>CM076576.1:691179386-691779386 GCA_034641835.2 Pinus albicaulis | reverse complement strand
TCCCCAAAAATCTTTCAAAAATCCTTGAAAGAATTTATTTCCAAATTACATTTTGAGGAAAAATCTAGTTTCCCCAATGAGGTGGAGAGTAGTTGGGAAGAGGTAGAAAGCTATGAAAGGCAGAAAACAGCTTTAAAGATCCCTAAATAGGGAAGCCTAGGCAAACAGGAAGAAAAGCATCCTGATATTCTGGACGTAGAATTAGAAACATGCTTTGGGGAGAAAAAGCTTAAATAAGCTATTCCTCAACAGATTAGAGGTTGGCCTGGAATGGAAGTGATCTCGGCTCGGGGGTGAGTTCTGGAGATAAAGGGACTCTACGGTTGGGAGGACTAGTCAAGTACCAAAGTGGTATGCTCATAGTGGTTATGAATGATGGAAAATTTAATTATGCTAGGTGTTAAGTTAGTGACTATAACTGCATATTTCTTGTAGTGTTTTTTTTAATTGTTTGTACTGGGTATTCCATACATTTACAGAATTGTAGAGGAATTAAATCCTCTCAGTCTTGCATAGTGGTAGGAACCATAATTATGAGGAAAAACCAGCCATAAACTCTAAACCAGTCCTGGTTTAAATCTAGAGATTTATGTGACCTCATAATTCCTAAACTATGTAACTTTAATCTGTTTTTGTTAAAAACAGAAGTAATTCAGTGAACACTAGGGAAACCCAAAACATGTGTCTAGGAGGAATTAAGTCCATACAGTGTAGATCTATAGATCTATTGAATTAACTAAGTGAAGAACAGACCTGCAGAGTTCCAAAATAACAGTGCATGTCTATCTATAAATTTCCCTCTATAATAAGGACAGAATGGAGTAGTATAGATTTTAGTGATACATATATATTCAGATAGCAAAGAAAATAGGGCTAAACATACCTACTAAACTTGAAAATAATTATGGTCTGAGAATTATAGATAAAACTGATGTATGACTACCATGTTCAAACTGAATACTCACTAGAACAATAAGCTGTGCATGTGATTTTTTATAAAATGCATGCAAACTATATAAGCTGTGAAAGGGAACAAATAATTTCCCCACCAGATCTGTAAAATTTTCCAGTTAAGAGTGTTAGCATAAATACTAGATATACTGAAATTATTATACTAAGAAATATTATATGTTTATAGTTGCAGAAATTATTATGAGTGACATAAGTGACTAGTACAATGGAGCCTTCAACTAAGGAGTATAAAGAGAGTCCACTGTGGAAGTTATATAATACATATGAAATTATAGACTTTGTGGAAATTGTAACTTCTCATTCACTGCAGAATTGTAAACTAGAAAAACTCTTGCAACAAACATAATTATATTCCTTTATGTTATTATAACGATGAGAAACAGAAGAAAAAATTAAGACTGCTGAACTTATTAAATTCTTTACTAAAATTTAGGTATATAATTACTGAAGGGAAAATTATTTAACATGAGTATTAGCATAAAGATAGTAATCTGGAAAATAGTAGAAAATACTATTGATCTGTCACTAATAACAAAGACGAATAGTAGATAAAAAAGTATATATATCAAATTCTGAAACCACTTGCAGAGTAAGGCTATCATGGGTTCATAATAAAATTACAGAATTAAATTATTCTGGGAATTTCATCACCCAAATTAAAAATTATTAACAGTCCCAGTCTCGAACATAAGTTATTACTACAGTCGAAACTTTTTATGACATTAAAAACTTCAATTGTCTAGATAAATTTTGTATAACAACAACGAGCAAGCTTGGTCACGCTCTGACTAAGAATGCATTGATACCGACCTGAAATTCCAAGATATAACGATGTCAAGTCGAGTGACCTATAAATCCATCAAATACCACTGAAGAAAACCCTCGATGATATTCGAACCTACCTGCAACAAAAATGAGGGCAATGTGAGAGATCATTACAACAAGATGATATGAGGATACTTCAGAGTATAGTATGTTCGAACTGAGCATAATAATAAGGGTTACCTTTGAGAGTTGAAGACTCTGTCAACAAATACGACCTGTATAAAGGATACATGAGTATTGAAAAAAAAACGCTCACCAGAACAAAAACAAACCCAGGATAAATTATTTCCAACAAATCGATGGTTTACCTGTGTAGTGATTTCTCGATGAGAGCCAGGGCAACTTGGTGAATGAAAAGAACACGCTAACGGAAGGCCTGAGAAG
The DNA here is from genome assembly GCA_034641835.2 of Pinus albicaulis. Classification (NCBI taxonomy): domain Eukaryota; kingdom Viridiplantae; phylum Streptophyta; class Pinopsida; order Pinales; family Pinaceae; genus Pinus; species Pinus albicaulis. Next base: position 691,777,205 of record CM076576.1, on the reverse strand, counting down.
AAGAAATTCTTACCCATCAAGGGTTTAATATTAGCGCAGAACTTCACAAGAAATGATAGAATAAATACCGAGCCAACATAACAGAACGATAATCAACAAGAGGTTGAATTATGGATGGCTGAGATGGTTTTTTTTTTTAAAATTAAACGATGGGATAAATAAAACAAACTGAACGATGAAATTCATATACCTGAAAGATGATGAAACGAAGGAATGGTTATGCTCAGAAGCTGGAAAGAGCTTGACGTCTCGTTTCCCCAATTGAGCAGAGTATAAACACTAGGAGTCGATCAAGAAAAATGAAGAGCAAAAGAACACTTCAATTGACAACTCCAGAAGTTAATACGATTAATTAAACGAAACGAGCCAAAACCCTATCTAATCTGAAGCATCTCCACCGTCGAAGTGTTACTAGATCAATGGGATACTGACGGATCGAATTGGGGAAAAATCGAAAACCATTGCACAGTCGTCCAAACCATAAATAAATATCCATTGAAATCAATTACACGATACTTCCAAATCGTATCCCGTACCGGCGTGATTAATGAGAGGATATGTGTTACAAATATAAAAATGTAAATGCGCAACTTATGCGTTCAGACGTGACCAACACGGGTCGAGGGATAACAACTCAGACTTTATATCCATAGAATGCTATGAGCCCTAGTCGATGTGGAAAGCTCGACGAGCTATCCAATACTCACCATATTAATTCTAGCTTGCCAACGTAACAAAATAAGGATGATAACTTCAATGTCGTCTATTCCCACAAAACTTTTGTCATAGTGGAAAGTACATGAGATCTCCATGGTGAAAGAGGTACGATAAGTTATACCATTAAAACCATGGCCGCAAGGCTGGACTGAATGCATATGAATGATAAATGAGAAATGACATAAATCGAATTAAATCATTCAGAACATTAGTGTCCAGCCATAGCTTCATACCTTATGGAAATGGTACAAGGACTTAACAATAAGTGCATAACATATTCATGATACAACCATATGAATATGAAAATGAAATCAAAAACATATATGTGGTGAGCTCTATAAAGGAGTGTGGATATAATTGATATATATGGATATAATCTATGGAAAAGTGTAAATATATCAACCATAGGTGTGTACAATAGATATGTTGATATATATATGTACAACATAAGCCACCAAAAACCTTATGGGAAGAATAAATCAAAGATAAAATAGTTGATCAAAGATACACATATAAAAATAGGAAACTATGTTGCATAGAATTTCATAATTATTGGAATTCGATGGTAGATCTGAATGGCGGTGGCAATTAGGAGTACAAAACTTATATTATTCCAAGAAAAAAAATATTGAGTGGTTAAGAGGAGACGTTACAAATGGTATCAGAGTCAATGTTACATAAAACTGGGATGTTGTTGTTGTGCTCATTGTTTTTGTCTGCTCATTGTATAAATTATTTATTGTTGAAAAAGAAAAAGAAAAGTTTTATTACTGATCTATGTTGTTTAGTGTACATTGTGGTGCTGAAACAGACAATTCCAATGGCTGGAAGTGATGAAATTTATGTTTATCTGTGTGAGGAAGATAATACACCAGATCCCAGTGCTCCGGTGAGGGCTATGTTGCACAGTTTGCAACGAGAAATGGATGAGCTAAGAAGCCAGAATGACAGATTGTCATTAGCTAGTGAGGAGAAGGAAAGGCTCATCAGAGAATTAAATTCGCGGAACAGCCAAGAGGGTGAAGGTTTCGGAAAGAGGAAGCATGATGAGTCTGAGGAAGATGATGCTATTAGGCATCAGTATAAGCAGAAAAAGGAATTACAGGGGGAATTCCGAAAGATCAAACCTCCCTCCTATGATGGGGAGAAGGAGGAAGATGCTAAAGCCTGGTTGTTAAACATGATTAAGTATTTCCAGGTATATGAATATGAAAGCAATCTGAAGGCCAAATTAGCTGTCTACCAGCTACAAGGTAAGGCTACCTTGTGGTGGTAGGAGATGAAAATGGTTCATGCCATTGATGAAAAGACAGTTACTTGGGAAAATTTCCAAGTCAAGTTTAAAAACCGCTATTTGAATGAACGTTATTATGATGATAAAGCAAAGGAATATCATGAGCTTAGACTGGGACAGCTCACTATTGATGATTTTTTCACTAATTTTACAAATTTGTTGAGATATGTCCCTTACATTCGAGAAGAGAAGGAAAAGGTGCAAAGGTTTTGAACTGTTTGCCTACTGTGTATAAAGTGAAAATAGAGTTTGATAACCCAAAAACTATGGACGAGGCAGTGAGGAAAGCAATATTATGCTATCAGTAGTTTAAAGGAAAGAGTGAGCATGGAAAAGGCTAGATAAACAAGGGTGAAATCAAAGGAAAGAAACAAAAACCAGCTTACTTAAAGAATTTTGGTAGGGATCATCAGCGGAAAAAATTTAATAAACCAAAGGAAAGTCAAACTGTACAGTCCCAAGTTGGTTCCAAACAATTAGATGGAGAAAATAATAAGGAAGGAACAGTTAAAATGAGGGAGCCTCTGAAATGTTGGGGCTGTGGAGAACCTCATCTCTTGAGGGATTTTCCCCACCGAAATATGCAGATGATTATGAGAGATCGAGAAGCTACGACAGTAAATGACATAGCAAGAAATATACCCACTATCAGTGCAGCCTTGGAGAATCGATAAGAAAAACACCAAGCTACCATGGTTGAGATGGAAGGTAAGATTGCTGACCAATATGTTACAATTTTAATTGATCCGGGTGCTTCTTTGAGTTACATTACTCTAAAAATTGTAGAAAAATGCAATCTGAAAACTAAAAAAATTCAGCAATCTTGGTTGGTCCAGTTAGCCACTGGTACCAAGAGGAAGGTAACTCATAAGTTACCTCAAACAACAATTAAATTAAATGATTTTCAGACATAAGTGAACTTAAACATTATGCCCTTAGGCTCATATGACTTGCTGATAGGAATGGACTGGTTGGAAAAGAGGAAATTTATGATGAATTGTTGGGATAAAACTTTGCATGGCATAGATGAAGAAGGGAAACCTTTTATTCTCAAGGGAAAACCAAAACCCATCTCTGTAAGACAAATATCAGCACTGCAATTGAAAAGTACATCCGGGAAAGGATATCAAGTTTATGAAGTACATGTTGAAGAAATAAAACAACAACCTGAAGAAAACCTACTAGATACTTTGCCAATGGTGAGAGAGTTTAAGGAAGTTTTTACAGATGAGATTCCTCATCTTCCCCCCAAAAGATAGACTGACTTTTCAATCGATTTAGTGCTGGGAGCAACACCTGTTTCCCGAACCCCTTATCGAATGAGTCCCCCTGAACTCATGGAGCTGAAAATGCAATTACAAGAATTGCTAAATAAAGGTTATATATGACCAAGTGTGTCTCCTTGGGGAACACCAGTGTTGTTCGTGAAGAAGAAGGATGAAACCTTAGAATGTGCATTGACTATCGTCAACTGAATAAGTTGACAATTAAAAAAAAATATGCTTTGCCCCGAATTCATGATATTTTTTATCAGGTAAGAGGAGATTCAGTATTTTCTAAGATTGATCTAAGGACTGGTTATCACTAGCTCAGAATTAAGGAAGAAGACATTAGTAAAAGAACTTTTCGAACCCAGTATGGTCACTACGAATTTGTAGTCCTACCTTTCGGTTTGACAAATGCTCCTGCCACCTTTATGTGCTTGATGAACAGTGTGTTAAACAAGTACTTGGATAAATTCATACTAGTGTTCATAGATGACATTTTAGTTTACTCAAAAAGTGAGGAGGAGCACGAAGAGCACTTGAGGATAGTGCAGCAAACTCTGAAAGAAAACTAGTTATACGCCAAATTCAGTAAATGTGAATTCTATAAGGATAAGATCCAATACTTGGGTCATATTATTTCTGAACAAGGGTTGGCTATTGACCCTGAAAAGATAAAAGCTATTAGAGAATGGACAGTGCCAACTGATGTTTCATCAGTGAGATCGTTCATGGGGATTGTAGGTTATTATCGCAGATTTGTGGAAATATTTTCTACAATAGCATACCCCATAACTTCATTACAAAGAAAAGGTGTCAAATTTGAGTGGAAAGAAAAATGCCAGAACAGTTTTGAATAATTAAAAGTAAAACTCACTACAGCCCCTATACTGAAAATTGCAGATCCTGACAAAGAATTTGTTGTGTGTACAAATGCATGTAGAGAGGGGCTAGGAGGAGTGTTGTTGCAAGAAAATTCGGTTATTGCATATGAATCTAGGAATCTAAGGACACATGAACAGAACTATAGTGCATATGATTTGGAATTGGTTGCTGTTATTCATGCCTTGAGGATGTGGCGACACTATCTTCTTGGAAAAAAATTTACATTGATGACTGATCATATTAGTCTTAAATATTTCTTTTCCCAAACTGATTCGAATGCTAGACAGGCCAGATGGCTGTCTTTTTTGAGTGAATTTGATATGGACATAAAACATATCAGAGGGAAAGAAAATAAAATTGCTGATTCCTTGAGCAGAAATGCTTGTCAAAATATAAACAGCATTGGAAGTAGTGCTAATTTTGATTTAGAAGATCTAGTGAAAAAAGTAGCAGACCAGGATCCAAATTATGAAAATCTACAGGTGAAAATACTAAAGAAGGAGATGGCTGACTACACTCAAAACCAAAAAGGGTTGATCTGCTACAAAAATAGGTTGTATATCCCCAATGTGGAAACATTGAAAAAAGAAATCCTAGATGAATATCACAAACAGCCATATGCAGGGCATCCTGGATATCAGAAAATGCCAACAGCTTTGAAAAAGAACTTGTTTTGGCCAAGAATGAAAAGAGATGTAGCATAATATTTAGCTAGGTGCATGGAGTGTCAACTAGTTAAAGTTGAACATCATTATCCTGCTAGTCTTCTAAATCCTTTTCCGATTGCAGAATGGAAACGGGACACCGTTTCTATATATTTTATAATAGGATTACCCAAAACTAAATATCAGCACGACTTAGTGATGGTAGTAGTGGACACGTTAACAAAAGCTGCACATTTCATACTTGTGAAATCTACTTTTGGGACAACCCAGGTAGCAGATGTCTTCCTGAAGGAGGTAGTAAGGCTACATGGGGTCCCGAAGATGATTGTTTTAGACAGAGATGCCAAGTTCACGTCAGCCTTTTGGAAAGGTCTATTTGGGGGCATGGGCACTAAACTGAATTTTAGCACTGCATATCACCCACAGACAGATGGTCAAACAGAGAGAAAAAATCAGATTTTGGAAGATATGTTGAGAATGTATGTGATGGATAGACCATCAAAATGGGAAGACTACTTGCATTTAGCTGAATTTTCCTATAACAACAACTATTAATCCTTTATCAAAATGAGTCCATTTGAAGCACTCTATGGAAGGAAATGTCGTACTCCTTTGAGTTGGAGCCAACCTGAGGATAAGCTAATGTTGGGACCAGATGCTTTACAAGAGATGGAAAGAATTGTTAAACAAATACAAAGAAACATCAAGACAGCACAAGATCGCCAGAAAAACTATGCTGATAAGAAGAGGATACATCGAGAATTCAAAGTGGGGGAACATGTGTATTTGCATATTAAACCCAAAAAGAGCACACTTTATGCTGGAAGTTGTGCAAAATTGGGTCCTAGACATTGTGGGCCTTTTGAAGTGTTAGAAAGGGTGGGACCAGTGGCTTACAAGCTGGCCTTACTGCCCCATGTTAAAGTTCATGATGTGTTTCATGTTTCACTATTAAAAAGATATATACATGATTCTTCTCACATTGTTGATTGGAATGTGATACAGGTGGAACCAGAAGGGGAGTTCCTCCCAGAGCCGCTTCAAATATTGGAGCAGGAAGCAATTGAATTGAGGAATAGAACGGTAGCAAGAGTAAAGGTGCAGTGGAAGAACTTTACTGCTGAAGAAGCTACCTGGGAAAGAGAAGCTGAAATGATGGAAAAATATCCATTTTTGTTTAGAAAATGAACTCTAGTAGCTAGATGTCAACACCGAGGACGGTGTTTGCTTTCAGACGGGGAGTATGTAACACCCCTAGTTTATGCTTTTTGTTTTCAAAGCTAGATATTTGAACTTTAAATCCAAAAGGGAGTGGACCCCAATGGATAAGTATTTGTGGATGTAATTAAATATTTCATTATGGAAATTAAATAAAATAATGTTGTGCAGATTGACCAAATGATAATTGTGAGATCACTTGCTAAATCCATGAGGATGGATGGAGGAAAATAATTCCCCAAAAATCTTTCAAAAATCCTTGAAAGAATTTATTTCCAAATTAGATTTTGAGGAAAAATCTAGTTTCCCCAATGAGGTGGAGAGTAGTTGGGAAGAGGTAAAAAGTTGTGAAAGGCAGAAAGCAGCTTTAAATATCCCTAAATAGGGAAAGCTACGCAAATAGGAAGAAAAGCATCCTAATATTCTGGACGCAGAATTAGAAACAGGCTTTGGGGAGAAAAAGCTTAAATAAGCTATTCCTAAACAGATTAGAGGTTGGTCTGGAATGGAAGTGATCTCGGCTCGGGGGTGAGTTCTGGAGATAAAGGGCCTCTATGGTTGGGAGGACTGGTCAAGTAACAAAGTGGTATGCTCATAGTGGTTATGAATGATGGAAAATCTAATTGTGCTAGATGTTAAGTTAGTGACTATAACTGCATATTTCTTGTAGTGTTTTTTATTATTATTTGTACTAGGTATTCCATACATTTATAGAATTGTAGAGGAATTAAATCCTCTCAGTCCTGCATAGTGGTAGGAACCAGAATTATGAGGAAAAACCAACAAGAAACTCTAAACCAATCCTGGTTTAAATCTAGAGATTTATGTGACCTCATAATTCCTAAACTGTGTAACTTTAATATGTTTCTGTTAAAAATAGAAGTAATTCAGTGAACACTAGGGAAACCCAAAACATGTGTGTAGGAGGAATTAAGTACATACAGTGCAGATCTATAGATCTATTGAATTAACTAAGTGAAGAAAAGACCTGTAGAGTTCCAAAACAACAGTGCATGTCTATCTATAAATTTCCCTCTATAATAAGGATAGAATGGAGGAGTATAGATTTTAGTGATACATATATATTCAGATAGCAAAGAAAACAAGGCTAAACATGACTACTAAACTTGAAAATAATTATGGTATGAGAATTATATATAAAAATGATGTATGCTTAACATGTTCAAACTGAATACTCACTAGAACAATAATCTGCGCATGTGAATTTTTATAAAATGCATGCAATCTATATAAGCTGTGAAAGCGAACAAATAATTTCCCCACCAGATCTGTATAATTTTCCAGTTAAGAGTGTTAGCTTAAATACTAGATATACTGAAATTATTATACTAAGAAAGATTATATGTTTATAGTTGCAGAAATTATTATGAGTGACATAAGTGACTAGTACAATGGAACCTTCAACTAAGGAGTATAAAGAGAGTCCACTATGGGAGTTATATAATACATATGATATTATAGACTTTGTGGAAATTGTAACTTCTCATTCACTGCAGAATTGTAAACTTGAAAAACTCTTGCAACGAACAGACTTATATTCCTTTAGGTTATTATAATGATGAGAAATAGAAGGAAAAATTTAGACTGGTGAACTTGTAAAATTCTTCACTCAAATTTAGGCAGATAATTACTGAAGGGAAAATTATTTAACATGAGTATTAGCATAAAGATAGTAATCTGGAAACTAGTAGAAAATACTATTGATCTGTCACTAATAACAGAGACGGATAGTAGATAAAAATATATATCAAATTCTGAAACCACTTGCAGAGTAAGGCTATCGTGGGTTCATAATAACATTACAGAATTAAATTATTCCAGGAATTTCATGACCCGAATTAAAAATTGTTAACAGTCCCAGTCTCGAACATAAGTTATTACTACAGTTGAAACTTTTTACGACAATAAAAACTTGAATTGTCTAGACAAATTTTGTATAACAACAATAAGAAAGCTTGGTCACACTCTGACTAAGAACGCGTTGATAATGACCTGAAATTCCAAGATATAATGACGTCAAGTCGAGTGAACTATAAATCCATCAAATACCACTGAAGAAAACCCTCAACGAGATTTGAACCTACCTGCAACAAAAATGAGGGAAACGTGAGAGATCGTTACAACAAGACGATATGAGGATACTTCAGAGTGTAGTATGTTCGAACTGAGCATAATAATAAGGGTTACCTTTGAGAGTTGAAGACTCTATCAACAAATATGACCTATATAAAGGATACATGAGTATTGAAAAAAAAACGCTCACCAGAACAAAAACAAACCCAGGATAAATTATTTCCAACGAATTGATGGTTTACCTGTGTAGTGATTTCTCGATGAGAGCCAGGGAAACTCGGCGAATGAAAAGAACACGGTCACGGAAGACCTAAGAAGAAGAAATTCCTACCCATCAAGGGTTTAATATTAATGCAAAACTTCACAAGAAACGATAGAATAAATACCAAGCCAACATAGCAAAATGATAATCAACTGGAGGTTGAATTATGGATGGCTGAGATGGTTTTTTTTTTTAAATTAAACGATGGGATAAATAAAAAAAACCGAATGATGAAATTCATATACCTGAAAGACGATGAAACGAAGGAATGGTTATGCTCAGAAGCTGGAAAGATCTTGACGTCTCGTTTCCCCAATTGAGCAGAGTATAAACACTAGGAGTTGATCAAGAAAAATGAAGAGAAAAAGAACACTTCAATTGATAACTCCAGAAGTTAATATGATTCATTAAACCAAATGAGCCAAAACCCTATCTGATCTGAAGCATCTCCACCATCTAAGTGTCACCAGATCAATGGGATACTCACGGATCAAATTGGGGAAAAATTGAAAACCATTGCACAGTCGTCCAAATCATAAATAAAAATCCATTGAAATCAATTATACGGTACTTCCAAATTGTATCCCAGTACCGGCGTGATTAATGAGCAGATATGTGTTACAAATATAAAAATGTAAATGCACAACTCATGTGTTTAGACGTGACCAACACGGGTCGAGGGATAACAACTCAGACTTCAAATCCACAGAATGTTATGAGCCCTAGTCGAAGTGGAAAGATCGACGAGCTATCCAATACTCACCATATTAATTCCAAATTGCCAACGTAACAAAATAAGGACGATAACTTCAATGTCGTCTATTCCCGCAAAATTTTTTTCATGGTGGAAAGTACATGATATCTCCATGGTGACAGAGGTACGATAAGTTATACCATTAAAACCATGGCCACAAGGCTGGACTGAATGCATATGAATGATAAATGAGAAATGACATAAATCGAATTAAATCATTCAGAACGTTAGTGTCCAGCCATAACTTCATAGCTTAGGGAAATGGTACAAGGACTTAACAATAAGTGCATAACATATTCACGATACAACCATATGAATATGAAAATGAAATCCAAAACATATATGTGGTGAGCTCTATAAAGGAGTGTGGATATAATTGATATATATGGATATAATCTATGGACAAGTATAAATATGTCAACCATAGGTGTGTACAGTAGATATGTTGATATATATATGTACAACATAAGCCACCAAAAACCTTATGAGAAGAATAAATCAAAGCTAAAATAGTTGATCAAAGATACACATATAAAAATAGGAAACTCTATTCCATAGAATTTCATAATTATTGGAATTTGATGGTATATTTGAATGGCAGTGGCAATTAGGAGTATAGAACTTATATTATTCCAAGAAAAAATAAAAGAAAATTGAGTGGTTAAGAGGAGACGTTACACTGTCGAAAGAGGACACAACCATAAAATCAAGAATGAAACCAACAAAAAATATCATAATTATGGTATTGGCATTTGAAAGTTATGGAATTTTGAATGTGAAGCATCAATCTATTAAAATCCAAGGCCCAACCAAGACGTAAAACACTATTTTATAGAGGTGTAAATAAAACAATGAGAGGCTACAATTGAGATAGAAACGAGGAGGGGAAACCAAACTCTGTTAACACAAAATCAAACTCATCATTAAGTAAATTATTTATCATTGGTAAATATATTATATTTATGTTTCATAATTCTCTTATGCATTTATAATTGATTGATTTAAATAACAAGTCATTTATCATTCTAGTTGATATGAATGCATTCCAGTTGATATGAATGAAAAAAACTTCTGCCAGTTTTCTCAAACAAAAGAATATGTCAAATTTTCAAGTTAGACATACTTTTCAAGTAGCTTTTTAGGTACACCCTTTAGTACCTAAAAACTGCTACCATAGACTATTCCCTTTCATTTAGACTCTCAGAACCTTTCATCTCTGAGCACCAAATGAAATGAGTTATGTCTGTGAAGTTTGTTCATCTATCTTTTTGGAGAAGAATGCCTGCCTCCACCTTTCATCTCTGAGCACCAAATGAAATGAGTTATGTCTGTGAAGTTTGTTCATCTATCTTTTTGGAGAAGAATGCCTGCCTCCACCTTTCATCTCTGAGCACCAAATGAAATGAGTTATACCTATGAAGTTAGTTCATCTACATTTTTGGAGAAGAGTGACACGACCTCGACCACCATGCAATGGGCATTGGAAAATCTGGTTAAGCATCAAGCGTGCAGAGAAGATTATACGATGAGATTGTGGGCGTGACCGGGAGAGGTGGGAGACCAGTGGAGGAAGATGAATTGCAACCGATGCCTTTTCTTGACATCGTCATAAAGGATACACTAAGGCCCCACCTTCCCTCTTAATTCCTTCCCCCCCATGCTATCACATGTGTTGTTACACCGAAATTTATCACCATGCTAATTTCCCATCCCTGATCTTGGAATGCCCATGTGAGAGAGCCTGTGCAATGTTTCCGCCATGAAGAAATATGTTAAGACATCTCCTGAAGATTCAAAGAAAACTTCCTTGGAAGATTATTGAGGAAACTTGGTCAAAATCGTAGTTTCCCAGGCTAGTGAGTTTCCTGGTGTAATCCTCATATTGATGTCAAATTGATAGTTCTGTCTTAGCGCTCCCACCACCCTTATTTATTGGAAAAATGTGTTGATCCCTTTCTGGCACTGTTTCCTAAAATGGAGGAGAAGCTTCGACCTCTAGAAGTTCCAGGGAGGTGAGTTGGTTGTTAAACGGTGGTGACAAAGTTGAGCTCTATGATTTTAGAGCTTTGATCTCATCCATGGGGGTTTATCCCTTAGAAATTTGAACTTTGTCCTCCTTTCATGGGCTCCCAACCTCTTCTCCCTTCCTATAAATTCATGCCCCTCTTTCCAATAATGTTAGTCCTAGTCGGTCATTGTTGGGCTAGTCTAAAATCTCGTTCCCTTTACATTCTTGCACTATGATAATGCCTAAGTTTTCAGGAGAAGGAATTATTTGGAGCTTCGGCAAAGGACTAATATTTTCAAAAAAGGGAGGCCTCCAACATCAAGGTATGGTTGTAAGCTCTTCCTTTCATATTTATCAATAAAAAACATCTCATGTTTTCTTTCAATATTTGTCTAATATTTTGTGCAAATTTTCTAGTACTCCTTGATCTACTAGATAGCTAATGTTTATGATTATTATGTATTGGATTATGTTTTATGTTGTCTCTTGATCATCCGTAGGTATTCATGTGCCATCATTAGTAAGGAGTGAGCCTCAAAGAATCGTGGATCAAAGTCATCATCAACAGGTTCGAACGTAGCATTGGGACCATCCGGGTTTGCGTTTATTATTGTGATATCAATCAAGCATGTCCTAAGGATAATTACCCCACTCCTTTTATTGACCAGATCATTGATGAATGTGTCCGGAGTGAGATTTTTTCCTTTATGGGTGGTTTTTCTGGCTACAATATAATTAATATTGGTCTAGTTGATCAACACAAAACAACGTTTATCTATCCATGGGGGGCATTTGCCTATAAAAAGCTCCATTTTGGCTTGAAGAATGTCGGGGACCCTTCCAATGAGCTATGTCGTATGATTTTCATGACATCAAGAAAATAGTTCAGCCATATCTCGATGACCTTCCTTCTGATTTTGCGAAATGTCGAGATCACCTAAAACAACACAATGTTATATTCCTTCACTCTCAATGCTATAATATCAGGTTGAATCCTCATAAGTGTGTCTTCTGCGTCTAATTCAGTCGATTCTTAGGTTTCATGGTGTCCAAAGAAGGCATCGGCATTGATCCTCTTAGATTTGAGGCAATCATCAATTTTCCTCCTCCCTCTTCTCTTCATCAACTACAAAATTTGAAGCGAAAAGCTAATTTCCTCTATCGCTTCATTTTGAATTGTGTTGAGCTTGCCAAAGGCTTTACTCATTTATTAAAAAAGGGAATCTTATTCATATGGGATGAAATTTACCAAATCTCTTTCGATGCATTGAAACGAGCCCTCATCAGTGCTCCTATACAACGTCCTCCCTATTATCACTGTGATTACTGCCTACGTTTGGTCGCCGCCGACATCACTATTGGTATGGTGCTGGTTAAGGATGATGACGATGGTCAAGAGCATGTATTGTACTACTTGAGCCATAATATATTTGATAATGAGACTCGTTAAGCTCATGTATAGAAACTCACGCTGGCTGTTGTCGATGTTGTTCAACGTTTTCGTCACTACATTCTCTTGCGTAAAATTTTGGTTATTTCTGATTGTAACCCCATGAATTACATTCTCACATGTCAATTTCTTGGGGGAAGTGCTCGAAATGGATTTTTATCCTTCAAGAGTTCAACTCATAATTCACTGTTGTTAAGTCTAAGAAATCCCTAGTCTTTGCTGAGTTGATTTGTGATCTTCCCCTGACGAATGATCCCACTCATCTTGATTAGTCCATTCTAGATGAGACTCTCTTTCTCATTATTACTCTTGACCCGTGGTATGGAGACATAATTTTCTATATCCAAACCCAAAATTTTTGGCAAGATTTATTGCAATCTAAGCGACGACAGATTCGCTACTAGTCCTAACCTTACAGCAACATTGCAGACACCCTATATCGCATTGTTATTGACTATGTGCTCCGTCGATGTTTGACTCTCGAGGAAGCTGAGAAAGCTCTCAATGACTACCACTCCAGGGCTTCTGGTGTTAGCATGTACAGTTATGCTACTGTCCAAAAGGTCCTTCGCGCACAATATTTTTGGCCATTTATTTTTAATGAATATATTGTTGTATTACGAAAATTCCATGGTTTCTAAGACTAATCTCGGAAAGAGTGTGGCTCACCCTCACCCATGCACCCAATTGTGACCATCAGACCTTTTGTAAAATGGGGCATATGTTTCATGACCTATAACCCTTGCTCGACTGGGAGGCATGGTTATATTATCATGGCCATCAATTATTTCACTAAATGGGCCAAAGTGATGCCTTCATATGATAATGAAGGTCTAATTGCAGTGCAATTCCTATTCAATCATGTCATAGCTTGGCTTGGTGTCCTGAAAGTGATTGTTGTTGATCATGGCTCTCATTTTCACAATCATATGATGAAAAATCTCGCTGCTCATTTGGGGTTATGTCATGATAGCTCCACCCCTTATTATCCACAAACCAATGGCCAAGTTGAGCCTATCAACAAAGACTTGGTGACTATGCTTCAATGCACCATTGGGAAGCAAAATTGAGATTGGAATCTCATGCTCATCTCAGCTCTGTGGGCATACCAAACATATGCTAAGACTACCATTGGATTCACACCATTCCAATCGGTGTATGGTCTAGAGGCCACATTCCCGATCAAGTGTGAGATTCTTTCTCTAACGCTAGTTGTCGAACTACTTCTTGGTACTTCTCTAGATGAGGAACGTATGATGTACCTTGAGCATCTCGATGAGACCAGTAGGCTTTCTGCTTTAGCTATTGAAGCACAAAAACAATGGGTTAAAGCTCTATAAGACAAATCTAACAACCCTCACATTTTCTCTAAAGGTGACTTGGTCTTGCTTTATGACCAAGCCTATGAATTGGGAGTAGGAAAGCTCGAGCCAATGTGGTATGCGCCCTATATCATTCAATGAGTATTGGAATGAGGATCATATGAGCTAGAATATTACGATGGTAATCCATTGGCTCAGCCACAAAATGGGCTCTATCTAAAAAAATATGATGATTAATCATGAGTGTGATACTTTTTGCATTAGTGTTTTACTCATTAGTGTACTTTGATTGGATTTTTGGTGTGATTGTTTTCTTTTCAGACATGTTTCCTCTGCTTACCTTGTGTTCCACTTGGATTGTAGATGTCATAGAATCATTACGTCAGTTTTTCTGATGGCGCTTCAAATAGCACATAGAACATGTCTTCCGCGGCATGGGCACAATTTTACCCTAATGGCGAGTTGATTAATTCGCAAGGTATTTCTTTGGGTCGAATAACTAACAACATTGACGAATATAGTGCAGTTATCGAGCTATTATCGAACGCTATTGATATTGGGATCAGATATTTGGTTGTTAAATTACACTCACAACTCGTTGTGTTACAATTAAATGGCCATTATTCTGTGCGAAAACCTCAAATTTTGTGTATGTATTTGCGTGTTCGATTATTGGAAAGGCATTTCGATTTTATCACATATCAACATATTTCCAGACGTTTAAACACATTAATAGATACATTATAAAATCATGTATTAGATAGAAATTTGCGCAATATGTAAAAAACCAACACATCATTATGATACACAAGTAGTCACAGAAACAATCATATATATATATATATATATATATATATATATATATATATATATATATATATATATATATATATCGGGTCTGTCAAGTTTGTTACATCCAAAATCTCAAAAAACATTTGTTCTATTAAAAAAATGGCTCATTGAGCCTACATATAGACAAAAATGTAAAAACAAGGCTGCTATCTACCCACATGGTGATCGTGAAAGTAGGTGACTACTCAAATCACTTGCTAGAGTAGTCGACACAGACTTCTTTGAACCCCGACTGTATGCCTCTAGAAGCGGGGAGGAATTTCATCAAAGGTAGCATACTCTCGGATGCCTCTTGTAAGGCCTAACAATTTCAGATCTAACTCAGCTAGTGTGTCTAATCCCTCCTCATAAGGGACATCCTCTATGGGGTAGGCTATCCTTCGCGCGATCGGTGACATATCGAGCGGTCTCTGAGGGCCCATATCTATAAAAACATCATAATTTTACGTTTCAAAATACGTAACAAAATGATTCAAAAAGTAAAGAATGTTAAAAAATTAATTTTTACCTATATTAGTCCACTGTGTGCCTAGTGGAATGGGTAGATCTAAATCTCCTTTGAAATCAATGCATTCATATGAAAAATCCTCAACCACAATGAGTTGATGACACAACCTTCTGAAAAATGTTGTAGGTAAATGCATCTGTTGGCGCCGAACCTGGTGGGGCGTGATCCCAAACCACCTCATCAGTCTCGGGTCCCTGGAGACTGGATCATGGATCTCCAACCGTAGGTATTGAAACAATGCTACTCTCTCTAAGAAAAAGATCACCAGGATGGACCCGTAACCAAATTTGTTGAACTTCCATGTCTTGCACTTTTATAATTGTATCTTCATATTAGAAAATAAACTCTTACACCAGTTAAACATCGTAGGGGCCAGACAGTCCACCACGTACTGGAATTGAGATTTTGTTTCCTCATACAACGCCTGGGCTCCTGCCACTCTAGTTATGCAGTAAAGGATTGTGCACAAGGGATGCACTCTGATAGTGGAGATCTCTATCTCGTTTCTCTCATTCTTTTTAGCCCTGAGACAGTGTATCTATATGACCATACTGGTACTCTCATCCCCTGTGCGAGCTTTAGAGAGTTGGATTCTCTCCCCTCTCCTAGAAAAACATGTAATGAAATAGATGTCCATCAGATCTAATTCCAATTCCTGGTCCCCGATGATAAATATTTGTTGGTCCACATCCCATAGTCAAATAAAATATTGGATTAGCTCTATCTGCACTCTCAACCATAATGTATGGAAGAATTTTAGTAAACTACAATTGTGCAATGCATTTACGCAATTTTTGTCTGGTAGTGCTTGGTGGTCTTCCACCTCGTGGCCTCGTTCTTTCCATTCAATGACCATCTCTACTGAAAACACTTGCAAAACATGTTTAAAATTGTTTTTAGGAGCTTTCATTGGAGTATAATTGGAAAGTATCCATTGGAATGGGTGGATTTCGTGTTTCAAAATCTTCCTCGTGGCTAGTGCATCTGTCTGAACTAGTTCGGTGTTGGCGGTGTGCTTCCCTAAAGGGGAAAACGCAATGAGTGCGAGTCCAACTGATCGAAACAATGCTTACTGTGAGTGATTTTGAGGTTTGAAATCCACAACCCCATGCCCCCAACCCCCCCCCCCCCCCCCCCCATTTCTCTATTTCTAAGAACCAAATGCCAAAATAATGTAATTAAAATGAAGAGGAGGCTTAGAGCTCTTACCTGGCGCTGACGGATCACTATGGTGTCATGGATCAACCGCACCACTGATTTGAAGTTCGGAGGGAAAATGGGTAAAATTAACTTCTCCAAATAGAAAGGAGAAAATGAATTTATTTTTTGGTCTATTTATATATTTTTGAAATATTTTTTCCATTTTAATTTTCCTCGATATCAGTGATGCTTGTCGTTTTTGTGCAGTGACATGACTTTCAGACTGTTGGTGATTATTTATAATGTAAACGAGTTGTATTTTATCTCTTTTTCGGACTCGGTAAACATTTACGAAAAATGAAATCCTCTGGAGTCAAGTTTTAGCTCTTTTCTGACCCTTGAAAAAGGAAAATATTGCCAGGTACTTGTCATTATGGACTCGTTAAAGTGAATGAATTGGCGTGGTCTTAGTATACGTTTACCTCTTTTTCAGGCTGAGATTTACTATGTATGAAAAATGAATACCTTGATCGAACATGGTCAAGAGGCTCTCTTGGATATTGTTTTCTACCTTTTCGGATTCGAGATACAATTTACAAAAAGGGCCATGATGGATTTTCCTTTTTGCTTCTTTTCAAACTCCTTAAACATGAAAAGTTACCGAGTTACCCTTTTTTTGGACTCGTTAAAGCTTAAACGATGAAAGAATTGTTAACCATGATGAGACCGAGTTCCTCCTTCCTAGGGCTCATTAAACTTACTAGGATGGATTGATTCGAAGAATGAAGTTACACACTCATCATATTCTATGCTCTTCACGTTGGCTATAAAAAAAAAAGAGGTACTTGTTAGAAATAATAGGGAAAAATTGAAAGTGAACATCTTATCTATGTTTTGGGCAACTTGTTGCTCTTGAACATGACACTCATCTGTGGTTCGTGTCGAGTTGGGGACATCCTAAATTCATCACTTTTCCTCTATGGGTTTGGGAAGTATATTTTACTCTCATTTGATTACAAAATTTTGTCAACTTGACCTCTCATCCTATTTGAGTCAAATGATGTCACACTCTAGAGTCGTGTGACCAATATGTTCAAGATAAGTCTTTTCTCTCAAACATCCTTTATTTATTTGACCTTCTTTGATACAATCGTGAATCACTCCTATCATCTTGAGATATCTGTTGTTTCTTGTCAATGATATGAGAATCATTATGGCCCTCCTTCAATGAATCACTTCGTGTCAACTTCAACTCATTATCCAGGAGGGTAATTTATAAAATTATTTTGAGTACCTTGGAGCTTGCATGCATCAATGGCAAGTTCTTTGTGTTTGACGACATGGTCACATCATTGGTCTTCTATCAATTAATTCTACAACTGTCACTACAAGGAAAAGAACCTCTAATGGAGATTATAAAGGAGGTTTTTAGTGTTATAAAATTGGCCAAAATTTTCAAAAAAACATTTGCTACAACATCTGTTTATGGCTACAGAGGTTTTGGCAGAGCTTTTAACGAAAATTCAACACAACTAAAAAAAATGGGTGGTCGAAGGTTATTATGGATATTTTCTTCATCGGTGTGCTACTTTGGATTTAACGCATCGATGCGTACATGTAGAAGGTGCCCCGGGGTGGTCGGCGAATGCACCAGATCGTTAAGGTATAAAACCACACTGGGCATAGTGTTGGTGATACAACGCATGTGGCCATTCTAATTGGTCTTGGGATTTGTGCGGTGCCCATATATCGTATCAACGCACTGGTGCGTAGACTTATAGAAACGCATTAGTGCGTAGTATCAGACATATGCACCAAGATTTATAATTGATATAAGTATTCTTTCAGTGCCCATAGGTCGTACAAATACATGGGTGCATATAGACACATAAACACATTGGTGTGCAGTATCACAAAAATGCACTGAGATTTATAATTGGTATCAGTATTCGCGCGGGGTCCATAAGTCATACAAATTCACTGGTGCGTATAGACACATAAACACCCCAGCGCGTAGTATCACACAAACGCACCGAGATTTATAATTGATATGGGTATTCATGCGGTGCCCATAGGTCGTACAACAACACCAGTGCGTATAGACACATAAACGCACTGATGCGCCGTACCAAAGAAACACCTCGACATTTTAATTGGTTTTGGTATTTGTGTGGTGCCATAGGTCATAGAAACACACTGGTGCTCTTAAGATTACAAACGCACCATTGTACAGTAACTAACACACACTGGTTTTGATTTTGTATTTTTAAGAAACATCGACCTGTGACAGTGCAATTATTGTGCTTGTTTTAAATTCATTATTCATCAAAAGTCAACACATCTTATAACAATATTCATATTAATTAAATTTTTATTAATGCATTTGAAAGTGATGTTTGGATTAATTTGATAAATCATATCATAATTATTGTGGTTTTTTAAAATTCATTATTCATAAAAAGTTGACACATATATATCTTATAAAAATATTCATATGAATTAAATTTTAATTAGTGCTTTTGAGAAGGACAATGGAGAATGCAATAGAATAAATTAAAACAGACACACACACACACACACACATATATATGTGTGTGTGCATGTGTGTTTGTGTGTGTGTGTGAATAAGACATTCTTTGTCATACAAAATGGGACAGTTATTGGTATCCCTTTGTCTTTCAATTGGAACACTATGTCCATTACATTAAAGAAAATGTCTGATTTCACAGACATATTTCAAAAAATACAATGTCTTTCTTTGATATCCAAACATAGTGATCATCATTCTTCACTTGAACTGTTGTCGCTTCTATAGCTACTTCCATGAATTGGGTTATTTTCAGCACTATTTTGTTCATGGTGTTGATTGTTTTCTTCTTCTTCACCTTCAATCTACAAGCATAAAAATAAACTGTAATGAGTGTATATACATTGGTGAGAATAATGAAAATTTCAATATTAAATAATATACATCAATGTAAATCGAATAGAAATGACGTACCATTGCAACAGTTGACTCATAAACTATACACATTCTTTCAAAACCATGTAACATGCCATCTTTCAAGATTTTATCTATTGGCACAGCTCCATACTTTGTTTCCTGCAAGTTTTATACCCCATAACAAATCATATATTTAATATATATATATATATATATATATATATATATATATATATATATATATATATATATATATTTCTCTATTAATTATAGACGGAGCTAAGTAAAACAAGATCGATAAATGCTTACAAATTCCACAATTAAGTTCTGATATGCCAACATATACTTACAACCCATATTTAACCCAATTTCAATCAATTCCTATGATGGTTCTTCTTTGTATGTTAACACCTGTTTGAAGACATTCAATGATGATTTTTGTAAAACAACTTAAAAAATACAAAAATGAAATCTAGTTAATTTGTTATAAGGAAGTAACAATTTCTCACAAACTTACATATCAAACCTTTTCTTCCTTGTCGTCCTGTTTTATGTGCTGAATGGATTCCATTTTCTTTTCTTTTCTGCAAGAAAATACTTGAAAATTATTATTTAATGCTAAATTGTTTATTTATTGTACCTAATGATCGAAAAATTCAATGATTACATATTACATTTGAAGCATGTTGTTGTTGATATGGATGCTCCTACGATGCTATTTTGTCCATTTATTTGACCATCTCCTTGTACACCTTTTTGGACATTCCTACTGGCATATTTTTGATATCAGATCGTTCATCTTTTGATATTTTCATAATCTTCCATAAAATGTAACATGACAATAAACTGTTTAATTTTTATATTGATATAAGAAAATTAAATATAAAAAAAGTGATATTTATAAATAATTCTAGACAAACATTTAGAGGAATATTACTTTTTCATTCCTTCTTTTTTGTTGTTGTATGTTTTTGCTATTAAAAGTCTGACAAGTCTCATTCACCAATTCTCTGGAAAATCTTCTTGTAGTTTAGATAAAATTTGGTTCTTGGAATCATTGGATTGGTTTTTGTATTGTAAGTGGAAAGAACGTCTATACATTCATTCCACGAGATCCCTCAAACTTTTGTAAAAGATTTTCCCCCTTTCGTTAAAATCTAGCACCACTCTAGATGAGCTAAGGAGAAATTCATTTTCATTTACATGTTCTATTTTTTTTCTTTTCTTAGAACAACATTCCTTTTCTGAGTTGTTGGTCCCTGTAGAACATTAAACATATGTGAATTAATAGATTGTTTGACACATGTTATCTAATAATTTTAATTATATTATTAATGAAAAATAAAAAAAGAAACTCATATTAGATCGATAGTATTTTTTCATTCACCTTATTCATCATTTTGCAATTTTTCCAACAAGCTTTTATGCTCTTATGGTCCTAGATCAGAAATAATCGTATCGAGCTTTGTCATTTTGTGGCTCTGCATGATACATAGTAAACAATACATATTAGTTAAACTTACATATAGTTCAAAAATAATATTTTTTGTAAAGAATTTACAAAGAACTTGCCTTTTTTTCTTTTCTTGATGTGTTATCAGTATTTTTGTTACTTTATCTCTTGTCGATCATTTTTTTATCGATCTCAAACCTATACCATATCATTCATTAATATATTTATAAATAAATTGTCAACTTTTCAAGTAAAAAAAAAAATCTCAAGAAACCGATGCGCCATTCATGGTGTAAGCACCGACACAGGTGCCTCGGTGTCTTAAAAACACACCACACAAACAGTGTAATAGACCGTACGGTGCTCTATGTCAACAAGGAGCACCGATGCATTACATTTCAACCACCACACCGATTAACCATAATAAAATAATAAAAATCATCCAATGTTACTTTTTGTAGCATAAACCAGTGCCATCTTTTACATATGGCGCATTGATAAAAAAAATTTGTTTTTTTATTTTTTTATCATATTTATTTCATGTTGCACTTGTACAATATAGAGAACCTGTGCGCTAGGTTACGCCGAGCCCACTGATGAAGAAAAAATATGTTTTTTTTTTTTAAATTCACGTAAGGGCCGACATGGATTGGGATCCGAATATGAAAATCGTCCTGTTAGTTGGATGTATTAGGTATATATTTAGCAATACAAACCCTATAAATCTAAATTAAAAAACCCTAATTCTGAAATCATAGAAAGAGGGAGAAGAAATGGAAGAAACTAAAAGAATGTAGGGTTTGTATTTTTTGAAAGTGTTTTTTTTTTTCCGAAACAGAATGTTTGCGGTGCACCGTAATGAAATAGCGCACTCGCTGCATATTTTACAAATGGCGCACTAAGAAAAAATATTTTTTTTTTTTAACTCTTTATCACGGTACTTTCGCAGTGCACTGGGATAATAGAGCATACCAGTGTGCTCAAGTACACAGGGTGCACCGATAAAAAAAATAATAATTTAAATTTACGCAACGGCCGACAGGGATTGGGATCTAACTATGCAAGTCATCCCGTGGGTTGGATGTATTAGTCCTATATTTAGCAATACAAACCCTATAAATATAAATTGAAAATCCATAATTCTGAAATCACAAAAATAGGGAGAAGAAAGGGCATAAAAAAAAATAATGTAGGGTTTCTTTCTAAAATGGATTTTTTTTTGGCGAAACAACACGTTCACGGTGCGCCATAATGAAATAGTGTACTGGTGCCATATGTTACATATGGCACACTAAAAAAAGAAATTATTTTTATTTATTTATTTATCACTATACTTTCACGGTGCGCTGGTATAATCAAGTGCAACAGTGCACTATGTTATGGAGGGCATACTGAGGAAAAAAAATCTATTTTCTTTTTTAAATTCACGCAAGGGCTGACATGGATTGGGATCCAACTATGCAAGTCATCTCGTGGGTTAGATATCTTATGAATATACAAACCCTATAAATCTAAATTGAAAAGCCCTAATTTTGAAATTACAGAAAGAGGGAGAAGAAAGGAGAGAAACAAAAAGAATCTAGGGTTTTTGTTTCTGAAAATTGCAGAAAAAGTAAAAAAAACTGCAGAAAAAGTAAAAAAAAAAAAATAAACTTTACTCACATTGTTTTAAATTCTATGCTACAGGGTTTGAATCACCAGAGATTTGGAATTCTGATTAGCTGAATACTTCTGTTCGAACATATTTCCCTGCTCCATAGTGCTCTCATGCTTTGTTTGTTCCAGGTATGTATCTTGCAAATCTCTGGTTGAAATTTTTCGCAAAAATAGTGAAATAATGAAAAGTGTTTAGTATCTAAAGAAATGTTTTATAAAATTAGATTTTCGAAAATATTTTGCCGCCCATTTTTCAATTTACCGTTTTTGTTTTCACTTAAAAAAAATAGAGTTGCGTTTTTTTTATTTGTGGTTATTCGTCACTAGTGCGTCCCTTAATCGAACTGCACTAGTGCATCTGGGTATAAAATGGTACCAGTGTGCATTACTGAAAACGAACCAGTGCAGTGATCAGTACATTACACACCGAAATTACATTTAGGTGTGTGCACCAAAATTTATTGTTGCTTTTCTCAAATGCAGGGAGAAAATATCATAATTATATGGAATGGACAATTCTTCAAAATCTAGCTCGTTCCATAATATTTCTCAAATTCCATCGTGGAGTTCTCCCTATCCATCTCAAGACATAATATTTACTTCAAATTTTATTTATATTTTCACTATCTAATTGAATTTATGTTTTTTATCCATGCAGTCAATCATGGACGGCTTAATTAAATTTATAGTATACAAATTTGAAGGCTCGTGCAGATTCAACATCGAGTTCATATGCACAAAATATTCAAACTACTCCAAAACATTGGAAGTTCTTATTAGGAGCTGCATACCGCAAGGCGCATTTGGTAGATGAAAATGGACTGCCGCTTCACCCTGGCAATTATAACAATATTGCATCTTCTATCCACAATCTTGGGAAAATGATGGTAATTATGATTGTAATTGTTTGGTATATATGTTTATTAATATGTAATTATTTCAACGTCAAACCAATTTATAATCATGCAATATTGTCAACATGGTTATTAATTGATATCATATATTTTGTACTAATCATGTTCAAATATTTTTTTTTAATTATTAGGATTCTAGTGATGATGAACGACCTACATACCATCTTTCATTTCACCCCAGGATAATGTAAAATCGAGAGAAGACTAAATTAATAAAACAAATCGAAAAGGAACAACACCAAGAATGGTTGAATCAACCACCGATTCAATTCCCGCTACGTCCAAATTCACCAATTAGGAATGACTACAACAATAGTAGTTATTCACAAGCTGGAAATGGAGGCACGAAATAGAGGTTGGTATGGATGATTAATTAAGGAATACGACTGCCATGGAGAAAATGTTGTTAGATGCATTCCAAAATGATGATCAGCGAGGGGATGATGCTCATATCACTGACACCTTTTTTGAAAGCCTTAAATTTTCTTCCACCACCCCTCTCTTTGGACCTGGTAGTTAGTCAAAGTATACCCAATTGGGGAAAACATGCTAATGTACAAATTGAAATAAAATTTTGGCTTTTCAAATGCATGTTTCTCGGAACTTTTGAGGTAAGTTACCATAAAGTACTCCCTTATATAAATTTGAAATATAATCAATACCAATGCACTACAATGAACATTACAAATGGTAAATTTTATGAACGTTAATAATTATATTGAAATTAATGTACATTTATTAATATATTTTTCCATGATAACCAACTATATGTTATTAAAATATAAGGTTCTTCCGAGTGATAATGTCTTGCCCGATAGCTACAAAGAGGCAAATAAATTTTTGAAAATGTTGGGTGTTGAGTACATATCATATCATGCATGCCCAAATGATTTTATTCTATATAGAGGAGAATATGGAGAAAAAGAGATGTGTCTGAAATGTGGGCATGACAAGTGTGATAAATAAAAAAATAAGGGTAAATCACGTACTGGTCCTCCTTTTAAGATATTGAGGCACATGGCTATAATCCCAAGGATTTGAAGGCTCTTCCATTGCAAATAATTAGCTATGTTTTAGGGATGGCATGCCTCACACAGAAGTGAGTTGGGAGTTATGTGAATCCCAACTGATTGAATAGCCATGAAGCATATAGAAGATACATGGCCCAAAAAATTCAAGGATGAAGTACGAAGTCTACGGCTCAGCATAGCCATGGATGGTGTCAACCCATATTCCCTCCAGAACACTAGCTATTCTATTTGGCCTATAGTAGTGATCAATAACAATATCCCCCCATGGTTGTCCATGAAGAATGAACATCTTATGTTGGCTCTCATAGTCCCTAGTAGAAGACAAGTGAAGAATATGGATGTGTACTTACAACCAATGGTAGATGAATTGAATAAATTATGGGATGGGATAAATGTATACGATGTATCAAGACCCATCGCAGTAGAGAGGAGTTTTATATTGTATGGCATATGTGATTACAAGACACATGATTATCCAAGCTTAGGATTTTTCTCTCGTAAATTACATGTTTAACTTATTGATTTGTTTATATACGTAACAATATTCTTTCACATATTGGTTATTTAATTCATTGTAATATTCCTTTTGATCTTCATGATATTGTTTAACATGCCATGCATATTAATTAATGTTTAAAAAAATAATCTCACAGGTCTTGTAACAAAAGGGTATTTTGGATGTAGATGTTGTGGACCTTCTCTGAAAGCTAGCTAGTCCAAGGACCTACGAAAGCCAGTGTATGATTGCTCTAGGGTATTCCTACCAGAAGAACACCCTTACATAGGAGAAGAATCTTCTTTCAATGGTAAACGAGAGAGAACCCAAAGGCCTCCACTAATAACACCAGTTGAATGGCTTATAGCATATGAGAGAGAGAAGGAGAAGGAGTTCATAGAAATTTTCGATTCAAATGGGGAGCCTATGTTCGATGATCCATATTTCTTCAATACCTATGTTGAAAAATTGAAAATTTGGATGAAAATAAAACCTATCTTTTATGAGCTCCCATATTGGCAGCATGTTAAGATTGCCCAATTATTAGATCCCATGCATGTATTTAAAAATGTTTCATCTTGTTTATGGAGGCACATATAATTGAAACAAAGTGAGACATTAGATGTTAGGAAGGATCTTATTACTTCAAAAACTAAAAAGAAACATTGGCCAAGATAATTAGAAAGTAAGGGATCAGAGGCAGGCGTTGGTCCCTCTAATTCATGGTTTTTCAAAGAAGGTGATGTCCCATGGATTTTTAAAAAATATGATATCTCTTTGGCAAAAGAAGCTATAATAGTTGTGAAGGTGCCAACTTCATATGGGTCTTCACTATGGTGTTGATTCACTGTGGATGACCATTTGTCGGGGTTGAAATCGCATGACCATTTGAATCTTCTAAGAGTACATGTAATGTTAAAAGAATGATTTTATTATTTGTTATATTAATAAATTTTATCCCATGCGGGGATCATAAAACATAACTAATTTTGTATATTATTGCACGTGTTTATAACTTTGCAGTGTCATTATCCTTTGTTCATGCGTGGGTGTGTGAAACATGAATTCCCTCAAGACCTAGGATGTGCCATGTCTAAGTTATCTGCATTTTTCCGTTGGATCACGTCAAAGGAGATTCATGTGGCTAGAATTACACGGTGGCGTGAAGAGATAGTTGAGATTGTTTGTATGCTTGAGAAGGAACTGTCGACGAGTTTCATGGACTTACAGGTTCATATTATAATGCACCTAGTAGATAAGGTTGAATCAATTGGGGTGGTTTCTTGTCATTGGATGTTCTTCTTAGAGAGGTATATGAAGAAATTGAAAGGTTTTGTTCGACAAAAGGAAAAACCTGAGGGGTCTATGGCAGAGGGGTACATATCGTATGAGTCTTTCTATTATGCTAGTGAGTACATCAAGAAGATCGACAACAGACTAGGTGCGGTGATTTGGGATGATGAAAGGGATGAAGACAAAAGAGAAGGGGAGCTGCTCCAAATGAGTGGAAAAAAAATGCTTGATAAAGAGTAAGCGACTTATAATTTTTCAAATTTATAAAATGTAATTAATATTCATGTTGAAATTATATATAATGTATATCTTGATCTCTAAGTACTATATAATGTTGGTTTGATTTAATTGGCGAATGCAAAAATTGAAGCAATCAATAAATTCATTCTTTACAATTATGAAGCGACACAACCATGCATCGCATTGTACGAACAAAAGAGGATGAAATGGGATAGTGACAGGAAAGAATTTAGATGGTTGAATGGTAGAAGTGTGCCATATCCCGATCATTTAAAAGAAAATATGCCAAAAATATTCCCCAACAATTGGGCTATTGACCAAGTCAGAGAGAAATATGGTGATATCGGTTGTTACATGCGTGTTGAAGAGGATGTGCTAAATGTAGGGCTTGGGTGCATCAACTCGGTAATAATATTTTTAATTTATATGTAAATTTGAAACTTATATTAAGACATCTACATTTCATATTTTAATTATTGGGTTATTATAAGACACATGACACTATGATTTTATTAACTTTTTTATAATTGGTGCATTTTTTCCCATCTAGGTGGGCATATGGACACCATTTTCGCACACAAAATGCCAATGCTAGAAACATCACACAAGACTATGGAGTAGAAGTTGAGTTTGTTCAATCTAGTTGATCTAGCCATCGTGATAAAAACCTAGGACGAGGGACATTAGTTTACGTCAAAAAGATACAAGAGATCATTGAAGTGGATTTCTCTTCTTTCTAATGTGTTATTTTTTAGGTGCAACTGGTGGGATACCTTTGATCAAAATAATGTAAAGGAAGATTGCGATAGTAGGTTGATATGTATCAAGTCTAGAAAGATGTGGAATGAAACTAAGGAGCCCTATGTTTTCCATAAACAATGCAACCAGGTGTTTTTTTACCCAAATGTGTTGGATAGGGATTGGTGGTTCGTATTGACACATGAACCTAGATCAAAACATATTTTTGAGAATAATAGTGTTATAATGCCATGCGAGCTGGAACATAATGAGGGTGATCATAAGAACCGAGAGTGATATGCTACATGTGTTATTTCATCAATATTTATACTTTTTAAGAAGGGTTTCTTGAAACATTATAATATGTATTTTCAATTAATTGGTAATTTGCATTGTATTAATGTTAAAATCAATAATTCACCTTATATTTTGCAATTATGTTGATCTCAAAAACAATGGCATACTGTATAAATTAGTTCTTTTTTTTGTATCTAAGATCATAATAAATTATAATAATTTGAAAGTACATGAATTTATTTGCATTATTTTATAAACTTTATTATGTTACAATAAATAATATTATTCTAGATTTATTATTTTACAATTATTTAAAATTTACAAATTTACAAATTTAAAAATTTTAATAAATTCATTTCACATTAATACAATTAAAATTTTACAGATATTTTACATACAATTACAATTACAATTTTACAATTTCACGTACAACTACAATTACAATTTTACAAATTTACATATATACCATTACAATTACAATTTTAGAATTTTACATACAATTAGAATTACAAATATTACAATTTTACAATATTATGGTCATTTAGTATTAAATTAATTAATAAACATCACATTTATGATAACCATCATACAAACATCATATTTGACTAAAAAACACATTCAAAATCGCTAACATCATCATGATCATGATCATCACAAAAATTAACATTATATATTAACATCATCACAACACAAACATCAAATATACATCTTATGTCAAATAACTCATGCTATCACATACACATCTATTTGCAAGCTAACTTGACATTAAATGAACATATCTAATATGACCTAACAATATACACATCATGATGATCACCAACATGTAAATTAAGTACAACTGCAACATGAACATAAAATACATAGACCATATATATATATATATATAATGTTAAAAATATACAACAGTAATATAAATGTCATAGATGAGCTGGTGGTAGTACAACATCAATATCAATACTAGTGGAGGCCTGCTCATTGAATGGTGCAACCTCCACGGTCGATGGTCCAACCTGCTCATGATCATGAGTACTGATGGATGCTGTAGGCTGCTGACTGGACGTGGTCGATGGTCCAGCCTCATCTCCATGATGACTGCTGCTGGATGCTAGTGGAGGCTCATTCTCATCTGGTGCGGCGTGAGGTGAACGATCATGAGATGATGATTCTCTTATCATAGACTGGCCATCACGTGCTATAGCTCGACCACACCTATAACGTTCAATAGTCCTCGTCAGTCACGTAACAGCTATCGTAACTCCTATGACATGCCACATCAGGCTGTACATGTCGCGCAGCATGCCTCTCCACATCTGTAATAGTATCATTGGCCTCTATGTCTTTTCAATGAGTAGGACTGATGCCTACCTCAAAAATCAATACACTAAGTTGGTCGCCCAAATCCATCTAGTATCTAGCATCAAGTCGACCGCGCCTAGCACCGATCTCCTAATGATCCTCGGCATCTGGCATGCCCTGATCATCATCAGGATCCACACCTGGATCATGTGGTGGTTCCGGCAAATCCTCCCCATCAAACAAGCCAATGTCTGCAAAATATATACAAGTACACAAAAATAATTAGACAATTTCATTACACAATTTAATAAAAACAAGTTAAAGAACATGCTATAATAAATTTAAATATATAAAATAGTAATATTACCTCTATCATCTGGCGGCTCATTATTTTTGAAGAGGATTTTGGGACACCCTCGCCAATCCGAACCCGTGTAAGGAGAGGGGACCATAACGAAGGGATTCTCATCAACATTGGCTAGCAACTCTAGTGCATCCTATGATATCCTCGCTGAAAACAAATTCTCATCCCTCTTGGGCATTATCTACCCCCACATGTGCATACGTGCCTCAAAACGTCATCCTACGAGGCTGTCAAAGAAAATTAGGTCTCGTCCCTGGAAACCTCTCAAAAAATAAACAAAAAAGCACTGACAAAAAATGGAATTTCACCCTCCCTTGTGCATGAACACAACATCTATCTAAGGCTATATAGAACTACCGTAAAAAAATGGCAGACCACCTAAGAAGTCGTGGCTCCTGTACTAAAGAATCAACATAATATAGAAGCGAGCAACTAATGCATTGCCTGTCACTGGTGTTGTGTGAAATGGTCAAAATGATAAGTAAGAGACACTGCACCTCCTCCCTACCAAATGCACCAATACGTAAATGACCTCCAGTGACCTGAAACTCTGCAGGAGATAGTACATTTTCTCCAATGTATCTCTAGGAGTAAACTAAATGACTCCCTGCTACACAGCCAACCGGAACCTCTAGGAACAAGGGAAAATACACCCCTCTCCTTGATAGCCCTGTAATGAAATATATATCCTCCTCAGTGGGCGTGTACCATTGGTTGATACCAACCTGGAAAGCCTATTGCTGGGCATTCCACCTTCAGATAAGATGTCTCAAAAACAAACTATGGCCCTTTAGGGAAGCAGCCTCCTCATAGAACTTGAGGAGGCCTACCTACCTTAGGAGCCTCTATGTAGCTACTATAATAGGGCAATGGTACACATCTCTCTCCCTCTCTCGTGCCTCCCACAGGCCAACCATGTTTTACTGCTCTGCCTGTCATTGTTGTTGCTCCCCCTCTTCTCTCTTTTCATGTCTCTGAATGATCGACATATTAAACACAATTTTTTTATTAAATGAGACATGTATTTATAAACATACATATATAAAAAAAAAATTAAAACAAAATAAAAAACGGTCAGTGCGCCAAAAACACAATCACGCACTAGTCTCAGTGCGTACTTCTATAGAGCACACCAACATCGGTACACCTAAAAATATTAAGCGCCCCGAGGATGGTGCTTCAGAATAAATTTTTATTGCACCATTGACTATGTACGGTGTCAGGAGGGCAGTGCGCTAATGAAAATATATGCCCCAGGGGCGTATAGTTAAGTTAGCGGACTGACCTCCTACCATCGTGACACAGTGAACTGTGTGGCCTTTTACAAGGC
The DNA here is from genome assembly GCA_034641835.2 of Pinus albicaulis. Taxonomy (NCBI): domain Eukaryota; kingdom Viridiplantae; phylum Streptophyta; class Pinopsida; order Pinales; family Pinaceae; genus Pinus; species Pinus albicaulis. Next base: position 691,746,719 of record CM076576.1, on the reverse strand, counting down.
CGCACCGTTGACGCAGGAGAAATATGGAAAGCCATGCACTGAAAAAAATAGTCATCCTGAGGTTGCTATTTTTGTCAACACACCGTGTCGAAGCTATTCCATTAGGTCAATGGTGCGGCCGAATACTCGACCACACCACACTTTTAAAAAAAAATTAAAATAACACGGTGCACCTTCGGTACCACCCTAGAACCGGTGCCGATAATGTTAGCACCAGTTTACCAGGCTGAACCGTTGACCATGTCAAAATACGGTATGCAGTGCGCTGACAACATTACCTGCCCCGGGGCAGATAATTCGGTCAACACATCATGTTTCCGCTATTCCACATTGTCAACAGTGCGACTTGGTAAACAACTGCACCGCACTTTTTAAATTTTGTTAAAATAACACGGTGCATCTATAGGTACCGCCCTGGAACTGGTGTGGATACCATTAGCACCAGTTGCAACACAGCCTGTAAATTTATAGGTAGTACCGCAAACCGGTGCGAGCCAAATGACTTGAGCGCACCACACGACAATTTTTTTTTCTTTTTAAATGGTTAATGTTAAGGTTATTTGAAATTCTAATCTGCTAAAAATCTTAATTATGGAAAAACAAGAAAAATACCTATACATTTGATCATCAAGGAGGCATATTGGCTGTAGAATTTGCAAAAGAAAATGTGTCCACTGTTTTGCGAAATTCAAGCTGGACATTGGTGGGCAATGCAAAGCAACAGTGTGTGTAATGAGTGCAATGGGAGCATCGATGTTATGGTGGCTTGGATAAGGATAAATTGTACTAGTGGTTGAGAGCTTTGTAGCACTGAAAAAAGTGAGAAATGTGTTTTTTTGGCCATATTTTTTTTTTTTTTTATTTAACCTTGTTCCAGTGCGCGGGCTTTTATAGGCACACCGGTGCATTTTATTCATTCCGCACCAGGCGGTTTCTATTTTCACGCACTTTTTATGAGTCATCGGTGCAGAAGGTTTGTAAAGCACCGGTGCGCTACAGTAATACAATGCACCGGGCAGGTGTGTATGGAACGCATAGTGTCCGATGTGCCAATTTTTTGTGCGGGTTTTTGGTCATAATATTTTTTTTTAACCCTGTTCCGGTGTGCGGGGTTTTATGGGCGCACCAGTGCGTTTTCGTCATTCTGAGCCGGGTGGTTTATGTTTTCGCATACTTTCTATGAGGCACCAGTGCAGATGCTCTGTAAAACACCGGTGTGGTACAGTAATAAAATGCACCAGGTGGGTGTGTACAGAGCGCATGGTGTCTAGTGTGCCAACGTTTTGTGCGGTAATTTGACCGTAATTTTTTTTTATTTAACCCCGTTCCGATGCACAGGGTTTATGGGCGCACCAGTGCATTTTCTTCATTCCACACTGGGTGGTTTATGTTTTCGTGTGCTTTTTATGAGGCAGGGGTGTGGAAGTGTCGTAAAGAACTAGTGCGCTAGAGAAATAAAACGCATCGGGCAGGTGTGTATGGAGCACCGGTGTTTAGTGTGCCAATGTTTTGTGTTGTTTTTTGGCCGTAATTTTTTATTATTTAACCTTGTTCCGGTGCGTGATATTTTGAGGGAGCACTAGTGCATTTTTGCCATTCCACACCGAGCGATTTCTGTTTTCACTCACTTTTTATCATGCACCGACTCGGAAGTGTTGTAAATGATCGGTGCACTACAAAAATGAAATGCACCAGGCGGGTGTGTATGGAGCGTACGGTGTTCGGTGTGCCAATGTTTTATGCACACCTGTGTTTTCTCGTGTTGAATGCACTAGTGCATTTTACAGTGATAAGCGCACCGGACAAAATACATCTGTAAACACCTCTGCCCGCCAACCTCCTCTAGTAACCTCTGCTAGAAACGAATGTCTGGGGTATTTTTATAAGGGGTTCCTCAAAAACTTCCGCCAGAGGGTCTTTTTCTTGTAGTGTGTTCAACTTCAACATATTCATTCACATTTGTAGATTGTGATGTTGTACCTTGAGGTACATCATCATTATTGGTGGTTTCTCTCGTGCCTGTTAATGGTTTTCATTATTGATCGGTAATCAAGTGCGTTATACCATGTTGGAGACCAAGACATCTATTCGCATGGCTATATTTGTACATTGGGTTGATTGAGATCACTGTGAAGACCTTGGGTCACATCTGATTTTGATCTAAGGTGCGGGGAGTTATTGCGTATTCATGATTGTACACATGATCCTATCTATATAGATGGTTGCTTCCATACTGCGGATCCATTTCTATGATCTCTTTAGACAAATGGATGGGCCCATGATGTGGGTTCATGTGTTATTTGATGCCTAGTGCAGAGTCATTTGGTTAGGAATATTCATACCAGAGATGTCATGTATTGTAAAACTTTTGATTTGGCAGGTTTCCTGGCGGTGCTTTGAGTTCTTTTTCTTGGTTCATAAAGCATTTCAACCATCACTCCCCATTCTGCCTTCATGCCTTAGGGGGCATCTATTACACAATAATTTGTCACCATGCTCATTTCTCGTCCCTTATCTTGAAATGCCCCATGACATACCCTATGCAATGTTTCCACCATGAAGAAATATGTTAAGACATCCTATGAAGATTGAAAGAAAATTTCCTTGGAAGATTACTGAAGAAACTTGGTCAAAATCATAGATTTCTAGGTCAGTGTGTTTCCTGGTGTCACGCTCACACTGATGTCAGATTGTCTGGCTTAGTGCTTCCAACACTTTTTTTTCTTGGAAATCCATGTTGATCCCTTTCTGGTAGTGTTTCCTCAAATGGAGGCGAAGCTTTGACCTCTAGAAGTTCTAAGGTGATGATTTGGTTGTTAAACGGTGGTGATAGAGTCAAGCTCTTTGATTTTAGAAGTTTCATCTCATTCATGGGGGTTTATCCCTTAGAAAGTGGACCTTCCTCCTCGTTTCATTGGCTCTCAACCTCTTCTCCCTTCCTATAAATTCACGCCCCTCTTTCCAATAATGTTAGTCCTAGTTGGTCATTTTTGGGCTAGTCTAAACTCTCGTTTCCTTTACATTGCAATGTTATAACGCCTAAGTGTTTAGGAGAAATAATTCTTTAGAGCTTTGGTGAAGGAATCTGATTTTCACCAAAGGGAGACCTCCAACATCAAGGCCTGGTTGTAAGCTCTTCCTTTCATATTTATCAAGAAAACATATGATGTTTTCTTTCTATATTCTAATCTTTTGTGTAAATGTTGTAGTACTCATGGATCAGCTGGAGAGCTAATGTTTATGATTATTATGTATTGGATTATGTTTTTTGTTGTCTCTTGATCATCCACAAGTATTCGTGTGCCATTAGTAGCAAGGAGCAATCCTCAAAGGATCATGGATCAAGGTCATCATCAACGAGTTCAAACGCAGCGTTGGGAAAAAGGTACTTCTGCCTCTTTTATTGTCGCATTATGAATGTTAGTTAAGAAATATTTTCATTAGAAAGTATCTCATATTGCTAGATTCACTCTACCGCTAGAGAGATCGCTTATCTCCGCAGAGGGGATTTATCTAGATAACAACCAGTCCCTATGACCTTTCCGGTTTCAATGTCTTAGACGACGTGAGCACCCATTTCCATGTGGGGAGTATGGGGATGGATCCCAGAGTGTGGAAGAACGCATTGGAGTTCAGGCCCGAGCGTTTTGTGGATGAGGGAGTGGAGGTGGATTTGATGGGGACGAAAGAGGTAAAGATGATACCCTTCAGCGTCAGGAGGAGGATATTTCCATGCAGAGCACTCACTTTGCTCCGTAATCCTCTTACTATCACATGACTTGTTCAATAATTCGCATGGGAATGCAAGCCAGGTGAGACGGTTGATCTATCTGAGAAGTTGGAATTCACAGCAGTTATGAAACATCCTTTGCAGACCATCATTTATTTTTTGGAGAAGAATGCCTAGCTCTTAATGAGTTTAAGAGGGATGGTGATGCTGGAAACTAAAAGAAATAAGGAGGTGATGGTGGTAGGTGCAATCAAGCCAAAGGCAGTGTGGCAGGTGTAAGCTTGGCGTTATTGCAGGTGTCAACCGACGTTCTAGCAAGTGGAAGAAATCACAATATAAATTCTCAAACATTTTTTTGAAACCATTTACATTACATAAAATGCTATGAATTAATGCTATCTTTAAGGCTAGCATTAGTTCTCAATGATTCATTTTTATAGTAAGTTTATTGATGGCCAGCTTTCAAAAACTTAGGTATTGCCCCTTTCCCTACAGTAAATCCTCCAATAAAATGCCAATCAAACACTGACAATTTTTTAAAAATATTATTAAAATATAAAAATAGTTTAAAACTTTGATTAAAATGCACTTAAAAAACAATTCAAGGGTAACTAATGCACGATAAATGCATAGCTATAGCTATATAACTACCTAGGCAGATATAATAATGTACACACCAACACATGGCATTCAACCTAAACACTGTACACACCAACACAAGACATTCAACTAAAGTGCACAGAGAGAGCAAGGAGGCATGGAAACCAGGGAATGGGAGACTCGAGATAGCTCATAAGGAGTGTTGGATGAGATAATGAGTGGAAAGAGGTGAGCAATGATGGCCACCAAAAATGCATATTCCTAGGAGAAAGCGTAACTTTACAAGAGTGGAGGTGGCTGTATTCATCCTATGATATGAACCCCACCGAGCTACAAACAAAGTGAATTCTGTAAACCCACTAAAAGGTAGAAAATCCAGTATAGGAATAGAGAGGTGAGGACAAGAGCATATGCTGGCTTTCCCAACCATGAAACTAAGGAAGTGTCGAGATGGACGTGTCCAGAACAAGAGTGAAAAGATAAATAGAGAAGGTGGAGAGAATCGCATAACTAGAATAAAGAAAGCAACTAATAAGTGCATTAAACAAGTTGCACAAAGGTTAAAAACCCAGTACCAATTGCAGAAAGGTTAAAATCCCAGTACCAACTCCACTAAACTTGGATAGTGCTGCATGCTTAAAACAATATACAAGGTGGACGACTACAACTTATCATATTTTCTCAGGTGACACCTATGTAAGAAAAAACAAACGTCAATTTTGTGCAAGTGAAATAAATTAAAAAGCGTGTACAGAAATTTAAAGCTAACAAATTAAGTAAAATCACGGCCTGTCCAAATACACAATTGCTATACCCCTTGAATCTCTCCTTACAAACTTTCTTTTGGTCCATATACACAATTGCTATAACCCTTTAATATGTCCTTAAAAACTTGTTTTTGTCACATTTGACACTTGCTCGCCGTTCACACATGGAAAGCAGAATTCTTCCCCAATCTGTCTCAGATTTCATAGTCGTGAACAGTTTGGGTTTGTTCTTTTGCATAAAACATCTTTTGAACTTCCTTAATTCCGTTACACAATTACAATGGTGTAATATACCCATTGACTTACCAGAAGAGAACCTGTCAATCCTGGCTATGATCTCCCTCTGCAGCTTTTCCGTTGCCAATTATCCGATTTTTTGTTTTTTTTTTTTAACTCAAGTAGCAAATCTCGCTCTGTCGAGTTATTCTTAAAAAATGCATCCATATTAATTATTAAAATTTTTGTCTCCATTTTTTTTATATTGCACGGTTTTCGACATTCAAATAAAATTGTAAAATATATTTTGTTAATAATCACATGCAATGGAATATTGTCGAGGCATTTCGAACCAATCAGTGTGATTTATGACTAGGTAAGACATGACATCAAGACACTAAGTTTAAATAGATGTAGAGATGGCTAAGCTAGCCATTAAGAAAACACCTAATTTGACTTTTAAAATTTATTTATTTATCTATTTTTAAATATATATATTATATTTTTTAATTAATTAATAACTGCTAGCTTCGTTTTATTATTAAAATATTTGATTAATTTATTGAATTAATTAATAGATTAATTAAATTATTAATTAATCATTTAATATATATATATATATATATATATATATATATATATATATATATATATATATATGATTTTATTATTTAATTATTAATTTCATTTATTAATGCAAAAGATCTAACTAAAAAACAACATCGAACATCGGCACGTGTTGGATACCTGCCTTATATTTTTTATTTTTTTATTTTTATATATTTTATATATTTTTATTGTTTATTTATTTATTATTATTATTATTATTATTATTATTGGTTTTATATATCTATATATATATATATAAAAGTTAGAGTTGGGATATTAATAAATAAATAAAATTAATAATTAAATAATAAAATCAAGTAAATAAAATAAGATATATATATATATTACTTAATTAATTTATTAATTAATTGAATAAATTAATCAAATATTTTAATAATAAAATGAAATTAGCCGTTATGAATTAATTAAAAAATATAGTATGTATTTAAAAATAGGTAAATAAATAAATTTTAAAAGTCAAATTAGTAGTTTTCCTAATGGCTGGTTTAACCATCTTTATATCTATTTAAGCTTAATGTCTTGATATGATCTCTCACCTAGTCCTCATGATAAACCAAATTAGTTAATTCAAAATGGATGAACACAGATGGACAATATTCCATTGCACGTAATTATTATCAAAAAATATTTTACAATTTTATATGATGAATCACATAAAAATAGAATTTAAAAACATTTCAATATTACACATTTTAGAAACAGCAATTTCAACCAACAATATGTACTGAAGTCTGACTTTATTTAAACATTTTACAATTTCAACAAACGATCTGAAAAATTCCAACCAACGATAAGGAAAATTCCAAGTCCATACAAAATGGAAACAAATATATTAAAATATGAAGTTCCTATTGTAGACGATTAAGTTATTTCCAATCTACAAATTAAACCTAGGTGGGGATGCAAACAGATGACGTATATTGAATAGGTAATCTAAGGACGTGCGTTACAGACGTAAGCGGAAAGCATACATTTGATATTGGGAGTAGATATGTGAACAGTCCAGCTATCTCTCACTCTCCTTTCCCTAGGATAAAATCAGACTCCTATATTTTATAACATCCAATCAATCTTCAAAGGGCATAGCGTACATGACAGGAGAACGCATATGGTCAATGCATCCCAACCAGTTTGATAGCACTATATTGATATCAGGTACAGATGACTAGCCCAAAGAAACTAAAAAATTATATATATATATATAATTTTTTTTTCTATACTATTAGATAGTTGATATTATTGGATTATGTATAACATTAAGACTATTACCAAATTATTCATAATTATTTATAATTTAAAATTTAAAATTTCTCAAATTTAATTTTCAATTCTTATTATAAATTATCTATTAACCATAATTATATAGTTAAAACATAAGTAAAAACCATAAAATATTTATAAATATTAAAAATAAGTTGTTTATAAAAATATTTAATTTTTTTTTAGTAATAATCACATAAAAACAAAAGTTGTCATTCTCTTTCGAACCAACCAGTGCGGTTTGTCGTTAGGACTAGATGAGACATCAGATGTATAAATATATTTAAAATTCTTTCCGTAATAATCACAAGCAACCCCGGAGGCCGTTCTTCGTGATATAATTGATGAGTTTCTCATCTTGCTGGGGCGACCAGCGACCTTTTCTATGGGTGGGTATGGATGGGTTGGAGGAAAAGGGAGTTGTTTTTAGTGGGATTTTTTGGAGTTTCATGTGTTTGAATTTGGTGAAACAAATTGAGGTAAACTTTTGATTTATGTTATTTCAACTGGTTTTTTAATTGTATATATGGATTCAGTACCCTAAAAAAATCCTTAGAACATTTGAATTGTGCAAAGTTAATCATCAAACTTTTGTTTTCAATTCATGCTACAAATTAAACGAGAAAAACCACCATACAAACCTTCAAAAATAAACACTAAAAACTACTTGGAAGAAAAAGGGTGCCTTGTCCGTGACCTTCTGTGTAACTCTTTTTTAGTCAAATCTTTTTATTTGTGAGAGAATGATGATGGTGGTGCACTCTCCTTGTAATCGGCTCCTGTCATATGTTCAAACACAAACACAAAGAAAGATTGAGAAGCAGGTACATTAACGAAACACGTTTCAATCGTCTGTTGAGGATGGAGCCCATCATTCTCCAATTTTCAATGGAAAGCACGTGGGCAAACGACCATCCATTTGTCATGACTAAATTTGTTTGTTGTGATTCTGAACAGATCATTATAATATTTGTGAAGCTTGTTATTCAAGCCATTTTATTCCTCCCTTGAACTCCCCTACGTGATATAATAGCCCCTCTCTCCCCTTACCATGAAGAATAACAACTCGCATCGAATGCGTTCATTCCATCTGTTGAACGTCCTATCCCTCAGCTATGGTTGTGAATAATGAATAAATTGCGTCCGCTTTTACTTCCTCCTCTCTGCTGGATCCGCGTGTTTACTCACTCAGATACGATGTCAATACAAAAGCACTAGTGACAGCTGCGTGAAACAACACATTCCCCCAATGTGGGCGAACATTATTTCCCAGTCCATGTGGGTGGGTAGTATAGGCATATTTTTAGATTTAAATAAATTTAAATTTAAGGGTGGGTATATATTGTTTATTAATATTAAATAATTTATAGTTTGGGAAATATGTGTTATTAAAGATGAAGGTGGACATTAATAAAGTTTAATTACTTTATATCAAGTGATGAAACAATTGCCTCGATAACTAAAAGTAGTTAGAATTGAGAAAAAAAAATTACGAAATTTTATAGCAAGTGTTTGAATCATATTTTTTTATGATGGAGCACCATCAAAAATATCAAAGGCACCCAAAATTTTAAAGTTTGAGAGCTATAATTTAGATCTACAAAAATCCCTACCAAATTTTATTAAAATTTTGTTAATTTTTTTTTCAAAGAAAAAAACAAACTAATTAAACTACAACCATTCTATTAACACATTCTTATATTTATTTTAAAATACCTACAACATAAATTTTATTGATATTTATAAATATTTTTAATATGGATAGACACATTGCTAACTAAAAAATCTACTAAAATATTAATAAAAAAAATACCCATAACATACAAAACGGTCAACGGGATAATTTGAAAAATATTATATTAATATTAGGATGACCATGTCAATATCATCGATAGAAATAATGTTATATCAGTTAAAAAAAATTTAAAAAATCAAATATTATATTAATATTAGGATGACTACGTCAAATATCAATAGAATAAAAGTTATGAACTAGTTAAAAAAGGTTTATTTAAGAAAACAATATAAAATATTATATAATAACACCAAGTTATATGGATTAAAAAAAATAAAATAGAGATACAATAAATTTAAATTAAGTTAAAAAAAAGAGTTATGAGATGTAGATTAGTTGGTTTGTTTGGAATTTAGTTAATATTTAATTATACTTTTAAATTTTATAGAAAGATTTTGATCATACAAATTATTGTAAGAAATTAATTTTTTTTTTAAAACATCCATACTCAACTATTTTTTACATAATTTTAATGAAAAACATAAAAATTTCAATTATATAAAATTAAAAATAATTAAAGAAAAAAATATAATAAATATAATATTAAATATTACTTAAAAAACATATAATAAAATATAATAAATTTTTTTAAACTTATTATGTTAAATATACTTTTTAAAATTTTAAATTATGTCTTATTAACTAAAATTACTATTTCATAAAAAGTAGGGAAATAGCTTAGTATTTTAAGATTCATATCTATGTCATAATTGAGAAGTAAAGGATATATATCTATGTCATAAATGAGAAGTAAAAGATATACGTGCCACCTAAGATTCATATATGATGATGATGGTGGTAGTTAACGTCGACTGATACCAAACTTTGGTCTATCGGACCTATAAATTTTTTAGTTCTTAATTGTCTGGCTTCTCGTATTTCTTGGTGAGATTGGTGTTGTAGCTTTCTTTCTCTTCTCTATGGTCTTCCAACTTCATTGATCTTGCAACTCCTTCAGCTCTTCTGATTCTTGGGACACTGATGTCTTATTTTCGAGATCTGGGAGATCCTCTTTTCTGCGAAATGAAGATTTGTTTTGCGCGGTATTCAAATCCTCATAATTGTTGATGCTTGAGGGGCTCTCAAGTTCATTTTTTCATTGTTGGGAGGGGCTTTCCCCTTGCTTGTCTTGAGGGTTGTTTCTTTCTTGTCTGATTTCTTGCGATTTAGAGTTTTCTAGAGAGTATTCTTCCTTGATGAAAATGTAATGTTCCTTTCCTTCTCATTCCCACTATGTAGATCTATGGTGATTCTTTCTAGCCGAATTTTTCTGGGAGACTTTTGGGAAATTTTTGGCTAGATGCGCTGTCTCAAAGTAGGACCAACATCTAAAGAGGACACTTTCATAGTCGAGTTTCTGGTTCCATACATAGTCTTTGCTTGTTAGGATTATTTTAGCTGGGAAACCAGCGATGAAGTCCATTTATACACAAATGCGTGCATAGGTGGTTCTGACATATTCCTCTATTTCTGCGCGCCTGCAGTAAAATTTCCCAATTGCATTTCCAATGGCTTTTAGCGAGGAGATATTCCAGAGATGCAAAGGTAGGTTTGGAAATTTGACCCAAACTAGTGTTGAGGTTATGACTGTTGTTGAGGGATTGAATGATGGGTTCCATGGCTTCATGAATAGGCCCAAGTTTTCCCAAAACCAAGGGTCGGAATCTAAAATGCACTGTCTGCTTTCATAGTTTCAAAATCTATTATAAAGAAACTCTTAGCACATGGGTAGATATTAAGTTCATCACAAATGACAGGCTTCCATGCCTCCGAGATCCAACGGTGGATAGTTTTCAACCACGACCAAAGCCATTAAACCGACAGATTAAGGCACTTTCATAAAAATTTAAGGTCTCATCCGTTGAGGCCTTGACTACCTGCACAGTGGGAGATCGAGCTTCACTGACAATATGGGTATGATCTTGACTCTTAGAGGTGGATGGAACTGGGATGACAATTGTCTTCATGAAGTTGGGAGCCATATTGTGGAAGAGATGCTATCGAGCCCTGCAAAAGAAGTAACCATACACTTCTATTTATACTTTCAATAGTTTAGCTGCAACAGTTCGGGATTATTATAAACAAAACCCTCACACTTCTTCAGTAAACCGTGTTATATGATTTCACACTTCAATTCCAGATTTGAGAAAGAAATTAATTGTATTCTTATGAATACCTGATCATGCTAACAACTCCATGGCTTGCTCAGAATAAATTTCAGAAACTGAGCTTCAGAGATTCAGGCGTCTCATGGGAAAATTTCAAAAACCCGCAGATTGTTATCGAACCCTTTCTAAGCTCTAAGCAGCCACTATAAGAGTTGCGATTGGATACTGAATGGTTTTCTTTGGCTTCAGAGGGTGCGATCCTTTGTAGAGTAATGGTTTCTTTGCCACAAAGCATATTAGTGGGGGCCATGATAAATCTATTACAGTTTGACTTCAAGATAATTTCGCTAACCCATAAGAAAATATTCTGCTTAGGCTATTGAGACACAATCATGAGATTCAGACATACCTTAGTCTTCTCTCTATCCAAAAATGATTCTGATGACATACGCTTAGCCAAAAATATCTTCCCTTTGACTGGAAATAAAGTCAGAGATGACTCGCTTAGCCTCAGGAGATTTGAAAAACCCACTTCAATCTGGGCTTAAAAATTGTAACCGCGGAAGATATGTGAGCTACCACTGAAGATATGTGAACCGAAAAATATATGTTAGCTACCGATATACGTGCCACCTATATGTTCTAGGAGTGTGAATTTCGAACTTATAAACTAGATATAATTATAATGAGACACTATGTACTCCTGAATAATAATTATAATGAGACACGTTGTACTACAAATAATAGTAGGTAATTAATTTCACCAATAATTAACAAGTGAGGATGACCCATCTTTGATGTAGTTAGTAGAGTGGGGGGTGTTTGTAGATGTTGGATTTTTCCTACTAGCACACATGGGCCCTATGCATATCAATTCATCCTATAAGTGTTTCTTTCTGTAACAGTGAGCCCGTTCAAGCTTGTTAAAGTGATGCACAAGTTCTTACCTCTCGTCTTACCACCCAACAACTGTATATATGAAGGCACCCTAAAAAAACACCCAAAATTCAACTCGTAAGTGTCCTATCAAGACATTGGCAAGCCTGTTCAAACCTGTTAGAGTGCTGCGCAGTTTCTTACCTCTCGTCTTACTGCCCGACAATTGTGTTGTTGGAGAGACTCTATAAAAAATCGCAGAATTTGCACTTCTTAGAAACAACTCTGATTGATTGGATTGTCATTTCCATCCCCGACAACGGTGCCAAAATGTTGGACTATATAAATCACTTATTAAATTACTGAACATCACACATTTAATTATCAATCCAGGGGCATCTATTTATTCCAGTGATAGTTGCATTGTCTGTGTCGATACACCAACCATAAGTAATTTAAAATAAAATATATTGTTGCAGAAGTAGATGCTAAAAATAAATCGCTCATGTAGAAATAAAAGAATCCACAAGATTGAAATCACACTTCAATTGATCTGTCTAGCTCGCCACACAATAATTACCCAGTTGGTTTCTCTATTATCACATGTGTAACAACATATAAAGTATTGAAATCGAAGCAGATATATTCTCAGCTGAATAGCAACAATAACACTCTAATGATACATAAACTATACAATTACATACACAAAATTACTTTAATCACTACAATCCCTGCTAAGAAGGAGGGCCCTTCCTCCCTAGCAGGGCGTAAGTAGAGAAGAAACTTTAACTGAAACTAAATAGAATCACGCATGTAACAGTAATAACAGGATAGTCTATATTAATATTGAATACAACTACAAAGCCAAAACAACATTGTTCTCCGCTAACCTCTCAACCTCTAGGGCTGAGAGATATATAGTGGTTATATCAGAAAATATAGGGATAGATCAGTCATGAGAACCTTATGATTCTCATGTTGATCGAAATAGAACTCATATAGTTATAACCACTTCCTCATAAAGTTCTGATTAGAAAATAAAATATTACAATCGGAACTGCCCTTAGGTTCTTATCCCAAAAATACAATGTTAACAACTCCTACCGCTATCATAATGAAAACACAGTTGTAGTGCAACGGCCAAAGGACAGATTAACAACAATATAGACAAGAGCAGTCAATGGTACAACTGTATCAGCAGTTCACCAATGATTCTGTAACAGCAGCGTAACAACGGTTTGCTGGCGGGTCTTCAACAACAAGGTGTAACAACATCGCTTTGTTGTAACAACACCATCCAAACTGACCCTGTGAACTCCGTGTTTGGGATCTTTGACATCTGAAAGGACAACACAAAGGCCATCGACCTTTCTCCAAACATTCACCATAAATTAGTCATAAAAAGGTAAAATAGATCATAATAATTGGTGAATTGGCAAAGTAATGAAAGCAAGGTGAAACAACACAAGTCAAGGTAAAAAGGTAGGAAAATGGGGTAAGGATACTCCCATAGGTTATGGTTATGAAGAAAAATAAGGAAGATAAGTGTAGGAAAAATCTACAAAACAAGCACCCCACAGTTGTGATTAATTTTCGAACAATTTATAGGTGTTACATCATGTGTTCGGATCCAAGGCCTTACCACAATAAGAAGTTGACTTGTCGTTAGATCATTCTCGCAGGTAAAGGCTTCTTCCAACCAAAAGTTTATTTTTAGTCACCCTCTAATCACAATTTCCAAACCATGCAAAATGTCCTGGAAGTCCTTGAAATTCAGGCCATGTTGATTCACAACATCCAAGAAATTATGCAGAGATCTTCCATCATTTCAGTGTGTATATTTGATGACGACATTGTATTGGGTGGTTGGACCCCCTGCACCATCCACAACGATGACTAGGTAAGTTTTTTTCAGAGTCTTCTAATCACTTCTATCACCGAGACGTTTCATCCCTATAATTCACACGAGGGAATTTCAATAGACTCCATTTCAATATGTAAATTTCGTTATATTGATTTTTGGTTAAGAAATAGTGTTTGACTTGGCAACAAGCATTTTTGGGCTTTGGCATTGCATTGACTGCAACCACGTCTCACATGGTGCCTTCATTCCCTATCTATTATATAAACACACGAATAACAAGAACATGTTACCTGTGGGGAGAAGATGAAGCACAGTGTGATAATTATCAAACCGTCATTAATAATGTTTCATTCGGTGTACCTATTACTCTTTCTTTTACATTCTCTAACCATTTCCTCCCATGTCCACTCCAACGATGGTAACATATCTCTCAAAATATCAATTTTCTATTCAACCTTTTATTAATTTTCTATTATCCTATGAACTTTATGGTTACAGTAAATGACCTCCAAATCATTATGGGCCAGATGGATCCATGGCGCTTGCAGGGTATAAATATGAGATATTTATGGCATGTGATGAAGAATTATGCGTACGAGGATAGATCTGTCAAAATAAGTAGGACACCAACGCTGAGGACTCCTACGCCAGCAGATGTTCTTTTACCCATTGTGAACTATAGTACCAACATGCAGCAAACTGAGAAGTTCGCTCAAGATCCTGACACAAAGCTCTCTATGTTTTATAGTTACATTACGATTTTCCAACTTTATGTCCAAGTCATAATGTCATATTTCTTGGCTTTTCTCGAAGTCCACAGGGAAATGATTTGCAAGAAGGTTGACTCTTCTGTTACATTCCTTTAGTATGTCAATTTTATCCAAAGGAACTGGACCATTCGTTCCTACTTGGTTGGGTTCGAGTTTCTTCAAAGGAATCAGACCACTGCTAGATTCTGGTTTGGTTAATACTCTCCTTTCAAGAGGTTCGTCTGTCTTAAAGGTGCCAAACTTAATATTTTTTCCTCTAGAATCATTCAAGGAAAACATAGCATCTCTGAATTCTAGTTGGGTATTTTATCTTATTTGAGAAACATTGTTGAGGCTCCCAAATTGAACAACTTGCATTGATTTGGTAGGTATAGGTTCTGTGTGCACGGGACTCATGCTCCCTCTATTGGAATCCAGAGCCTACTTACAATAAGCAGCTGAATTTCCCTGAAATACTAGGATGCCAGTGAATGAAGCAATCAATTACAATGTTGGTCAAGAATTCTTGGATCGTTTTGGATATTTCTCTATGAAAACCTTGCGTTCTAATGTGTAAGTGCATGTTTGCACTATTTGCACTATGCTTTAATTTTTTACATCTTGCCTATCGTCTCTATGATTTTCATCCATAATATATTTTTAATCGTGTTAATGTGAATTTTCTTATGGTTGAAGAAATTCAATGAGGTTGGATTTTATTGGAATGAGCTAATAAACAAACTAATCCTGTCACTTGGTACATAGTGTCCACAAAATTCTTGTACCTCGGTCCTACAACTGATAGCGTCCCTCCCTTAACATGTTGCAAATTTATTTAACTCTATGATTTTGTAGAAGAACTCGAAAGAATAACGTGGCAAGAGAAAATTTTCAAATAGGGGCTTTGATAAAGAATATGCCGAAATATTTGTAACAGATTATTGTGGGTAGCCTTCTGTAGTAGAGGTTGATTTCACTCCTATAAATCTTTTGTTGACTATTGATTAAAGCCCGCATTTCCATATTTATTTTTAAGAGGATTTTTGGATCCACCTAAAATATTTCTAGCCTGCTCAGTCATTAGGTGAACTTAAATGAGTTTGGACGGGAAATTATATCTTCCATTGAGAAAACATCGTAAAGATTTTGTCAATAAATTAATCTTGGGCTTGGAACCATGTTGGTGATGTTGTCATGCTGTTAATATCTAAGCCAAAAACCTTCAGATGGAGTCTCAGCAAGGATCAAGAGATACCATTACGTCTTCCCTTAGACAGTCACACTTTTTCCCTTAGACAGTCACACTTTACACAAACTAAAAGTGTGAAGGAGTTCAGTTTAACTGTAGCGAACGGTTCAGAAAGCTCTACTTAGGTGACAGATGACACTTTGGCATCTCATGACTTCCAATGTGAGAATTGATAGAAAAAAATAATTAGTATAGTGAAAACCAATTGCGTATAATATATATGGAAAACATTATAATAGTAGAAATGATCTAGGATCTAAAATGACTCATGTTATTTATGATGGATTGGTATAATGGATAGTCTCACAACTCATTGTTAGATGCCAATGGGCAAGTAAACCCCTCAACCATGATGTGTGTCCTCAAAGAACCACAAGTATGGAAAACCCAATACACTCATCACATGTCACACCATTCAAGTTGTAAGTTTTATTGATGAAATCTAGAATTCATGGTATGAATGAGAAGAAAATAAAGGTATAGATTAATTTTATATTTTAATTATGGATCTAGCAAGTATCTAGGTGAAACCCCTTTTTAGGGTGAAAAATTGATCTCTATAGGAATTTGATAGATAATGGTTAAGATAGATCTATATGATTCTATAACACTTGTAATTGAATTTTTGAATGTGTAAATGGATTGAACAACTTGAAAGTTTTCTTGTATACTTGGATTGTGTAAAATTCATAGTTTAACTTGTAATTCCATCAAATATTTACTCAATTTGTGTAACTTAAATATTTGGTGGCTAAATTTTATAAAGGTATACATATGGCTCTACCATATTTAACCCCGTGATTTCATAATCTTACGTTAACATAAACACAGAATGCAATTATGCTATTCTAATCAATGTTTTAAAACTTGGGGTCTCACATGGAATTGGTGGATGGTTCACTTGGACTTTGACCCAGACTGATCTCATATCAATTTTTTAGTTACTAAAATAATAATTTTTAATGGTAATTGATATTGGAATTTGTATCATTTTTCCAGAACTCTAGAGTTTGATGGTAATTGATATTGATTAAGCATCATTTCTTTCTGAATTGGTTACTAAATGTATGCAAATACATATTTCAAAGAACTGAAGTTCTTAAGAATATTGTTTTCTTCTTCTTCTAGATTTGAAAGGAAAATGCAAGATCCATGCTAGTAGGGGAAATCAATCTTTCCTAGGGACTGGTCTGTGCATGTCCTTTCTGTGTTACAAAAATATAAGAAACTTCATATACCTGAAGGTTATGCCAATTCTTTCAAAGAATAAAATGTGGTTTTCCATCATGCTCGAGTGTAAGTTATCTAGTGGTACATCAGTCCCCATTTGAAGTGATATTTCTTCTATTTGGTGCCAAAATAAATGTGTCGTGACTCATTATATGAAATCTATGTCTTTGTTTGACATGTATTATATTGAGATGAAATTCCTCTCATTTTTGAAGCCATTGCGAGAAGGATTCTCTAGGTATTTCATGGCAATATTGATTTACTTGTTTGTATCCTTAGTTTGGTTTTGATACATTTTTAGCTACCTTTATAATGATGTAGAAATATTTTCATCAACATTACGTAAATTTTAGATGGCCCAAATTATTGGTATCATGTAGAATTATTTCACAATTGCAGAGGAACTCCACATCTATGACTGAAAACTACAAGATGTGTCCCAATGGTTGGATTATAACTTCAGTCACAGGTCACAAGTAAAGTCCTCTTGGGATAAGTCATAAATATCAAGAAAATTTATCTATCTAGTTCTGTATATAACATGTAACATATATCTACACCTTTTACCTTTTCTTTCAAATGACTGCATCTTGGAAACCATTCATGTTCTTTTCATGGATTTGTGATCCGGTAACTAAGGATAGAACATAATTCACCCATACTAAAAAATTTTGATTTAAAAAAAAAATCTAATGGTCCTATGTTACTTGCCATTCACTTCCTATCCAATGAGAAATAATTTAAACGACTACACTAACATAAATACCCCATATTTGTGCACAATTCTGCATAATTTATATTGAAAAGTGAGTTCCTTCTGTTCAAATTGCAACAGTTTACCTCTTGATTTCATATTACTTTTTAATCATATAAACATGACCATTGAGAGACATATTGATTATAAATACTTCTCACCCATAGCATGCAATGCTTCTAATAATGCAGAATTTGCATGAATTTGGGGTCCATTTATAGTTTTTCTAAGTAAGCCCTATGCTTGTATTAATATATTTGAATGTATGCCATAACTATTTGATTTTATTGCATAAGAACTATATGTTTTTGTGCAAAGCGAAGGTGTTGGTTTCTAGACTCCTTCAAAAGTGGGAAGGGAGCTTGGGTTTACTTTCTCCTTTTCAATGAAGTAGTTGTCCATTTCGTCAAGCATACTTATTAAATGGAAAAAATGATTTCAAATAGAAGACACAGTGAGCTTTTCCCCTTAAGCCTTGAATCAATGGTTCATAGTAAGTTTTCTGGAATTTTATTTGTTTTCATTTTCTTTATTAGGAAGAAAGAAACTTGGTGCACATCCATGGGGAAATGTTTTTCACCTCTAATATATGATATTACATGACTAATATTAAAATGCTTCTTGGATGAGTAATTAACATGATGCCTATATTGTTTCCTAGAGTTTTCATTGACCATGCCTAAAGGATGTCTGAAGGTGTTTTTCATCTATACTCTATAGAGAAATTTGAAGCATGATCTTTTCCCATTGGTTTCTGCTGTCTTTTTAATACGAAGATTTTTTTCCTTAAATTATTAACTTAGCTTCCTTATAAAATAACATTGAAGCAGTGGATATTTAGAAAAATTTATGATGTCCTCTCTTAATTGTTCACCTTTCCTTTTGAAATAGACAACTCAAGTGCTTTATTCTCACCAGAAATAAGAAAATATGTATTTTGTTTTGGTCAAAGTCTCTAGCATTCCATACTGCTCATGAGAGTTGACATGAAGCCACATAGGAATCTTTAAGTGGTACTCCAAATATGGTGGATTTCCATGTGGCACATATGTCTATGAAGAAGTCTTTAGGGGCCAAGTGGTTGAGAAGTACAACAATATATTAGATTTACAAATATTCAAATTTATGTAATTGTGGGCATCTATAATTTTTCTACACTTTCACCCGAGGTTTAAAATCACTTGACTACATGTTTACAAGAGATTGTTTGGAAACAAAAATTTTATGAGATTACTATGTTTTGTAGAAATTTGGAGCACATTATATCTTGGTTTAGAATTATTCTAAAAGTTTGGGATATCCCTCTCTATTCTTGGGATTTTTTGGGAACAACTTATTAGTTAATGAATAACTCATTCCTTGCAATTATATACTTTGTCAATGTCAGCAAGTTAGATTTGACAAATCTCAATGCTATGTTAGTCATTTTCAAACCTCATTGATATTGTTAATTACATTCTCAGTGTGGAGGTAGGTTTCTCTGCTTGCATGCATAATTTGACATATAGCCGTTAGGTACATATTGAGTAAATGAATGCAGAGACCAAAGCATAAGACACAAATGAGTTTGCATCTAAGATGCCAGAAGGATGTTCGAAGAATGAAAAATTAGGTAATTTACTTAAAGAAACAACGTTCACTTAGAATTGAACTTGTCTATACCCAATTATCTCACATGTGTGTTGATGTTGTTACTGGGCCATTATGAAGAGAACATCATTTTGTGGTTCATTTTAACATCTGATATACACATTTTTCTAAGGTCATGTTTTATTGTAGAAGTTGAACTGAAAATGGACATCAAGCATCATGTTAATTGTAGGGAAGGTGATTAAGATTACATATTCAGTTAGAGTTTCCATTGTAATTAACGGATTCAGTGTATTGTGAGGGACTGATCTACAGTGAAGTTGTGTTATCTATAGTTGAGTGAATTCTCTTTTGGTCAAAGTCTCTATCATTCCATTTTTCTCATGAGAATTGACCTAAAGCCACATAGGAATCTATAAGTGGTGCTCCAAATCTGCTGGGTTGCTATGTGGCACATATGCTAGGAAGAAGTCTTTAGGGGCCAAGTGGTTGAGAAGTACAGTCATATCTTAGATTTACAAATATTCAAATTTATGTAAGGGTCGATATCTATAAATTTTCTACACTTTCACCCGAGGTTTAAAATCACTTGACCGCATGTATACAGGAGATTGTATCGAACGAACTTTTAACGAGATTACTCTATTTTGTATTAATTTGGAGCACATTAGATCTTGGTTTAGGATAATTCAAAAATTTTGGGTTATTCCTCTTGAGTCTTCGGATGTTTTGGGAAAAAATTATTAGTTAATGAATAGATCATTCCTTGCAATTATATACTTTTTCAAAGTCAATAAGTTAGGTTTGACAAATGGAAATGCAATGTTAGTCATTTTCAAACCTCATTGATCTTGCTGATTACATTTTAAGTGTGGAGGCAGGTCTCTTTGGTTGCATGCAAAATTTGACTTGTAACCATTAGGTACATATTGAGTAAATGAATGCAGAGACCAAATCATAAGACACATACAAGTTTTCATCTGAAATGCAAGTAGGATGTTCGATGAATGAAAATTTATGTAATTGAATTAAAGATGAATTGTTCACTTAGAATTGAACATGTTTATGGTCAATTATCTCAGATGTATGTTGATGATGTCGGTGGGACATTATGAAGAGGACATCATTTTGTGGTTCATTTTAACATCTGATATACACATTTTTCTAGGGAGATCTTTTCTTGTAGAAGTTGAGTTGAACATGGACATCAAGCATCATCTCAATTGTAGGAAAGGGGATTAAGATTACATCTTTAGTCAAAGTTTTAGTGTATTGTGAGGGAATGATCTCTAGTCAATTTTTGTTGTCTATAGTTGATTGATTTCTCTTTTGATATCCTAAAGCATGTATATTGGGCTATGCTTTACCATGTTTTTGGGACAGGGGAGCCTGATAGTGGGCAAATGCACTTGTAGAATCTGTGGAAGCACTCCCATAGATTTTTACGAAATCATGAGTTGATGGCCTAATCATGAGCTGATTATCTCGGGAATTTATTCTTCATAGAGTTCCCTTGATTTACATTGAGGACTAGGCATAACATAGTTTAGAAAAAATTATTTGAATGGATTTTTTGTAGCCCTTTCTTATGCTTGTTGCTAGGAATAAATGAAGTGTTTTTATGGTAAGGATAAATGCTTTATGAACCTCATATATGCATTAGCATGGTCCCACTTCAACAACAACAACCATCAAGCTTGACTAGCATAGATATTGTTTCAGTGCTATATGTGTTCCAGGCTTGAAATTTGAACCTAAATTATTTGCATGTTGACAACTTGTCCCAACCACCAGACCACAACCCGATGGGTGGGAAATAGTGTATTTACTATTTTTCAGTGTTTAAATTCATTCACTTTTTTTGCATTTGAGGATTTGATTGAGTATAACTTAGTAATGCACATGTATCAATGACTATTTTTCATGATTTTTGCAGGGATGAGAAGGGAACATATTATGCATTGGATTTGGGTAGGACGAATTTCACGGTATTGCGAGTTCATCTTCAAGGTGGAAGAATTATGAATCACAACTTTGTAGAAGTGTTTATTCCTTCACATCTAATGTCAGGAACAACCAAGGAAGGTAAAATGCATACCTTTATCCAAAAAAATCTCTTGCTCATTACCATTTTGACCTTTTCTGACCAAGCCGATAAGTATTATATCATATATGTGGTCATGCTACATGGGCATACAAACACGCATTCCAATCTTGTTTCCTTTTAATCCATGCTAACTCCCAATAGTGGCCTTTTATGAGTTGAGGTATTTACTATTTTTATGTATTTAGTCGTTTCCAACTTAGATACCATCACTACTTCTCACCCATAGCATTGAATGCTTCTAATAATGCAGAAGTCACGTGAACATGGGGTCCAGTTATAGTTTTTCGAAGTAAGCACTCTTCTTGTATTAATATATTTGAATGTATGCAGGAACTATTTGATTTTATTGCGTGAGAACTAGATGTTTTTTTGAAAAGCAAACATGATGTTTTCCAGACTCCTTCAAAAGTAGAAAGGGAGCTTGGATTTACTTTCTCTTTTCCAATGAATAAGTTTTCCATTTCTTCAGGCATACTCATTAAATTGACAAAAGGATTTCAAATAGAAGGCACATTGATTTTTACCCCTTAATCCTTGAATTAATGGTTCATAGTAATCTTTCTAGACTTACCTTTGAATTAATGGTTCAAATAGAAGGCACATTGAGTTTTACCCCTTAATCCTTGAATTAATGGTTCATAGTAATATTTCTAGACTTTTATTTGTTTTGATTTTATATATTAGGAAGAAAGTAATTTGGTGCACATACAGGAAAATGCATGGGGAAATATTTTTCACCTCTAATATATGATATTACATGAGTAAACTTAAAATTCTTCTTAGATCAGTAATTAACATTATGCCTATATTTTTTCCTAGAGTGTGCATTGAACATGCCTCAAGGATGTCTAAAAGTGTTTTTCATTTGTACATTGTAGATAAATCTAAAGCATGATATTTTTTGTTTGGTTTCTACTCTCTTTTTAATACGAATATCATTTCCTAAAATTTTTAACTTAGTTGCCTTATGAAATAACATTGAATAATTGGATATTTAGACAGTTTTATGATGTCCTCTCTTAATTGTTCACCTTTATTTTTGAAATAAACAACGTGAGTGCTTTATTCTCACCAGAAATACGAAAATATGTAGTTTGTTTTGGTAAAAGTCTCTAGGATTCCATACTTCTCATGAGACTTGACCTAAATCCACATAGGAATCTGTAAGTGGTGCTCCAAATCTTTTGGGTTTCCATGTGGCACATATGGCTAGGCAGACGAATTTAGGGGAAAAATGGTTGAGAAGTACAATCATATCTTAGATTTAAAAATATTAAAATTTATGTAAGGGTGGATATCTATCATTTTTCTACACTTTCACTTGAGGTTTAAAATCACTTGACTACATGTATACAGGAGATTGTCTGGAAACAAAATTTTTATGAGAATAATCCATTTTGTAGCAATTTGGAGCAAATTAGATCTTGGTTTAGGATGATTCAAAAAGTTTGGGTTATTCCTATCGACTCTTGGAATTTTTGGGGAACAAATTATTTGTTAATTAATAGGTCATTCCTTGAAATTATATAATTTTTTAAAGGAAGTTAGATTTGACAAATGGAAATGCAAATTCAACCATTTTCAAACCTCATTCATCTTGCTCATTACGTTTTCAGTGTGGAGGTAGGTCTCTTTCATTACATGCACAATTTGATTTGTAACCATTATGTACATATTGACTAAATGAATGCAAAGACAAAAGAATAAGAAATATACAAGTTTGCATCTTAAATGGAAGTAGGATATTCGATGAATGAAAAATTAGGTAATTGAACCTATCTCTTCCTAACTATCTCAGATGTGTGTTGATGTTGTCAATGGGCCATTATGAAGAGGACGACATTTTTTTGTTTTTTTTAACATCTGATATACACATTAGTGTGGGGTGATATTTTCTTGTATAATTTGAACTGAACATGGACATCAAGCATCATGTCAATTGTAGGAAAGGGGATTAAGATTTCATCTTCAGTCAAAATAGTTTCCATTGTACTTAACAGATTCATTGTATTTTGAATGAATTATATGTAGTGAACTTGTGTTGTCTATAGTGGAGTGATTACTCTTTTGGTATATCCTAAAGAATGTATATTGGGATATGTTCCACCAAGTTTTCGAGAGAGGGGAAACCGATAGTGGGGAAATGCACATCTAGGATATGTGGGAGCACTACCGAAATTTAGGGAAATTCATGGGGTACATGGGGATGTCAAGATACTTAGCATAGGATTCCCCATCTCAAAATTTATAAAAATAAAGTTGATGATGATAAAATCCCAACAATAACAATTCATCACATGAAAATTCGTCACTATAGTAGCCCGGTTGAAATGCTACAATATTTCCAGTCCTAAAATCTTGAATCTAAATTCTAAATGGGATGTGAAATTATTATTTTTCCATATGATGTTTGATGACGTTGAAACCATGCTTAAACATCCTAAAACATTTAAAGATACTGTTAAAAATTTAAGAAAAATGATAAAAAAGGTAACATAAAGGAAAAACAATATAAAAAGTAAGATAACAAAGAATGTTGGAGAGCATGGGAAGCAGGGCCTAGATACCATCGCAGGGAACCTATCCCCATGGAACATTGATACTGGGTTTAGACATGAAAACTACATGTTTTGTAAGTAACACACAATCGTGTGAGGAGTTTGTCTGCTAGCAAAAATAGTAGGGGACTGAAGAGCCTTAAAGTTGAGTAGTAAAAAGAAAGATTTAGTGGCGTTGTGCAGAATTGGTAGCTATGTTGAATTATTAATTGATGTGCATTATCCAAATTTAGAGCTTTAGGAAATATAAGCTACAGATG
The DNA here is from genome assembly GCA_034641835.2 of Pinus albicaulis. Taxonomy (NCBI): domain Eukaryota; kingdom Viridiplantae; phylum Streptophyta; class Pinopsida; order Pinales; family Pinaceae; genus Pinus; species Pinus albicaulis. Next base: position 691,722,376 of record CM076576.1, on the reverse strand, counting down.
AAATCATATAATTGTAAATTTTCTGGAAATTATGACTTTCTATTCACATATAGAACTCACATTCTTTGATTGGAAACTTCTTAGAGAATCAAGTTTAAGTAATCAAATTTGATGCAAGAAACAAATGTGAACTATGTACAATTATGTAAGTAATCCTGTTTAGAAAGAGAACCGTTGTAATTCTTTTATATATTGTGACTTTCTGTATGCATATACAATCTTTTTTTTCTTCATTCCTTGAAACAATCAAGTTAATCCACCTAATACTACGCAAAACATTGTTCAATTGCACTCCCTCAGTGTCAATATATTCTATGTTGAGAAAATATAAATGAAAAGAGAAGGATAAGGGGAATGAGTGAATTCTAGGGAATAGTCCAGTTGTAATGTGGAAATAATCTAATAACTATGTTTTTGTCATATTAGTTTATTTTTTTGTTTAAGTGGTATTTTGGAAGAAACTTATTAAATTAGGGCTTTGACATTGGATTTTAAGATATTAAAGGAATTTTTATTTTGTAGGTTAATAATTAATATAAAGCGATGAAATAAGAAAAATCATAACATTGATACATTGCTTCTCAATGTAAATACGAATAACATGAGTGATAAGATGGAAAAGTCACATTATCAAGTTACATGAAGATATCTTTTTCACATTTGGTATTCCTCCTTGGGTCCTGCAATAGAGTACAAGGGAAATTGTGAGGCTAGTCTGAAGATAATAGCTAGTTAATGTTAATTAAAAGGTAATTTAGTATGTGTGTGAGGTTTCTCATTGTAACATTAGGCTACAAGAAAGGTGAGTTCGATAATTGTGATAGGATCATAGGACACTTAATGTAGAAAATATAAATAAATTTTTGGTTGGAAAGAAGGCATCTTTTGGATAAATTTCAGCAAACACTGATTGCGGTAGTTTTCATTTGTTGTAACCCAATTATTAGAATGTTTAGATGTGAAGAATGGATGTGGTGAACATTTAATGGGGACTAATTGCCACAATATATCGCTGATTCACTAGTTGTATCATTGTGACCCTTAGGCATACTCCATGCAGCCAATAGATATTTATGGCAAAAACTAATTTGCAAACACAGTTGTAGAAATGATGACCTTTACTCAGCTGGTTTCCATGCTGCCCACAGGTGAATGCAACTAGTCATCTGCATCTAACAAATACTATAATTACAATTGAAAATACCTGTGTAGGAAGTTGGTTTTGTTCCTTAATTTATATTAAGTCATTTGATGTGTGATATTGTGAATTGGAAATTTATAATTTTGTGAGAACATTTTTTAAACAACTTTGAATTTCAAGTAAACAAGATCTGTGAAATCTAGTATTATCTAAAATTAATTCATATATTTTGTTGTATCTGTGGTTTATTATCAATAATCCCTTTGTTTGCTTTGAAGTATAGTAATTTCATGAGAACTTTGGTGAATATTATCTAACACGTCATTAACAACTTTCTGTAACCTTTAATTTCTCCAAGTTTCTTCTGACTAGTTATGTTAATGGAATCACATCCATTAGCAAAGCAACTGATAATTGACTTGCATGAGTGTATGTTATGAGGAATTTCAGTGATAAAGTGAACATTTTAAAAAATTTAGAGAAATTAATCTTTGAATATATGTTTGATATATTTGAAAATGTTTTCATCTGAGTATTAATAACATATTCAGTATTTTACAGATTGGAAAATATATTGGGCTTTCCTTACAACAAGAAATTTTTCAAAAAGGGTTGAATATGCGAGTTGTAGCTTTGGTATGCTTAAAAAGACTTGTATTTTCATTGGTATAGTTGATATCTAATAAATTGACTCTGGATAATAGAATTTTCAAGAGCCACACAATTATCATTTCAGATTTTTTCTTGCTTACATTTATTACGAATAATATAATTTGAGGGGTTACCGTATAGTTTGTTATTTGTCATTTGTAGTCTTAAAATTATCCATCTTTATTATTCTAGAGCTCGACAGAGCTAAAAAAATAAATAAAATCAGGCTCCATGGCATCATGGTGTTGTAAGTGGAAAATTTCCATAATAGTTGTATCTTGCAAATATGTTATACTTTTCAAAGACAACTACATCATAGTGTTGTAAACATAAAATTTTCATAGTAGCCTTCACAAAATATTTTTGAATTTTTTATTTTTTTTTTTCAATTTTGACATGATTTAAATCGATGCATAGATTTGAAGTTCGTGACAAAAAAAGTTTCTTCAAAGTTGACTATTGGTTTGTTTGTAGATTGTTCTAAGGATTGTATTTTATTTGGAAATTTTAGGTTAATTATGTTGTTGGAAAACTTGTTTGAGCATGCTATTATGATGAATATGTGATGGATACATTAATTCCTGGTACATGAACAAATGCATGCTATGTAGAGCAAGTAGATGCAATAACTAAATGCCAATTTGCAAAATTTGGCAGCATTATAAAATTTCACCTTTTTCTATTCAATTTTACCCTCTATAATCTTGCTAAGGATACTTCTCTTGCTGAATATATAAGTGAATATTTAGTTTTCACCTTTATTTAATGTTATAGAGTTTGGACTGTAAGAACTATTTGGAATTGGATTTGTTGATTAGGTGATCAACATAGAATGGGGAAATTTTAGGTCAGATAATCTGCCACAGACTCGTTATGATGATTATTTAGATGCAGATAGCTTGAACCCAAGTGATCATGAAAATTCCTAATTTATACCTTGAAACTTTTCATTGCACAACTTTGAAGGGTTATTGAGTATCTAACTTATAGTTTGAAGAAGTTATAATGGTTCTTCGTAGTTTGCTTCAGAGTTTTGTGAAACTAGTTTCGGGAATGTATCTTGGTGCCATTGTGAGAAGGGTAATTCTTATGATGGCAGAGGAGTCAGATATTTTTGGAGATGTGACCCCTTCAAGTCTATCTGATCCATTCATCCTTAGGTTTGTATGAAGATATTTTTGTGTACAACCATTTCACTACATTGATTAGAATTGTGTTTCAGCACAAGTTTTATAAGTCAATAGTTTCACCTATTAGAAGGAATAGAGGGATGGTTGTCCGATTGACTGGAAAGGAACCTGTTTCGTGCACATTTGATGAGTAAAAATTCATGTCCTCTAGGGTATCTCCTTATTTTAGGAATAGCCCATGCAAAAAAATATAGTACCATTGTGACAATGTTTTTCTCTCTCTAAACATGTTTTTCTATGTGAAATATGCAAGTTTTATTTTTACCATGAAGTCTTCTAAGAAATATTGTACACAATTTTTTACTTGATTGAATTTTCTATCACATGGTTAAACTATATTTTTTGAGTACCAGAAGTATTTTATGAAAATTAATGAAATTCGCTGGTTCATTTGGCAAGGCCTTTGGGCAGCTTTAGAAACCTAAAATATTGACTGTAATTTTTGTTTTGAGGATAGAAAAAAGCTTCATGGATAGAGTAAATAATTTGGAAAATGAGTTCTCTAGGTAGTATTTCTCCTTGAAAAACACCACTATCTCCAGTGGAGTATGAATATTTATAGTTGTTTATCAAGATTTAGCAAAAATATTATCATTTTTTGATTGATTATTAATTGATGGATTCTTTATTTATACTTGTTGCTCTTTCTTGAAGTTTTTGTGCTAACTATTTTGAATTAATTGAGGATAAAACATAAGTGGTATTGTTGTAATATGTTAAATTATTCTTTGTAGTGAATCAAACATTTCCTATAAAGTATCAATCAATGTGTTATATTTTGGAAATTACAAGTATGGTAAATATGGGAAAACTGTTATGAAACCAACTCCAAAAATAGAATAAAGGAGAGATCAACGCCTTTGAAATAAACCACTTCGAGGGGGTAACCTCCAATAAATTACATAAATGAACAATTCTTCTATGATAGAAATGACCAAAACCTCCTTCTATATATAGGAGTCCATGGGGCCACAATATAATCCTAGCCGACCTAGCAATCATAATGTAAGGGCACAATAATAACAATATTGGGGTTATAGGGGTACAACAATAACAATAAGGGGGCTACACTAATAACAATAAGGGAATAAACTAGTAATATAGTGACCTAACATGCCCCTCTCCTTCAAAAAAGTCTTCTCCTCATTTCTTGAGTAACTTTGGTTTCTTCTGTATAAAATTGTCATCCTCCCATGTAGAATCTTCAATGGGTAAGCTCTTCCACTTGATGAGATACTCTGAAATTGATCGATTTCGTAGTTTTTGAGTTCTTGTTTCTGTGACTAATTCAGGTTACAATATGATTTTCCCTTCCTCATCAAGTTCTGGGAATATTGTTTGAACTGGAAGATTTTCACCTATAACCTTCTTTAAGCATGAAACATGGAAAACTAGATGCACTCGTGAAGAAGCAGGAAGCTCCAATTTGTATGCCATAGTACCAATATTTTGAAACACATTGTAAGGACCATAGTACTTTGACGATAATTTATTATCCTTCTCAGCGTGCTTGAGGGACATTTGTTTGTATGGTTATAGCTATAAAAATACCCAGTCTCCTACATCAAAAATTCTCTCGTTGCAATGTTGATTTGTCTGTTGTTTCATTCAATTTTGTGTCAAATTTAGGTTATTCTTTAAGAGTTGGATAACTTCTTGTTGATGCTCGATGTGATATTCCACTACTTGAACCTTAGAATTTTCTCTTAAAGATTATGTGATGGACAGTGGATTATATCCATAAAGTTCCATAAATGGGGTCATTTTTGCTGCAGTATGGAAGGAAGTAGTGCATACACCAATTCAGCAAGGTAACAACTTGACCTTCATTTTTTTGTTTATCGAGATACAAAAAACGAAGATATCCTTCCAAACATTTATTAACTATCTTAGTTTGACCATCGAATTGAGGATGATAAGATGAGCTATGAGCTAATTGAGGACCCAAACAAGAAAATAACTCGAGTCCAAAAAGTTCCAATAAGAAACCTGGGATCTCGTAAGCTCACAATAATCTTTCCAGGTTTCCATGTAGCTTTTGAATTGTTTCCATAAATGCAGTAGCAACTGTACTTGCTTTAAATGGATGAGATAATACACAAAAGTGTGCATACTTTGTAATTCTATCAACTACCACCATGATGACACTCTTTCCTTCGAACTTAGGTAAACCTGTGATAAAATCCATTGAGATATCCTCCCAACGTTGACTTGGAATGGATAAAGGTTGTAGAAGACCCAGGGTCTTAATTGTCTCAACTTTATTTTACTGGAAAACCAAACATTCTACCACAAAATTTTGAATAGCAGATTTAAGGCCATCCCAGAAAAATTATTTCTTCACCCTATGGTAATTTTTAAAAAATGCTAAGTGTCCTCCTAAAGGAGAAGTGTGCAATTCCAAAATAATATTTTGTTTTAGTTGAAATTATTACAAATATATAAGTGATCTTTGTACCATAAGGAATCATTTTCCTTCAATGTATCAGATGTACTAGGATCTTGCTGCAACTTTTGAATGAGTGTCCACACTTCTTCGTCCTTCTTCCATTCATCTATTGCTTCGGTTATCAAATATGGTTGGATAATAGAAATGGCACAAAACAATGCTTCCACCTCTTCATTCTTTCTTGAGAGTGCATATGCAACAACATTTAGCTTCCCTTTTTTGTATATTATTTCAAAGCCATAACCCAACATATTTGTGATCCATTTTTGCTGCTCTTCTGAAGATAGTCTTTGTTCCAAGAAGTGTTTAAGACTATCATGATCAATTTTTACCTTGAAGTGTCTTCCCATAAGGTAAGTTCTCCATTTCTTTAGTGCATGTAGTATTGCTAACATTTCCTTCTCATAAATAGCTTTCTGTAAATACTTTCCTTTGATTGGACGACTTTCAAAATCAATGGGTCTTCCTTCTTGCATTAAAACAACACCAATTCCATTTCCTGAGGGATCACATTCCACAATCAAGGTTTTTGTGAAGTCTGGCGTAGCTAAGACCGGTGCTAGGCACATTTCCTGTTTAAGATGTTCAAAGCCCTTAGTTGCTTTAGGAGTCCATGAAAATGCATCTTTCTTCAATAATGTTGTTAGAGGTGTTGCTATTCTCCCATAATTCTTAACAAACTTGCGATAATAACCTGTTAACCTGAGAAATCCTCGCAACTGCTTTATGGTTGTGGGGACTTTCCATTCCTTAATGCCTTTAAATTTGTTAGGGTCTACCTTAAGACCCCTGTGAGATAAAATATGACCCAGATATTCTACCTCCTGTACTCCAAAGAAACATTTGGATTTTTTTTCATATAATTGTTTCTCCTGCAATAGTTTTAGCACGCTGTCAACATGTTAAACATGATCCTTCCAAGACCTGTTGTATATTATTATATCATAAAAAAATACTAGCATAAATTTTCTAAGGAAGGGTTTGAAAATGGAATTCATCAACCCTTGAAATGTAGAACGTGGATTGGTAAGGCCAAAAGGCATGACCAAAAATTCATAATAACCCTCATGAGGTCGAAATGTTGTTTTCAGAATATCTTTAGTTTTCATTCTAATTAGATTATATCCTCAACGAAGATCCAACTTGGTAAAATAAAATTCTCCATGTAATTCATCAATCGCAGGAATGGGAAATTTATCTTTAATGGTGAGCTTATTGAGCTCCTTATAATCTTGATACATGTGCCATGATCCATCCTTCTTGCGCACCAATACTAATGGAGCAGAGAAAGAACTTTGACTAGGTTGAATTATACCAGCCTTTAACATTTTTGCAATCATACATTCAATTTCGCTCTTTTAGACATAAGGATATCTATAAGGCCTAATGTTTGGAGGAACACTTCCTGGAATCAAATGAATAGCATGATCATGATCACGAATAGGTGGGAGTCCTTTGGGAGTTTCAACACCTTGGAATGATTGTCCAAGAATTTTTGGAAATCTACAGAAATAGATGATTTTGATGTTGGAACTTATAGTGAGCATAATTGTGTAATTACGCCTCATTTTTCATTCTTCAGAAGTTTTTTCATAACATTCGAATTTATTATCTTTCCTGGCTTTCCTGTGATACCCCATAATTCGACTTCCTTTCCTTCTGAAGAAAATTTCAAGAAAATTTCCTGAAAATTAAAAACTATCGTCCCCAAAGATTGTAACCATTGTACTCCTAGTACAACATCAACACCTTCCATTGAAATGGAAAGCATTGGACTATTCAATACATATTCCCCCATGGTTAGCTTCATATTATGGCATTTTCCAGAGAAATTTATATTTCCTCCATTTGCAACCATCTCTTCACATTCTGGTGCTTGGTCTAGGAAAAAATTCAATTCCTTGGCTACCTTACAATGAATAAAATTATGGGTACTACCCGAATCAATCAACACTATTACCTTTTTCTTCTTGATATGTCCTTCTATCTTGAGATTTTGAGGAGTGGTAATTCCTGCCAATCCATTACAAGATATGGTGGGACTCATTTCTTCCTCTTCTAGGGTTGGTTCCTGGTGTATATCCTCTTATTTTGAAGATTCTTCTTCAATTTCTTCTTCCTCTTCACAATCTATGTAAAATAATTTCTTCTCAACACACTTATGACCTTTAGTTTATTTTCTATCACAACTATAGAAAAGCACTTTTGCTCTTTTTTCTTCCATTTTTTGTGGTGTCAACCTTGTAGGTTGTGGAGTTCTATGAGTAGCAACACTTCCATATTTATAAATGTGAATGGTAGGTTTCCTTGTCGCCATAATTTTACATTCATTTTTTCTTGCCAACTTGAATGCCTTTTCCAATGAATCAGGTTCCCAAATGTGAATTTCATGATGGATGTTATCCTTTAAAGTCCCTATGAAGACATCAATCTTGTGTTCCTTTGGAATATCAGTTACCCTTATATTCAATTTTTGGAAGTCCTCATTTGAGATTTATCAATTGGCTAAAGAAGGTGTTGCTTTTTGTATCCTCATAATGTTCTATCATTTCCTCCATAAAAAATGACTGAGTGACAATTCTTTTGTGAGAGCAAAGCCATCGATACCATACAAATGTATTTTTTTTCTAACTATAAAGTTGCAATGCATACCTTTTGTGCATTTTGCACATTATTGAGATCAAAATATTGCTCCATCTATAGTATCCATGTTATGGGATCCTTGCCATCAAACTTCCTCATATCCATCTTTGGAATATGCTAGTTATTCCATCAAACATTAGAGTTTATGAAATCACAATTAACATTTATTTTGTTCTCATCATGACTTTCTTCTACTATCTTTTCACCATTATGAAACATTTCTTGTATCAACTTTTCCAAACCTTCAATGTATAATTTTAGGTCATTCTTCATGTTTTCCATGTTGTCTTTCATTTTTTCATTGATCTTAGCTTCCATGTCATCCACCTTAGCTTCCATGCAAACTCCTATGCCATCCATCTTAGCTTCCAAACCATTTATCTTAGCTTCCATGCCTTTCATCAAACCATCCATTTCGTTTTTTGTTGCTCTTTTCGATAGCGAAATTTGGTGCACTTGCTCTTGTAATTTTGATATCTCATGTTGCATTTCTTCGTCTTCATGAGTCATAGTAGAGCCTTATGAAGGATTAATGGGTGTTTCATTCTTTTTAGGGGGAATTTTAGAACCCAATACTGATATCTATTCTTCAATATTCCCTTGGAATAATTCAAAATAATTTTCTCAAGCCAGACTTATGTAATTCGAAAAGAATACACACATTTTTCTTGCTTTGGAGGATCTCAATATTGAAACTGAATTATCTCAGTGATTTTGGATCTTCAATATCTAAAATTGGGCCCTGTAGTAGCCCTCTGAATATTCTTTCAAATTCAAGAGGTCCAACCTGATTTGGATTCTTCAAGGAAAATTTATGCCAAATCTCCCACAATGACCTAATTATGGACTCGTTCAGCAGAGCGAATTTATACAGCATGCAACGTGTCACTGTTTCCTCCTTCGTCTCTGAAATTGATACAAAGGAAACTATAGTCCATGTACTTGCAGCCACTTTGTATAGAATTCCAATCCAGTGCTCAAAGAGAGAGTTATGATGATTTTCCCATGGTCACCTCTTTGAGATGAAATTCGGGAGCTTGAAAAATACCTAACTTCCACAGACCCTATATCCGCAAATATTATGAATCAAGCTCTAAAATTTTTCCATGACATTTCTCAGGATTGCGGCTTAACTCTGTAAAAATTTTAGCTTCTAACCCTCGTAGAAAAAAAATTATAGCAAAAATTCCACGATAACCTATTTAGGTTAAATTCAGGAGCCTGCAAAAACCCCTAACTTGCACAAATCATACATCCGAAAATATTGCGAACCAAGATATGAAATTTTTTCACAACATTCCTCGGGATTTAGGCTTCGCTCTATAAAAATTTAAGCTTCTTACCCTTCGTAGAAAAAATTTATAGCGAAAATACCACGATGACCTATTTAGAGCAGTGAAACCCTAGAATCCAAAGCTCTGATACCAAATGTTATGAAACCAACTTTAAAAATAGAAGAAAAGAGAGATCAATGCCTTAGAAATTAGCCACTTCGAGGGGGAAACCTCCAATACATTACATAAATGAACAATTATTGGATGATATAAATGACCAAAACCTCCTTCTATATATAGGAGTTCATGGGGCCACAATATAATCCTAGCTGACATAAGATTATGATCCAGGTGGATATTGGTGGCCACCCACCTATTCCACTTGGGACCCCACCATTGTCTCTTTTATTTTTTCAATTTCAGCGCAACTTACTATTTTTAGTAGTTTTTCGGGTCTTGAAATTCCAGAGCCATTTTGCGGCCCTAAACAACGTTTTTTGGGAAACTGAAGAGCAGCATGGGTCCATGAAATTATGTTGCTCACTCAAAATTTGTATTCCTCAGAAAGATATTTCTAACGAGGTATGGTTCACATAAAATGGAGATCGTATGCCAAAGTTGCATCCCTAAGAAGTTGAAACACCAATTTACCCAAACGGGGCCCATAGTTTTGGCGCTTCATCTCCTAGGGTTAGGGTTTTGGACGTTTAGGGTTTTCTCTTGTTTCTAAATAATAAATAGGCCCTTGAGCCTCATTGTCACTCAGTTCAAAGGCCTGTAGCCGCCACATCTCTTCTCATAGATAAGCTACTAGTGCCCTAGATAGTTTATCTCCATTATGTCTGTAAGAAAATTTCAATTCTTTGATATTAATGAAATGAAGTGTTATTTCTATTGCATCTTTATATTTATGGTTGTATGTTTATTCTATTGCATTCTTGGATAAATCCAGATAAGTGGTATCAGAGTGGTCTAATTTTTCTCTATCCTTCTTTTCGTTTCCCCAACGAGGTCAAGGTATAAGCGGTTAGGGCTCGATCTCGTGGAACCTTTGCAAGATCAGCCTTGCAAACCCTAATGACCGCCTATGGGGGATGAAAATAAATATGAGGGAGCAGGAGATCCTATCAAAATATTTCTTGAGGAGGCCCTCGAAAAACAAAGGAATGCGATGATGGATGAATTTTCCCAAATCCTTCAATGACTGCCCACCAGCGGCGCATCTGCATCCAACAGCCACTCTGGAGGTGCGAATCCCTTTAAGGTACAAATAAATTTTGACATTCCCATACTTGAGGGTCAAATAGATGTAGATGTTGTAGATATATGGTTGAATCTATTAGAAGGATATTTCTAGATTCATGACTTTTCCGACCAGGAGAAGATTATTTTCACACTCCTCAAAGCTACCTCCCATGTCAAGGATTGTTGGGAAACCTACTGTGAGAAAAAGGACGATATAGAGCCCTCTCTATTCTCAACCGTACCCACTTGGAATTCTTTCCGAGATGCCATAAAGGAACAATACTATCCTGTGGGGGGCTATGAGGACAAGTACATACAATGGAGCACGCTGCGGCAACAAAGGGATCAAGATGTGCATGAACTAATGAATCTGTTCCATACCCTGTGCACAAAGTTGGGTATGAAAGATTCAGAGAAACATCTGGTTCTAAAGTATTGCAGTTGTCTACACAGATACATTCAAGAGTAAATGGAGTTCCTCAACATCTCCTCTCTTGGTACGACATATCGGTATGCTGCCAATATTGAGCAAAAATTCAAATAGCAGAAACAAGACTTTGGATCTGCGAATCAAAAGTAAGGGAAATGTGCTCCCAAACTGCAGAATAAAGGATAGAGCCAAGGCATGGCAGCCCAAGAAAACCTGTCAAAGCCATAAGAAAATAACAACACCGCAAAGCCAAAGAAGGACACAGGAAAGTGGTGTGAGTTCCATAAGAGCTCCACTCACAACACAAGTGAGTGTCGGGCCAGTCAGTCGCTAGTGGCTAAGACGAGGGCTTCTGAGTCAGATGCATGTTCTGACTCTGAATCAAAACTTGATAAGGGGAATGACAAAGGGAATTTAAAAATTATTGATGCAGAACCCAATGCCACTGTTGCCATTACGAAGATCCAGAAGGAGGAACTGGAAGAACCAGAGGAGGAGGAACATCTCTTCCACTCCCAAATGTGGGTAAAGGGCTCCTTGATACAGTTCATTATCGACAATAGGAACCAAAAGAACCTCATTTTAGCAAACTTAGTGAAGTGGTTGGGCTTGCCAACCAAAGCCCACCCACATCCATACACCATCTAGTGGCTTCACCGAGGACGGGATATTCGCATCAGCCAGTAGTGTCGCCTTCCCTATAGCATCAAGCCCTTCATGGATGAGGTATTATGTGACATTGTTCCTCTTGATGTTTTTGATGTATTATTAGGCCAAGCATACTTGTGGAAGTTATTGTCCTAGCCTCATGTTGTTATTGTTACATTTGGAAATAAGTTTTACAGGATACCAGAGGTACCACCGCCTGCCACTATCTCTTCGGTTACTACAAAAAAATGTAGTAAGATCATTTCCCAAACTAGGAAATTCATGTTCTTGATGATTCGCCCTAGGGAAAGAAGAAGAGTGTGGCCACAACGTCCAGATAGGGCTCCTCTGTATGACAACAACAAATGGATAAAGTTGTGGTGTACAGGGACATATTCACCTCACCCACATGGGTTCGTCTACACTGTCAGGTCAGGCACCCCATTGATCTGACCCCAAGTGCACCGCTACCCAATGGACCGATATATCGCCCCTCTATTCTGGAGAATGATTAAATCAAGAGGTAGATTCAAAAGCTACTGTAGAAAGGTCACATCAGGCCAAATTCATCACCCTGTGGGAGCGCGATCTTGTTGGTACAGAAGAAGGATGGGATGTGGAGACTCTTTAATGACTATCGGGCACTGAACAAGATCACTGTCCGAAATAGGTACCCGATCCCAGGGATTGATGACCTTCTGGACCAACTTAAAGGGGTGAAATATTTCAGCAAGATTGACTTGAAGTCTGGTTATCACCAAGTACCAATCGAATCCTCCAATGTGTGGAAGACTGCCTTCAAAGTCAAGGAGAGTCTTTTTGAATGGCTAGCCATGCCTTTCTGGTTGATGAATTCTCCCGCAACACTCATGAGGTTGATGGACGACATCTTGTGGCCATTCACAAACTCATTTGTGGTGGCGTACTTGGATGACATTCTGATCTTCAACCAGACTTGGGAAGAGCACCTCCACCACATCCGAAAGGTCCTACAAACACTACGGAAACAAAAGTTGTGTGCCAATTTGGAGAAGTGCACTTTTCGCATGACTCAGGTTTAATATCTGGGATACATTATTGATGAAAAGGGTTGCATCTGGATCCAAACAAGATCCAAGTCATTCGGGATTGGCCAGCCCCAACCACTATAACATTGCTTCGCAACTTTCTAGGTCTTGCTAATTTCTATCGCAGGTTCGTGTTGGGATTCTCTCATATCACGTTGCAGAACAACTCACACCAATAGAGTTAAACCCAGACTGCATGGAACAGGCCAACACAAATTGTATCATGGATATACAAGTTAAGAACACTCACCAATGAAAGATCCAACTATATCGAGTTGTCAAAGTTGGCCAACTCTTGCATCAAGGCAAGTGGTTCACCAGGGAACAAGTTCAGCAGAAGTTTCCTCGTCTCATGGAGGAACTCAACGCAATGGAGACAATTGCTTCCTAAGGGGGCAGGAATGATCCAAGTGAATATTGGTGGCCACCTGCCTATTCCACTTGGGGCCCCACCATTATCTCTTTCATTTTTTCAGTTTTGGCACAAATTACCATTTTTAGTAGTTTTTTAGGTCCTAAACTTCCAGAGCCATTTTGAGTCCCTAAACGACGTTTTTTGGGAAACCTGGAAGAAACATGGGTCCATGGACTAATGTTACTCACTCAAAATTTGTATTCCTCGGATATATCTTTCTAACGAGGTATGGTTTGCGTTAAATGAAGATCATATTCCAAAGTTACGTCCCTGAGATGTTGAAACACCAATTTGCCCAAACGGGACCCATAATTTTGGTCTTCATCTCCTAGGGTTAGGGTTTTGGATGTTTAGGGTTTTCCATTATTTCTAAATAATAAATAGGCCCTCGAGCCTCATTCTAACTCAGTTCAAAGGCCTCTAGCTGCCACCTCTCTTCTCAAAGATAAGCTACCAATGCCCTAGCTAGTTTATTTCCGTTCTGTCTATAAGGAAATTTCAGTTCTTTGATATTAATGAAATGAAGTGTTTTTTCTGCTGCATCTTTGTATTTATGGTTATATGTTTATTCTATTGCATTCCTGCATAAATCCGGATCACAATACTAATGTAAGGGCACAATAATAACAATATTGGGGTTACGGGGTACAACAATAACAATAAGGGGGCTACACTAGTAACAATAAGGGACTAAACTTGTAATATAGGGACCTAACAAAAATTACTAGTTCTTTTCATGTAAATATGAAAAGCATATCAAAAACAAACTTATTTTATCTTTTCATTATAAAAATCAATGATGTTTTGGTTTGAGTGGTTGAGGATGACCATAGGTGTTCCCTCAAATTGGAAATTTGGTGTTTGAATTCAGTGTGGATTTTCCATTGAAAAATCGTATAGAAACTGGAATACTAAAGTTACATTTCAAAATAATCCTTTTTTGGGGCTTACTAGTGGTGATTGCTACATATTTTTGATGATGGAAATCTGCTCCAAATCACAACTAATATATATTGTACCACGGGTGATGAACACAATGGGAAGGGAATTGTCTTTGCAATTTATCCACTTATATTGTAGTGATTCATAAATATAATCAAAACATTAATAATTTGATATAGACTAGTTGGCTTATTCATATGTGATAATGGACCCAATAAGTAGTTCTTATATGATGAAACGCTCATCATACTTGGGCATTCTTGACATCATTTAACTCTGGCCCTAGATTTATTCACTTATACTTCTACATTATCCAGTTATATACATGTATACGAGGCTATCCTATTATTGTATACTTTTTACTTCATTTCATTTTATTCTAGACTTAGCTTTGACATTTTCTAGGATTTTTGTTTGCACACCCACATTGTATAAGTAATCTACAACTTGATATATTTAGCATGTAACTTAGTTGGCATGATTGTGCCTAATATTTCCTTTAATGTTGAATACTAATTTTACTAAGGTGTTATTTTCTATGGTGACATTTTATTTTCTTTGTTTATACAAGTCATCTAGCCACATAGAAGCCATTATTGTCCAACTGCAGAAAAATTGTTCGATATTCTTGGTTTTATGGGAAAATTTGGCATTGACAATATTGCTGATGTTGAGGTATATATCGTATAAATCCTTTACATTATACTTTAGTTTATATTCCAATGTTCATCATCTTTTATGTCTTATAATTTTCATTGTATTTTCTTTCTTTTTCATAAAAGGAACTCAGTAATGATGGTAAGAAGCAAGAATTGAAGAAAGAGGAGAGTAATAAACACTAGAGAAACAAAGTGAAAATTAAAGAGAGAGAGAAGAGAAATGGTCTAGTGGTACTTGCAGAGCCAATATCCCACATAAGACACACACATAGAGATTGATCGTCAAGTCTTCAGAGTTAGTGAATTTGACTGCAATGAATTGATAAAACAATGATAATGTTTTCAAGTGATGAAACAATATTTCATTTGTAAATTGTACTCCAAACAATATTAAGTTGGAAATTCATATTGTAATCCTTGATATTTTGTATAATATAATTTATGTGGTTGAAATTATTTATAGTTGCACTTGATGTTATTTAGTATTGTAATTAACATATGTAACTTTGTGTTTTCATATTAGATGGACATGTACATTGTATGCCATTTTTTTTTTTTTAATTTAGCTGCAAAATCACACTAATTGATTTATGTTGATTAATACTGAACACATAAAATCAATCTAAAAACACCAAATTACTAGTTTATGTTTATTAATGATGAACAAAAATAAATTGAATATACGACTAAATCAGTTGCCATAATGATTGTTAATGAAAGTAAATGAAATGAATATAAACTACTAAAATAGTCATTTTTATAATGAATATGAAACTACCAAAAAAATATAAATGACTACTACAAATGATACATTTGTGATTACAAATGATGACTAAATTTCGCATATATATGACTATTAGTAGATAATTTACAGTATCTTATAATACGACCAAAATTTAGTCATACTTCTTTGGTCACTAATTGGTTTCAAACGATGACTAAAATTTCCATATATATGACTATTAGTATCTAATTTACAGTATTTTATAACACAACCAAAATTAGGCATATTCTTTTGACCATTAATTGGTCTCAAACGATGACTAAATTTGCATACATATGACTATTAGTAGCTGATTTACAGTATATTATAACACGACCAACATTTTGGTCATATTTCTTTGGTCATTAATTCATTTTCTCGAGTGACCATTTAGTAATATGTTTTTTTGTATATTTGGTCATTAATTGTGGCAATTAAGAACAAAATCAATGACTAAATTAATGACCAAATGTATGAATAAATATAATACTAGTCAATAAAGTTGAGGCAACCAATTAATGACTAAGCTAAAAATGACTAAAATTTGGTCACGTTATAAGATACTATAAATTAGCTACTATGGGTCACCGAAAGAAAAATGGTCATTTATATGAAAATTTTGGTCATTTTTTTAGTAAATAATTACCAGTTTTTTACTAGTGATAATAACGACATCGACAAGGTCACTAAGGTCAAAAGGAAACCCTAACATTTTACATTTTTGATCTAAAAACATTCATTCTCATTCATTGATTTCGGAGTTCACACCTTCCCATGCAAATCCATGTGAGGCCATGTAGGGAGTCACATCGTGGACCAATAGAAATGACCCATGAAGATAAGTGTCATCCACATGTTACAATCCATGTGTTAATTCAAGTGTGGAGGAACCTTCATAAATAGTTTTAAAAAATAGAGCATATAGAACCATAAATTAAACACAAAAGATGACAAGGCCTATTGGGTGGCGTTAGAAATTTTAATTTAATGTCTGCATAGTGTATGATTCTATGGATGTGGATATATATTGGAATTTGATAATAATTATCATGTAAAGGCTTCAAATCCTAGTGAGATAAAGGCAACACTTTTCAATAACCAAATATCAAATGTCATATAATAATTATTATGTAAAGGCCTTGAATCCTAATGATATAGAGGAATTTTTTTTTAATAACCAAATATCATATTTCATTGTTGGAATTTGTTAATAATTTTTGGGTAAGACTAGTTACAAAAGAATGAAAAGTGAGAGGGAAAAAAATTTATGGTTTGATTACATGTCGTATCCATGTAGTTAGCTTTGTGACAAACCTTGTATGAATTAAATAAGGGATAAAATTAACATTTAGTCCTAGATATATATGTACAAGATGAAATTCAAGTTGAAATATATGGTGGTTAAAGGAATCCATAGTGAATTTAAGAGTAATTGTATTTTAATATGCTAGTAGCACAAACCATAAGCTGAAGAGTGTCATTGGAAAAGTTAAGGACAACCTAATACATATGATGTATAAGGTGAGAAGATCTTATGTTTAAACTTAAAAGGAATTTTGTACCCAATTTTTACTATGGAAAAATTGTTCAATGATCAAGCCAATATCATAGTATTAATTCATAGTCTTGTAGAGTGCTACTTGAGTACTCGAATTTCGTCACCAAGAAAAAAAATTAGGGTGTGTGTTTGAGGTTCATTACATGTGGTATTAGAGTTGTATGTTAAAACACCAAGCATTTATGGGTCCTAAATGGAAGTAAGTAAATGAATGAAATAATAATTAAGGAAACAAAAATAATTACTATCAGAAAGAAAAATGAGATATTACTGAAGATATTAATAGACATATTTCTATGGGATCACCTGAAGGGGGTAGATAGTATGATTGTGAGAAATGGATTATGAGGGGAGAAACTCGAAATGAAAACAAAATATAATATGAAATTTTACAAGTGGTTCCTAATTTCAATGTTGACTTAGCTAATGTTAAATATAATCAAGAGAAACTTTATAGACATAAACGGATACATACTCAAGAGAGAGTAAGATATAAATAATATGAAATTTGAAAATATCATAAGAGAAGGATTAGGAACGAGTGTCCAAACATAATTGAACCATTAAATTCTAGTGAGATTCAAACAACCAAGTTTAGAGATGACCTCAAAAAACAAATTCATGTATAAATACTTTCGTGTCTAAGAAAAAAAATTAATCTCAACTATAGGGTGAATTTAAAAATATTATAACTTCGAATTTTGATGGAGAATCTCAAGAATGGGAATAAGCTTAGCTTTTGAATATCATCAAAATATTTTGAAGTGTATAGTTACCATAGTAACCTAAAATCCAAACCCGCTACATAGCAATTGACTGGAAAAGAAAATTTTTGGTGGGAACAAAACAAAGTAATAAAGAAAATTAGAGTAAAAAGTTTGACCTGAAAATTATTCAAGAAGGAATT
The DNA here is from genome assembly GCA_034641835.2 of Pinus albicaulis. Taxonomy (NCBI): domain Eukaryota; kingdom Viridiplantae; phylum Streptophyta; class Pinopsida; order Pinales; family Pinaceae; genus Pinus; species Pinus albicaulis. The sequence continues at coordinate 691,704,394 of CM076576.1, read as the reverse complement.
GTTGAAGAACTACTTAACAAAGATGTACTATAAAGAGAAAGATAGTAAATTCCATGAATTAAAACTAGGTTAGTTAAAAATGGACGGATTTTTGAATAAATTTATGAGCATGTTTCAGTATGTGCCATATCTTAAATAAGGAAAGGAAAAAAAATTCAAAGGTTTATGAGTTATTTAAATTTTTCCTATTAAGAGAGAATTGAATTTGATAATATGGAAAAAATTGATCAAACAATAAGAAAAAAAAATTTTGCTACACCCAGAATAATCAAGAAAGTGATAACTCTAAGAATTAGCTAGCAAAGAAGAATGAAAAATTTAATGTTGAAATTAAAGGATTTAGGAAACATGCATCTACTAAAACTTCAAAAAGTGTTCAGGGGGGAACTAAAATAGGATTTTGAATCAACAAAGAGATCTGAATTAGGAGAATGGGTAGGTAACATGATTCGTGAACTGAAAAATTGATGAATTGACAAGGTTGCCAATCAAGTGTTGGAGCTATAATGAAAATCATTTACGAAGAAAATTTCCGCAAAATACTTTGAATAAGAAGGAAACAATGCATAATATACATGAGGAATCTATATTAAATTATGTTTTTCATAATATTCCAAGGATTAGTGCGGTGTTAGATGATAGACGCGATAACCATCAATCCACCATGGTGGAGATTCCAGGTAAAATATTTGGATCAATTATTTCTATGTTAATTGATCCTTGCTCCAGTTTGATTTATATTTCTCCTTTTTGGATTGAAATGTGGATTTAAGAAGGAAAAATAGATGAAACCATGGTTATTGCAATTATCTACATGAAACAAAAGAAGCGTTACTTAGATGAGCGCATAATTTTCAGTAGACTAAAATGGATTTCACACTAAACTGAACTTGAATATTTTACATTTAGGATCATATGATATTATTATTGGCATGGATTGCATAGAAAAACATAGGGTGACCTTGAATTTTTTGAAAAAATATTTAACCCATGTTAATTATGAAGGGCTAACATGTACAGTAAAAGGGATACCGAGGGCTACCTTAGTAAGTCAAATATATGATTTACAGTGAAATAAATGCATCCAAAATGGATGTAAACTATATGTAGTTAAGACTCAATATCATTATGAAAGTAATAAAAAAATTTCCATAGAATATTACCTAATCCTAGAAAGGTATAAAGGCACTTTTCCTAAGGAAATCAAAAAAATTCCTCCACGAAAGGACATATCTTTCACTATATATTTTATCCTTAGAGTCGTCCAAGCATCCAAAGCTCCATACAAAAAAAGTGTCCTAAAATTGATGGAACTAAAAATGTAGCTACAAGAGTTCTTAGAAAAAATACATATTAGACCATGTGTGTCACCTTGGGATGCACGAGTCCTATTTGTGAAGAAAAGGTATGAATTTTTTAGACTCTGTATAGATTACTAACAACTTGAAAAATGAAAATCAAGAATAAGTATCTGTTAGATATGATTGACATCACCTATCTGGTTATGTTAAAGGAGCTTCTGTCTTTTCAAATATTGACTTAAGATCTGGATATCATTCATAAGTCAAATTTCACAACACTATATGGGAATTATAATTTTTCCTTACTTCCATTTCGGCTCACTAATTCACCATACACTTTTATGTGTCTAATGAATAGTGTACTTAAGCCATATTTAAACAAATTTTTCATAATTTTTATCGATGACATCTTAGTATATTCAAAGAAAAAAGAGGAACATGATTGAAATTTGAAAATGGTTCTTAAAACAATCAAAGACAATGAATTGTATGCCAAGTTTGCAAAATTTTTATTTTAACAAACAAAAATTCATTATTTAGGGCATACTATATTTGAAGAGGTAACTATTGTAGATCCAGAGAGGTTAAAGGCTATTATGGAATGGTTAGTGCCTAAGGGTGTAGCTGACATCAAGTCCTTCATGGGGATCACAGGTTATGATAGGAGGTCCATAAAATGGTTTTCCAAATTAACTTTCCCAATCACTTCCTTATTGAAGAAGGGGGCTAAATTTTATTGGAATCTATCAGCACAATTTTGAAAAATTTAAGTAATTTTTTACTACTACCCCAATTTTAATTATAGTTGACCCCATAAAAAGACATTTCATCATGTAATGATTCATGTAAAGAGGGCTTGGGTGGGTTATTAATGGACGAACATTATGTGGTAAGATATGAATCTCAAAAACTTAAATACCATGAGAAAATTTTTGTGACCCATGATATGGAATTAGTTTATTTTATTCATGCCTTGAAAATGTGGAGTCATTACCTTATTGGGAGGAGAATTCATCTAAAACTTGATAGTATCAACCTTAAATTTCTCTTTGACTAATTAGGTTTAAATGCAAGGAAATCCCAGTGGGTGGCATTGCTTAGTGTGTATGATTTCAAAATAAAAGACATTAAGAGAAAACAAAATAAAATAACAAATTCTCTTAGTGGGAAACTAAATCAATTTTTATTTTTATTTTTGCAAGTAGTTGGAAAATAGATTTGACTTAAAAACTAAAGACAGTTGCAAATTTTGATGAGGAATGTGTTAAAATCAAGGAAAATTTTTGTGACCCATGATATGGAATTAGTTTATTTTATTCATGCCTTGAAAATGTGGAGTCATTACCTTATTGGGAGGAGAATTCATCTAAAACTTGATAGTATCAACCTTAAATTTCTCTTTGACTAATTAGGTTTAAATGCAAGGAAATCCCGGTGGGTGGCATTGCTTAGTGTGTATGATTTCAAAGTAAAAGACAGTAAGAGAAAGCAAAATAAAATAGAAAATTCTCTTAGTGGGAAACTAAATCAATTTTTTTTTATTTTTGCAAGTAGTTGGAAAATAGATTTGACTTAAAAACTAAAGATAGTTGCAAATTTTGATGAGTAATGTGTTAAAATGGAACAAAATTAAAAAATCAGATCCTAAATATGAGGAAGGAATTATTTTTCAACTAATGAAGAGGGTTTGTTTATGTATAGAAACATAATTTATATACCCAATGATTAAAAAAAATTTGTTTATCCTTGATGAGTTACATAAAAATACTATAGTTGGACATCCCGACTATAAAAATCTAATAACCATGTTAATAAAGGAATTTTATTGGCCTAACATGACATTAGAAACAACATAATATGTAGCAAAATTTTTAGAATGTGGAGCTGGGGGTGAGGAGGTACAATAGAAAAAAAGGAATAAGATAAAATAATATTTTATTTGGTAGCCCATTGAAGCTCGGGGGGACTCATCCAAGAGGAAGAGTTAAGGTTATAAGGAGAATTGCAACTACAATGCTATTTTCCACAACAATTCAATGAGAGGTTCGTATACTAAATACTTTATTTTTTAGTAGTTATTACTTGCAAGTAATTTATTGTTAAATATATGTGTAGCATTATTATTCTTACAATATGCAAGTTTTATGAATATACATGTTAATTAAAAGGAAAATATAATTATAATCATTAATTAAAATTTGAAATAATTCGTTAAGTCTATTAGCACAACCGGTTGAGGATGGGCCTTGTCAGCAAGGTGACCCAGGATCAAACCTCACAGGGCTGGTTATGCCCTGTGCTTGGGGGATGAGACATGCATAAACTCCAGGCAGTATAAGGGATGGTGTGGCCCAGGATGGGTGCGATCCCAGGGTGACTTTTACGGCTTAGATGCCCCTGGGTCACGGCTTATTAGGCCATAGGTCATGTTTGGAGGATGACAGACAACTTGACAGACAAACAAAATAATTGAAATTATTAAAATATTTCATGTATATACAGAACAATAAAGATAATATTACAAATATCTGAAAATATTATGTATGTTATTATAATTGTGTAAGGATTTACTACAATATTCTATGATAAAAAATTATTTTTGAATGCATTGATATTAAATTAATTTTGAGTACATTGTATGTGTAAACACGAAAGAAGAATTAAATTAGAGAATGATACATTTGAATAAAAGTTTGATACGAACTTCATAGGGTACACTCGTAGTTTCCCTTCCTTCTATGTCATTATAGTTAAGATAATATTATCACCATTAAAAATAATGTATTCCAATGGTAAGGCCAAAATAGCGTAATACATTAAAAAAATAGGATTTTTAGCCACAAATATAGGCCAAACACATTTTTAACTTTAAAAGATATGGAAAATAAATGTATATGAATAAATATTTAGAGAATGATAGAACTATCTACAAGTGATTTAAGGTAAGTTTAGTACAATAGTGCAAGTGAGGAAATGAGGGGTAGTATCCAACCTCTATAGTTAGATATTAAAGGGAAAATAACCGATCAATGGGTAGAGTTATTTTATAACTTTTATTCCATAATTTCATTAAAGGATGCAAATATTGAAAGCTAACAAGAGAATATACTTGTAATGTCTAAAATAACAAAGAAAAAAGAAATTATACTTTAAGTAACAATTAATTTTGAATAGTTGAACAAAAAATTATCAGATAATGTGGTTTATTGCAAATGGTATAAAATACCCATGATAAAAAAAAATATATACTCGTTGACTAAAGGCTTTCAGCCTTAGTCATTTTAATAATACAAGTGGGGCATGATAGCCTTTAACATTAAAAAATTTCCCTTAGGGTAATATTTTGAATAACTTCCATGATAACTAATGTAACCAACCTCTCCCTTTACATCTACCAACTTTCACCATATTACCCGATGTAAACATGATATGAGGGGTTGTTATGACAAGACTCAACCTCCTAAGTTACCTTCAGGAAATTTATTTGAAAAAACAGACCTTACTGAGTTCCCTTAGGTCCCTCTGGACCCTCACAGAGTAACCCAACCCCTCCAGGTGTCCATCCCCTGAGCCAACTTAACTTTGCTTGAGCTAGAGCCCAGTAGCCCTCCATGGGACTGGAAACCCTCAGTCACTCCCATAAACCTGCATCAGTTTTACTATGGCCTTTTCTGATCAGTGATGTGCCAACAACTGTGGAATTTAAGGATATTTTTCATGGTTTGAGTTGAGCCTCTGCTAAAAAATACATATAACTTTTATAAATCATAAAATACATGGCTATAATGATTATAAACCTATAACTCTATAAATGTTATAAAACATGCATGTATATCATGGATTCACCTGATCTAACAATGTACTAAAGTTAGATACTGAATTGCTTCTACAAATATTTTGCAGAATTAAAAACACAATCACGAATCACATGAACCAAAGAAGAATCAATCAAGCCACAACATAGATAATTTCCCAGGGAAAACTTCCTGCTCAAAACCCCACAATATTCTATTCTATATTCAACATGGATCATGAACCAATTACATAAAAAAATCTTCTCACAAGAGTCCTCGAGTACTCGGCTAATTGTCTCACACTCTCATACAAAATCTGACCAATACTTACCCAATTTACTGCCTCCAGATAGCCTTCCTTGCTTGCACAATCCCTGATGAATGAAATCCATAAATAATAGGAATTTTGGCCTCCCTTGACTGTGCATGATCTTAATGTGGAAAACAAGATCTTCCTAACTCTTGATAGAAATTGAATGCTTAAGAGGAAATTGAGTGAACTTTTATAATCAATGATATGTATGTTCTTTTAATTGATTAAAGTGGAGTGTTTTGAAAAGAAAAAAGTGTTTAATTTTCATGTATATGATCAAAACATAGCATCAAGGATAACATCAAGACAAAGAAAGACTGCAACTTTGTGACGGATTCCATCCCTCCTCCACTACATCTCCGAGTCTTCTTCAATTGTGTGTGCCTTTTTAATTTGAAAAGTTGGAGTCTTTCTTTGTCTTGATGTTATCTTCAGTACATATGTTTTGATCATATACATGAAAATTAAACATTGTTTTTGTTGAACTTGGGCTAGATGACACCTAAGGTGATAAAGGATAAGGTCCTTTAATTACCTTAGCACATTTTAATATGCCAAAAACCCATAAAAAAACTTTAGGATAAAATTTAACCTCGACTATCATCCAAACCAGGCGGAGGTGGAAGTTCTCAGCATGTGACCAGGACGATTGATGGATTTCTCTACGGTTCACTCTGACAGTCATGGTCTTGTGCTGTCAGATAACGTTGGCATGTGATTAGTTCGGTTGGTGGATATGTATATGGTTCACTCTGGTGGTCACGGATTTTACTGGTGGGTAGATGTTGGCATGTGATAAGGTTATTAGCAGTGGTTATGGTCTACATGACTGCGGTGAGCTGGAAGTCTCGATGTCACCGCTAAACTCTATGTTCACATGAACTCTGACGGTTTACTAATGACTGGAAACAACTGTTGCAGTGACATTTTCCGCTGTGGTTATCTCTGTTCACAAGGCTATCCAAACTCTGACGTGGTCACCTTCATAGTTTTAATATTTTATGAATTAAAAATCTAACATAATTTTTTATCATATGGCTGAAAGTTCTTAGTCTTATGTTTAATTGCACCTTAGGTCCTTATCATTAGTTTTATACCCAGGAACTTAGTCTTTATCCTTTTGACTTAGCTTTAAAGCTATACTTATGTTTAACTTAACCTTTTCTCATGTTCTACTTAGGCAATTAGGATTTAGTATTATAAAATGACTAATCACTAACATCATTTTCCTAGTACTAACACTTATCATTTAGCTTAGACTTCTAGTGCAAATGTTTTAGACTTAGGATTTACTTTTCCTTAGGTATTTTACAAAGATTTTAGCACTTTACAATTTTTTACCATGAATATGCCAATCTTGATGTTTTCATGTCACAAGTCGACACAAATTAACACGACGACTATGTACATGACAACACTTTGAACTTCATATTGCTGAAGAGAGAAGGCATTGGCGAATACTATTGGAGTCACTAGCGTTGATGATGAAGCTGACGATGATCATGTCGATTTTGAGAATCAACTATATTCTTGCACATAACAAGAATGTTGCATGTGACCATCTGGGTCATTTACCCATTTCGACATGATCCTTTTGATGACATGCATCGATGAACAATTGATTATAAGACCTTCTTGGTCGATTTGAAATTTCGACACGATCCTACTGATGACATGAATTGATGAACAATTACTTATGAGGACCATCTTGGTTGTTTTGCAATTTTGAGACAAACTACATAATCCAATTTGGATCACACCCTCCCACAGAAAGAAATTTTGTTTCTCCAAAAAAATTTTATTACAATTTTGAGTAAATGCATTGAAAAATAAATTTAGATCCTAGTTACAAACTCAACTAGATCTAAAAAAAATATTACAAACTCTTTTTATACATAAGGCATATAGTCTGCTGAGTTCCATTTGGCAATCTTATTTTCCTTAGTAGGTGAATTGGATGGCTCATGTTCTACTAATGTCAATGATTTTCCCTATGCTAGAATTAGACAGTTGCTCTTTGCATGCCCTGATAGTTTGCAATGCTAAAAAATTCTCTCTTGGGATTTTGCACTCTGCCTTTGAATTCCCTCAATGATGTTCATCTTCAGTGGATTCAGTATTAGATTGAAGTAAGGTTTTACATAAAAACTTCTTCACTTGCAGTGTTTTATCATCTGCTTGTGGTTGGCTTCTATTAGCTCCAAATTTCTTGTTGTAGGCTCTTTGGTTCCAAAAATGTTCTAAAAAATTCCATGAAATTCCATAAAATGTGCATGGATATATTCTTTTAACATTCTCTACAACCCAGTTTTCATAAAATAAATCACTTCCTGAATCACTACTAGTGTATTGTTGTTGTTTACCTTTATTTTCCTGCAACTTCTTTGGCATAGGCTCAGGATGAAGAGAGCAGCATTGATCCAAGATGTGTCCAATCTTCTCACAATATTCACACTTCATTAGACCATATCCTAAGCCTTGATGCTTAGGCCTTTCTTGCACATATATTGGTTGAAGTCTTCCTTGACTATGCTTACCAAGGCCTTCTCCTTCTTGATATCCCATAGTCTTCATCAGTGACAGACATTTTCTTTCGAAAATTCCACTTTTCTTCTTGCTAGAAATTTCCTCTAAGTCTGAATCACTTTTTCATGACACTAGAATGTTGGGATTTTCCTCAGCAGGTGGGGAAAATTTTCTGATGGCCTCTCCTGTTGATTTTGGATTTGATGAGAGAGAAGAACTATATTCATCATCCTGATTAAGAGATAGGGATTGCTTATTTCCTTTAGTAGATGAACCTTCTAATAGAGGACTATTTCCCATTTTCTTCTTTTGCATGACTTCTATTTCTGACTATAATCTCTGCTTGTCACTTTCCAGAGCTTGGACCATCCTTTGTAGAGCAGTTTTTTCTTGTTGAAATTGTTGATTGAACTCCTTGAGTTATTTCAACCGAAGCTGTTGTCTTGATTTCTTGCCCATTTATGTACCTGAAAAAGAGCTAGTATGGTCTGATACCAAAAATTATCTGAATGCAGAAAACAAGATATTCCTAACTCTTGACATAAATTGAATGCTTAAGAGGAAATTGACTGAAATTTTATAATTAGTGATATGTGTGTTCTTTGAACTGATTAAAGTGGAGTGTTTTGAAAAGAAATTAGTGTTTAATTTTAATGTATATGATCAAAACATACCATCAAAAATAACATCAAGATAGAGAAAGACTGCAACTTTGTGATGGAGTTCGTCCCTCTTGGACTACGTCTCTGGGTCCCCTTCAATTGTGTGTGTCTATTTAATTTTAAAATTTGAGAGAAATGGCTACATGGACTTGTCAGTTGATTAGTGAATATCAACACTACTGAACAATGTGGAAGACAAAACTCTCTGAATTGGCTTTTCAATGGTTGACTCTGTTCTGGAAAAGGCCTACAGATGGCCAAGAAAACTAGAGAAATTTAACATGCACAAACTTATGATATGAAGCAAATGGACCTCTTGCCCACTTGTAGTTGAACTGAGCTTGATTCTTTGACCTCGATAATTGTGCCCTACAATGATCTTCAAAATAAAATGATTACAATAATGGTGACCTCCACCTTCACAAAATCCTGAAAAAGAACTCACTACAATGCGCTTTGAAACACTTCTTGAATGTTCCTCTAATGCGCTCCTCTTCCTTTCACTCTTGACTCTCCACACTCACTCACCCACTCAAAACATCCTTGTTCTTTTAAATAAGATGAGGGAAAATTGACATTAAACATATCCTTTCCTCATTTCGATCTTCATTCATCGAAATTAAAGGTTCATTAGGTTTTATTTTAATGTCATATTTAGTTAAGGATTTGGTGAATAATATCATTTCAAATCCTATTTTATACTTTTCATAGATTTTGATGGCTTCCTTGAGATCATCAAAGAAAACATTTGATGTAGGTTGAGCTCCTTAAGTTTTGTTGACCTCAAGATAGATGAAACCTAAGGTGATAAAGGATAATGTCTTTTAATTACCTTAGCGCCTTTTAATTTGCCAAAAACCCAAAAAAAAAACTTTAGTATAAAAGATAAACTCAACTATCATCCAAACCAGGCGAAGGTGTAAGCTATTGGCATGTGACCAGGACGGTTCGCGGCTTTCTCTGTTGTCCACCCTGGTGGTCACAGTCCTACGCTTTTAGATAACATTAGCATGTGATCAGGTTGGTTGGCGGCTATGTCTGCGGTCCACTCCGGCAGTCACGGCTTTCTCTAGCAGATAGACATTGGCATGTGATAAGGTTATCACCGGCGGTTATGGTCTGCATGACTACGGTGAGCTGGTAGTCCCGATGTCACCGCTAAACTCCACGTTCACATGAACTCCGACGGTTGACTAACGACTCGCAACAACTATTGCAGTGACATTTTCCGCCATGGTTAGCTCTGTTCACAAGGCTATCCAAACTGCGACGCGGTCACCTTCATAATTTGACTGTTTTATGAATTAAAACACTAACATAAATCTTTATCATATGGCTGAAAAGTCTTAGTCTTAAGTTTAATTGTGCCTTAGGTCCTTATCATAATTTTTAGACCTAGGAACTTAGTCTTTAGCCTTTAGACTTAGTTTTAAATCTAGACTTAGGTTTAACTTAACCTTCTCTCATGTTTTACTTAGGCATTTAGGATTTAGTCTTATAAAATGAATAATCACTAACATCGTGTACCGAGTACTAACACTTATCATTTAGCTTAGACTTATAGTGATAATGTTTTAGACTTAGGATTTACTTTTCCTTAGGTCTTTTACAAATATTTTAGCACTTTACAATTTTTCACCATAACTATGCCAATATTGATTTTTTCATGTCAGAGGTCGACACAACTTAACATGACAACTATCTACATGACAACACTTTGAAATTCATATTCATGAAGAGAGACGACATTAGCGAATACTGTTAAAGTCACTAGCGTTGATGATGAAGATGACGACGATCATGTTGATTTTGAGAATGAACTATATTCCTACACATAACAAGAATGTTGCATGTGACCATCTTGGTCATTTACCCATTTCGACGTGATCCTTTTGATGAAATGCGTCAATTAACAATTTCTTATAAGACCTTCTTGGTCGATTCACAATTTCGACATGATCCTGCTGATGACATGAGTCGATGAATAATTACTTATAAGGACCATCCTAGTCGTTTTGAAATTTTGACACAAACTACAAAATCCAATTTGGATCAACACAAGTATCATGGGCACTCCAATGGGTGTTTGGTTGCATGTGTGCATGTGTGCAACCCAATAATCCTACAACTGATAGTCACCTTCCCTTTCACCTAGATCTCAACTAGGTCTTCACTCGATCTGACATGCATGGAGCTAATAATAGTAAATCCTCAGTTTCATGTGAGATCACTGATTTTGAATTAATTAATATTTAATTCACTTGATATCTCACTATTGTATCAATAAATTACAACTAGCACAAATGATTTTAACTCACTTAACTGAGTTAAACTGATTACACCCTACATTAACTAATGCACCATTGCACTTCGAACTCTGTTACAACTAGAATTACTCTACATGCCTCACCAACTACCTCTAACTCGAAATCCATGAGCTAACTGATTTTATCACTCTCGGTGAACTATTAAAAGTTATTTTTTAGACTAGAATACATTTTTTTGTCCATATTAATTAAGGTATAACTAAAATAGACATGCACCAAAAATAGCCCTGTGGGCCCCACCCTAGTGTAGATGCTTAATGCATTAGCCGTGGGTGTTGAAATTTTCTTGTTGAATCTAAGTACTCCCTCTCAACAAGAAAAGGATTATCCTTCACCCCGATCCTATCTCTATGTATTAAAATTTTCTCCTGGTGAGCACCTTCGTCAGAATAATTGCATCCCGATATTCCATTGGAATGTACTGAAGCAACATTATTATTCTCTACACAAAATATCTGAGGTGATGGTACCAGATATCTATGTGCTTGGACCTATCATGAACATAGGACTAATCGAGAGTTTAATGAAATTGTGATTATCACAATGAATCATTGTCGGATCCATCTGAGAACCAAACAAACCAACCAAGATCTTTCACATCCAGATAACCTTATAGGCAGCTTGACTTGCTGCCATGTATTCTGCTTCTGTTGAACTGAGTGCCACAGATTATTGTTTCCTATTGTACCAGGAATCTACTTTCAATCTTATGCTGAAGATCCCTCTTCATGTGCTCTTTCTATCTGATGGACTACCTGCCCAATCTGCATCCATGAAGCCTTGAAGCTTCACTCGCTTTATCTATTTGTACCATAGACCATACTCTGGTGTGCCCCTTTGGTATCTGAAGACATGCTTCCCCACCTTCCAAAAGATCTTGGTAGGCTTAACCATAGCTTGACTCAGTTGGTTAAATGTGTAGCAAATGTTTGTTCTGGTGTTCACTAGATTCATCAATGAACCAACTAACTTCCTATAGATAGTAGCATCCTCTTTCCTCTAATTTCCTAGAATATGAGTATCCATGGGTTTGTAATTCTCCATGTGAAACTTACCCAGTATCTCCTTTTCATACTTTCCTTGAGGCACAAAAATTTCAGCATCCCACTTCCATATTTCCAATCCAAGGAAATAATGAAGGAGTCCCATGTCCTTCATTTCGAAATCCCTTGCCAGATCCTCATTTCATGAATGTATCAACTGCTTATCACCAATCAAAATTAGATCATCCACATAAAGAGCAATAATAAATAGCTTACCCTCAACTACAATCTAGTATATGTTTTCATCTTCTTCACTTTTGGTGAAGCCTAGTCTGGTGAAATAGCTGTCTATCCGAGTGTACCAAGCATGAGGTGCTTACTTCAGCCCATACATTGCTCTTTTATGTTAGCACACATGTGAATCACTGTTCAAGATCTCCAAAACCTTCAATCTTCTCTATGTACACCTCTTCCCCAATGATCTCATTGAGAAATATAGTTTTCACATCCATCTGATGAATGTGCCAACCCATTTTCACTGAGAGTGAAAGGATGGATCTTATGGAAGAGTACCATGCAACAGGTGCAAAAGTATCATCATAATCTATCCCCTCGATCTGTAAGAATCCTCGGCCCACAAATCCGGCATTGTATTTCTCCACACACCCATAAGCAACTTGCTTTAACTTGTATATCCATCTCGATCCAACCACTGATTTTTCAACCGGTCTTGGGACTATCTCCCATGCATAGTTCTTTACCATGGAGTCATACTCCTCCACCATTGCATCAACCCAAGTTGGTTTTGCACTTCTTCCTAAAAGGAAGATGGTTCAGTCACAATACATTTTCTCATAAGAGCCATGTATCCAGTAAATCGGTCAGGAGACTGTCTCTGTCTGCACTGTAAAGTAGGGGTTCCTACATTCTCCGCAACATCAAGTCTCAATCTATCAGCTTCCATGGTGCGCCTTCTACCATTTCTGATGGATGGATCTACATGAGTGTTCTCCTCCACTCCATGAACCTCCGCATGTGGTTGATCCACATATTGAGGCTCATCCTTTGGAACCAATAGTTCCTCCTCTGCATGCAAGTGTAGTTCCCTCTCAAGGGAGAACTGCATGGCTTTCTCCTCATAAATTTTTATATCCTGTCGCACAACAATCATTTTGTTGTTTGGAAAATAAACTCAATAATTATGGGTTGTTTGAATGTACCCCACAAAAATCTCCATCTCAGATGTTGGTTCCAGCTTCTTCCTGGCGTCCTTGGTCACATGCACATAAACATATGAGCCAAAAATATTGAAATGTGAAACATCAACTTTCTTATTACTAAAATCCTCTTCAGGTGTACTCATGCCAAGTATCCTATGAGGACAACGGTTCTGCACAAGTACTGCAGTGTTGTATTCTTCCACCGAAAAATGCATCGGTAGGCCTTGATCATGCAACATCGCTCTTACTGCACCCACAATCGTTTTGTTATTTCTTTCTGTGACCCCATTCTACTGTGGGTTATGAGGCGCTATCAGTTCTCTTTGAATTTCTTCTTTTCTACAACAGTTATTGAATTCTTAGAGATGTATTCTCCACCATTATCGCTCCTAAGAGACTTCACTTGCTTCCCCGACTCTTTCTCCATAAATTCCTTAAACTCAAGAAAATTAAATAATGTCTGATCTTTCTTCTGCATGAAGAAGATCCAACACTTACGAGAATTGTCATAAAAAAATATCACATAGTACTTTTGTTTTTCTGCCGAAGCAACAGATAATGGTCCACACACGTCTATGTGAACTCTTTCAAGGATCCCCAAAGCTCAGTTCTCCTTTTCATGAAAGTTTTCCTTTACATATTTTCCCATAGTGCATCCCTCGCATGTGTCTGACTATGAAAGTGTACCCCTGAGAAGACCAGTAGAAATATGTTGCATGACTTTCAAGGCTCCATGGTGAAGATGGCCTAATCTCTTATGCCATAATTCACCCTCATCCCAGCTCACCACTTGATGTGCCTTGCTAATCATTGTTGCATAGCCATCTACCTCCACCTTGTATAGATTCTTAACTTGAATTCCTATCCTTTTGACTTGTCATGTTGTTTTGTGTTGTAGGAAACCTTTTCCTTCACTAAAAAAAACATCATAGCCTCTATCCTCCAACATTGCAACTAAGATTAAATTTCTTCAAACCCAGTACATGCATTACATATTTTAATTGAAAGGGTTTACTTGACTGCCTCTGGAAGAACATGGTACCAATCCTGGTAGCACTATATTTCCCATCGTTAACCATTTCAATATGTTTCTGGAGACGCTTCTCATCCAAGTCACTGAAAATTTCCTTGTCTCCCTTCATGTGAAAGGAAGAACCAGTATCCAAATACCACACAGATCCCAATTCACTTGACACCATGCATGCGATCAATGAGAAGTGAAGCTCAAATTTCTAGGTGAGAGCCTCACCAACTGCAGATCCTCCAGCCTTCTTGTTCTTCTTCTTTTGCGGACAGTTGGTAGAAAAATTCCCATGCTTGTGATAGTGAAAACACTTCGCCTTGGAAATATCCTCCTTCTTTCCTTTGGTGGACTCAGATTTGGAATGGAATTTCTTCCCTTTCCCCTTATTTTCCTTAGCATCCAAAGCACAATCTTCTTCATCTTCATTCTTAGATGAATATCCATATGTGGTGTTTCATCTGAACTCCTCATGCACCAAATTTGACCACAGTCATTCCCAATATGGAAATTTTTCCCTTCCATTGACAGAGTCTTCATAACTCTGTCAACTCTTGGGAAGTCCGAGTAGAGCCAAGATCACCAAATAATCATCAGCGACACTTATACCAATGATCCCTAGTTCATCCCGATATTAAACAAACTTTTTTAGATATTTTGGTATGGAGTTTCCTTTCTCCATCTTGATCTTCCTGAGTTTGTCTTTGAGCGCCAATTACCTATGGTCACTACTGCTCTGGAATAGATCCGTCAAAGCCTTTCACATTGCATATTGTGTGGCTTTCCCAATGAGGCTTGAGATAATGTGGTCCCTCCAACAGGATCCTCCTCTCCTTTGCCACTTTCTTTTGCCATGCGTCAAGACTTGCATCATCTGTCTCATCGAGTTTAGGAACATCATTGTCAATGAATTCCTTCAAGTCATTCTCTTCAAGTACTTAATCCATCCTGTCCTTCTAAGAAATATATTTTGAGCTTCCCTCGAGTGAATTCTCCAACCTCAAGCCATTGAATTCCATTTCAATCTGGAATAAGTTGTGGCACCAAGAAATTCTTTCTGCAAATTCAAATTCTATCCAATCACAAACTCAAATCCTTCTTCACAATTTTGATTGCTTGTGTTCTGATACCATCTAGAAATTATACAACATGCATGTATATCATGGATTCACTTGGTCTAACAATGTACTAAAGTTAAATACTGAATCTCTTCTACAAATCTTTTACGGAATTAAAAACACAATCACTAATCATATGAAGCAAATAAGAATCAATCAAGCCACAACACAAATAATTTCCCAGGGAGATCTTACAACTCAAAACCCCACTGTCTTCTCTTGTATATTCAACATGGATCATGAAAAAATTACATAAAAAATTGTCTCACAAGATCCCTCTAGTACTAAGTTAATTGTCTCACACTATCATACAAAAACTCACCAATACTTAGCCAATTTACTGCCTCCAGACAACCTTCCTTGCTTGCGCAATCCCTGATGAATGCAACCACTAAAGAATAGGAATGTTGGCCTTCCTTGAGTGCGCAAGTAGCATGAGCACTCCAATGGTTGCTTGTTTGAATGTGTGCAACCCGATAATCCTACAACTAATATTTAACTTCCCTTTCACCTAGATCTCAACTGGGTCTCCACTGGATTTGACATGCATGTAGCTAATAATAGTAAATCTTTAGTTTCATGTGAGAGCACTGATTGTGAATTAATTAATATTTAATTCACTTGATCTCTCACTAGTGTATTAAGCAGTTACAACTATCAAAACTAAGTTTATCTCAGTTACCTGAGTTAAAATGATTAGAACCTGCATTAACTAATGCACAACTACACTTCGAACTCTGTTACATCTAGAATTATCCTGCATGCCTCACCAGCTACCTCTAACTCAAAATCCATTAGATAACTAGGTTTATCACTCTCAGTCAACTATTACAAGTTATTTTTGAGACTATATTACATTTTATTGTCCATCTTAATTAAGGGATAACAAAAATAGACATGCACCAAAAATAGCCCTATGGACCCCACCATAGTGTAGGTGTTTAATGCACTAGGTGTCAGTGATGAAATTTTCTTGTTGAATCTCAACAAAATCAAACTAGGATTAGACCTGACCATCCCCAACCAAGACTGACATTTTGTAAAACACTTGGTAGATAGGAAAACTACAATTCATGAATGAAAGTCTGAGCATAAGGGACTGAAAAATCATAGGATAATTAACAAGAAAGATCACCACCCTCTCCCATTAGTTGTATTAACATCAATTAGGTCTTGCATCCATTATTCTTGTAGTTACATGTAAAAACATGAAAATATCCATGACTAAAATGAGTCATATATCCATGCTTATAACCAACATATAAACATATAAATAACCATAATATAACATCCATTAATGCCACATAATAAAAATTACATTTACCAATCAAAATAAAGAGAAATTATATTTGATTAAATATAGGTAAGAGCCAACCAGGTTCGAGACTTCCATGTATCACCTGACCATAGACATGACTGGACCAAATATTTCTTTCCACAATTAAACCCTCTGCATATTTGAAGCATGAATGTGGGATCTGATGGGATCAACCAATCCAAAAAAACCAAGGTAATCCATTGGTTAAACCACCTCCACCCTCATCATATAGTGATCTCACCTAAACCAGCCTTGAGATCACAAAACTGAACTGAGATTGGAATGCCTCCAGATTGCTTCACCATCCTTGAGGAATTTTCATGTCTTTTCCGCAAGGCTCTACTGTGTATCCCACCATTACTGGTCAATGGATTCCTAGGCCTTTGGGAATTTTCTTGAGACCGCCTTGGCCCCAGATTTTGAAACCTTTCGGCAATTCTAAAGCTCAAAATTGAGAGCAATCTCATCACACCATGGCTATCGGGAAATGGAAAGGAAAGGATGAAAAATAATTTCAAAACGTGGAAAAACCATGCCACTGGCATAAAAAGAACCAAATAACAACATGCACATAACATGCATGTCAAAACTAGCTAGGAAATCATACATGCAATCTCTTACATACAATTATTCCTGCTGAAGCTTGCATGTTCGAACGTTTCCTTACTTGATATTTGCTTTCCTTTCCTTTCCTTGTCCTTCCTTTTCTTTCTTTTCCTTCCTTTTATTTCTCGACCTCTTTCTCCTTTTTGTGCTCTTCTCCTCTCTGAGACTAATTCTAAAAATGAAATGACAAAAGGCTACATTCAAAAAATATTACCAACTAATCATCATAAGCCTTTTTATTAATGTGACCTCTATTTTATTCAGTTTTCCATTACATTTCTTCATTTTACTCCTCACATGCAACTTGTGAGCTTTCACCTTCCTTTTCTCCTAATTTCATTTATTTTCATAAATAATTTTTCCAAAAATACTTTTTTCCTTTTCAAATCCTTAGCCATTTAATTTGCCACTTTCCCCTTGACCATAAACACATCAAGTGATTTCCACTACGATATCTTGCCCAATATTCAGCTTGGAATAATTTTCCCTTAACCGTGGCCTTATCTTTTCCTTTATTATCTTTTATTACATGAGCTTTTAGCCTGGTTCTATTACAGAACCCTCACCCTTCGGGAATACAGTCCTCGGTGTTAAACCACATGTATACCTCAGGAAAACTACTGAAAAGAAAACATATTTCCCTTGGAGATTTATAACTTAGCTCGATGCAATACTTAGAATGCATAACCTACTCAAAAGAAAAAATCATCATGAAAATCACGACAATATAACAACCATACCCTTTATTGGAGATTTATAGCTTATCTCATGGCAATATTTACAATAGAAACCATACATAAATATGTACAATTACCAAAACTGATTTTCCTCAACTGGAAAATAATGAAGGATTCATAGCTCACATCTAATCTTCCATCTCCCATGTAGCTTATATGTGCCCAAAGTGCTTCCACTACACTTTAACTTGATCAATGGCTTTGTTCTAGAGCATGAGTTTTGTCAGGTACAATATGCATTGAGGTTTTGGCTGGAATTCTCCTTCTTTCTCCACATGTAATACAGATCAATCAATAACATCATCAACATCCTTTATATACCTTTTAAGAAATGAAATATGAAAAGCATCATGCACTTTCACTTTTGGAGGCAATGCATGTTGATATGCCACTGGTCCAATCCTCTAAAGGATCTCAAAAGGCCTGCAATATGTGGTGCCAAATTGGCACATGATCCAATGCTCAAGGAGATCTTCTTGGGCTTGATGCACAAATACACATGATCCCCAACCTGAAACTCCTTAAATTCCCAGTGTTGGTCTGAATAACTCTTATGCATGTCATATGCTACCTTTATATTCTTCCTTATAGCCTGCATTTAATGTTCCATGTCTGTCAACATGTCCCATCCAATAAGTACCATGTTCATTGGATCACTCCAGCAGATGGAAGTATTACAATTTCACCCATACAGTTCCTTGAAAGGCCCCATCCTTAAAAACTACTAATAAACATTTTTCTATGGAAACTTAGCCAATGGAAGGTATTCATCCCAACTCCTTTGTTGATGCATCACATACATCCTTAGCATGTCCTCCAATATCCTATTGACCCTCTCTATTTTTCCATATTTCTATGTATGATAGGTTGTACTGAAAAAAACTCTATCCACAAACCTACAAAAAATCCTTGCAAAAAGTGGAAGTGAAATTGACATCCTTCTCTGAAACACTCTTATTTGGAACACAGTGTAATCTAACAATCTCCCTGATGAAGACCTATGCCACCACACTGGCTGAATATCTAGTCTTCACAAGAATGAAGTGAGCCACCTTGCTCAACGTATCAACCACAACCATTATAAAATAGTGCCACCTCACTGTCCTCGGAAGACCTGTAATAAAATCCATGGAAAGAAACTCCCATTTCCATTCTGTAATCAGAATAGGATATGGTAGACCACCTGGATGTTAAATTCTCCCTTCACCTGCTGACAATACAAACATCTAAACACGAACTATGCCACTTCCTTCCTGAGATTCGACCAATAATATAACTTCTTCACCACCTTCAATTTCATTTGATATCTGGACTGACTCGAGTATGGATTCACATGAAACTCCCTTAAGATAAGATTCTTGAGCTCACTGTCATCCGACAGATATATCATGTCCCTAAATCTTACCAAATCATCTGTCGTGATATGATTGTCTTCATCTTGATCACCTTTACCTACACCTATACCTTTACATGTACCTACACTCTATTGTAACCTATGCCTGAGCTCCATATAATTGTCATATTTTATCCTGCCTATAAGATATGATCATTTAAGTCTGTCACATAGGAACTTATAGTTGTTATATGATTCACTTGTAATTTCCTGCTCAGAGCATCTGCAACCCTGTTCTCCTTTCCCTTGATGTATCTAATCTCAAATTCAAACTCACTAAGGGTGGCCAACCATCTAGATTTTTTGGCATTAATATTATTTTTTTTCAAATAGATATCTCAAACAATGGTGATCGCTCATCAGAAAAAATATCCTACCAAGAAGATAATGCCTCCACATCTTCAAAGCATGAATAATAATTGCCAACTCAAGATCATGAGTCAAATAGTTCTGCTCATGCTCATTTAACATCCTAGACTCATACCATACCACCTATCCATACTTCATAAGAACCCCACCAAGTCCTATTTTACAAGAATCTATACACACTACGAACTATTTGTCCGTATTTTCGATCTTAAGAACTCAAGAATTGGTCAACAATTGATTCAACTCCTCAAAACTAGTGTCACATTCTTTTTTCCACTCAAAATTCTTACCTTTTATATGAAAAGATGTAATAGGATATGCAATGCGTGAGAGGTTCCTAATGAACCACCTGTAATAACCTACTGATCCAACAAATGATCTGACTTCCTCCACATTATTAGGAGCTACCCACTCCATGATCGCCTTTGTCTTTTTTGGATCTACTAGTATGCCTCCCTTGGAAACAAAATGTCCCAAGGAGTGTACCTTTGTATGAATGAGACTAAACCATATAAGCTTACCATATAAATTATTCTCTCTTAGCAATCTCAACACTACTACGAAATGCTCGACTTGCTCTTCCTCATTTTGAGAATATACTAATATCTCATCGATGAATATGATAATAAACATGTCCATATAAGGACACAACACACTATTAATCAAACACATAAATGCAATTGGGGCATTAGTCAAACCAAATGGAACTATAACAAACTCAAAATTCCCATATCTGGTCCTGAAGGAGGTATTGTAGATTTTCTCTTCTTTGATGTGTACCTGATGGTATCCCAATCTCAAATTGATCTTTGAGAACATTTTTTCTCCCTTCAACTAATCAAAGAAATCATCAATCCTCGACAATGAGTACCTTTTTTTTATCGTCACCTTCTTTAGCTACATGTAATCAATGCACAACATGAGAGTACCATCCTTATTATTTAAAAACAACACTGGTGCACCCCAAGGTGATACACTCGGCCTAATGTATACCTTGTTGGCCTAATGTATCCCTTTTCAAGAATTTCCTTCAGTTGCAACTTCAACTTTTCTACCTCTAGTGTGCTCATACTATAAGGTGCATTTGATGTTGGTGATGCCCCTGGTACCAACTCAATAGAAAATACCACTTCCCTATGTGGAGGTACATCTGGAATCTATGGTGGGAACACATCCTGAAAATGCTACAATATAGGATGCCTCTGAAATATTTTTGCATCCTCAACATCCTTACCCTTGTCACTCGAAATATGCACTGGAAACATCGCACAATCTTTTTTGCAACTACACTTTGCCTACATAGCGGTGACCATCCCCATTGATGTAGTCTTATTCTTTCCCTATAGAATTATCTTTTTTCCATTATCATCCAGGAACTTAATTGCTTTGTCATAACAATCCACTTTGGTCTATGAAGGTACAACCAATCCATACCCAAAATCATGCTATATGATCCCAATAGAAATACATACAAATGTGTTGCTCTAGGCATACCATTTAAATCAAATGAACAAGTTGTTACCCAATGGTGAACTCTATTCTTAGTATTTGTAGCCAACTACACCAAACAAGATTCTACATGAATTTATTTTCTAAAGCCACACTTATCCACTAGGTCAGGATTAACATAAATATAAATAGATCTAGGATCAATCAAGATAAAAATAACTTGATCACAAAGCTTACCGTGCATCTCAATAATATATGACTGGTGATTTTCCTGCCTATTGTCCACAATTGCATAAATATGAGGAATGATATGACCAACATCCCCAAATATCTACGCCTCCTGAGCACTAGAGGTTCGAGGTCTACCTCCCTGGTTCAATGGAAAATCCTTCTTGCAATGATATTTTCGACATATCCAACACTGCAACGATGCTCTACCATCACCTCTAGTTCTTTTATCTCAAGGCCACAATGCATGAACCTTCTCAAGTGTATTTAACTTGTTGTAAGGAACCATATTTTATTTCTCACCTACATCCTAAAGTCTTCCCTGCTTTGGTGGACATCTACCTTTGATTTATAATTTCCATTCAAGTCACTTCTAGGCACAACTTTTTGCTTTGACTACTCATAGCAATTCTTTCGCTTCTGAGTGGATTCTTCTAGTGATCTAGGCTCACCGAAATAAAAACGGTCTATGTATGCTACTAGCAGCCCACTAATAAATCTATGAGCCTTTGCCTTCTCCTCCTTGAGGTAAGGCACATATCTCAACAACTCCAAGAACTTGCTAATATAATCATCATCTGTCATGGAACCCATCTGCAACTCATAAAAATTCTTAGCTTTGGCATCATTGTACCTCTCCAATAGGTACTTCTTCTTTAAGAGCCTCTCAAACTCTTCCCAAGTCAAGTCATCCTTTCAAATTCCTTTAACATTCTTCACATCCTCCCACCAGATATCTGCTTTCCCTTTAAGAATGAAAGTGGTTATCCTGGTTTTCTTGTTCTTCGTATAGATATGCAATCTGAATAATTTATTCATCCCAAGAAACCATGCCTCTACATCTTCCGACTTCTTCATTTCTCCATTGAATGTAGCAGGCTTGAACTTCCTGAACAACTTTGGAAAATACTCACCCCTCCTATAAAGATGATGACGGCGATGACTATAATTATGTCTCATGAAAGAGAAACTAGAATGATTTCACATACATTCCCTTTTCACGTGTGTCCAATGATCGAACACCTCTAGCTAAGTCCCCTTTATCCAACATATATCTGGACGGAGACCTTCTACCATATGCTCCATTAGTCTTTTCCTCCTTCTCTTGATTGATTTTCATTTATCTATTGCTGCAACTCTGAAAACATCTAAAGAATCATTGCATTGACCTCTATCTAATTTTCTTGAGCCCTTGCAAGTATTTCTTGAGCCTCAACAAACCTATCATTATCTCCCTTACAACTTCTAATATTTTCCATCAAGCTCTGCAAAGTTTCTGATACACTAGGAGAATGCTCATCTCCTTTCTTCCCGGCTGATATATAGGGAGAGTCAAGGTGTTAGGGTCCTATATTTCATGGGATCTCAAGGTGACTGATTTTATTCTATCTGTCAAATTTACTTTGTAAAATTATTTCCAATCTGCAAATAATTTTCAAAAGAAAAGAAAAGGAAATAACATAAAAAATCAAAAGAGGGTATATTCTAAAATATATATATATATATGAACCCCATCAAAAAGACAGAAAGGTCAAGTCAAGCATCAAAGGGTGTTCAACACTCCGTTCATAAAACAGACTTCGCCAACACAACATTTAGTATGCCATCACATCAGTAAAATGTGGTCCACATCCTAAAATGTCCCACTACATCAGCACCTTCTTTGCATAATGCATTCCACTGAAGCTATAATTTTGTAATATGTTAGAGTTTTTATTTCAAGTTTTAGTCTAAAAATGCCATGTCTGTTAGATACTGTATTGTAGGAATTATTTTTGTAAACTTTTGTATAAATACTTTAGTTTTGGAAGTATGAAATGTCGATTGATTGAGATCAGAATCATTACTATATTTTGGAGTATTGTAAGATTTTTCAAAGCATTGGAGAATCAATAATAATTAGACCATTCACAGGATTCATGTGGCTTAAATACTAGTGATTTTTCTCTTCTGTTCTTATGGTTCATTGTCATCTTTCATTGTAATCATCTGAATTCTAATTGTAAAGCAGAAAGCATGATGAATAGGATTTACTTTTGAGTACCTTATTCTGGCTGCGTTTAAAATCATAATGGTTTCCACTGAAATGAAAACTCAATAATTCTTAATTGCTCTTTAGTTCTGCTAAATTTCTTCATATTTCTATCATAATCCATTTATAAATTCGAAACGATCCAGTAAATATTCGTATCTTTCCTTGTGTTTACTCTATGAAAATTTGATCCAACTATCTAGTTATATTTTGACTCCATTTCCCAATAGACATTAATCAATTGAATACATTCAATTTTCCAAAAACCTGAACAAAACCCAAAACCCTAAGTACTATCATAACTATCCTAAAAATTTATTCAAACAAAGTAAAATCTTATAGAGAGACCCCTCTCTGAAATTGTCATGGCTAGATCCCAATTTCCAAAGTTGGTTTGATTTTGGCCTATGTGATTAGTTCTCACAATCACTAGAAAATTACATAACACTAACATAGTGGCGACCATATTGGGGACTAGAATAGAAATCGATTATAATTTCTTTCGAATTCAATCTCTGGTTAAATAATCACTGTATTAATATTTCATAGAGATTGTTATCTTTTTTATTTTTTCTAAATATAGCGTGCAATTTCAAATCAAAATATTGGTGTGCATTAAATTTTATAATGTGTGTTTTGATTTTCAAAATTGGCTTCCAGGAGACCTTATACAAGATCCCATCCTAATCCAAAACCTCTTGAAATAGTGAATGATCCTCAAAGGATTGGAAAAAGAGCTAAGGATACTTCAACAAAATCAGTCAAAGAGACCAGTTCATCAAAAAGCCAGGGAAGTAATAATCCTCTCCCTAGAGCACAATCCCTCCCTAATAAGCTTGAAACCTTACAAGATATCAACTTTGACTTAAAGTTTGAAAAAATCTTGTTTAGAAGGAAATCCCTAAATTGGGAAGATACATTAGTCATTGACCAATCTATTCTGCATCCAAATTCACCTAAAAGTCTACCTTCTTTAACAAAATTTGATCAAGAAATTGTCCAGGATTTTGAAATCCTCGAAGATTTGATATTAGACTTCACTTTAGTAGTTATAAATTCTTATCTCCAACAATAAGTATAATTTAGTACATTAAATATTTATGCTTCATCCATTGCATCCCAATCAATTGAACAAATATTTGTGAATCCAGCCTCTTCTGAAAATTCTATTACTTATGCTCTCATAAACACTCAAAGGCCTTCATCTCCATCACCTCATCCATCCTCTTCTTGACATATAGTTCATCCTTTTCCACCTCCTCCACCACCTATTAATCCACCACCTCCAATCATGGTTGCACGTTATGATCCCTTCATTCTTCCTCAAAATCCAGGGCTATGCCCCAAGATTATCAATCCAAAATACGCCAGTTCGATAACACCCAACCTATTACTGCTCAAAAAAATGTAGAAAAAATGAATGATTTCTTCGATCTCCATGAGATTGATGTTGATGATGTTATGATGAGATTATTTGTTCAAACCCTTGGAGGTGAAGTTAGGAAATGGTTTAGAACTTTACCAGTTGCTTTCATCAATGATTTAGTAGTCCTACAACGTTAGTTTCTAGATATATAGCAAGTTAAAAATAACCCCCTCCAAATTCTATAAGAATATGAAAATATCAAAAGAGAAAATGGAGAAAGTGTGCAGGAGTATTGTGCTAGATTCAACTCTATTTATAATGTTATTCTGGCTTGCATAAAACCACCCTAAGGAATAGTGCTGATTAATTCTCCAGATGGTTTTGAAACAGACATAGCTTATCAGTTAAGAGAGAGGAATCCTGGCACCTTAGAGGAAATGCAAAGCATATCAGTTAGTGGAGAGGCCAATTTGTTGGCCAAAAGAGCTAGAATGAGAGCTGAGAAGAGAGTTACCATAAAAGAAGAATCATACACCTCTAGCATTGATGCCAAGATAGATTCTTTAGTGAGGGAAATGGAACAAATGGTGATTAACAGAAACATCCCTAGGGAAAATCAAAGCCCTCCCCAAAATCACAATCAAAACAATAGGAGAAATCAACCATAGATTAAACAAAGGCGACCTAACCAAAAAATTAGACCCCCTTTTATGACAATTATTTTGATGAAAATGAAGGTATCCCTCAAGAGGAAGAAGACAACCAAATAAATTTGTTTGGTTTACAAAATAATGATACTATTTTTCTCACAAAAGAATACCACCACCTATTTTCATTAGCCTAAATAGAGCTTGAGTCAGAAGAATCTGAAGAATACAAACATGGATTTGAGAACTCCATTATGGAGGTTCACATAAAATATAATCTTAGGAGTAGAAAAAATTCTCACAATACTGCTAAGAAAAACACTGATCAACCTCCAAAAATTACCCCTGATTCAAACCTTAAGAAAACAATAGAAAAATCTTCTAAGAAATCTGGTGAAACTGTTGGAAAGAAACCTTCAAAGGTTTCTACTAAAAAGACAGTTGATTTTGTTTCTAAACCAACTCAAACTGATGCTCCAACCACCAGTCAACAAACCCTACTTAAATATAAAGAAACTATTGATGTACCTGATATTCCCAATATTGTGAAGATTCAATCATCATTTAATCTTGGAAACTAACTAGCCAAAGTCAAAATTCCAATCCCTTTGACAGAGCTAATGAAAAAACAAACATACAGAGCTCAGGTAATGCAATTACTGAAGATAGGAAAATATACTAAAACTCTCATCCTTAACGATGATCAACCTAAATTGCTGTTTGGTCCAGAAGTAGATGGTAAGCTACAAGAAGTAGAATTCCCTCCTTTCTATGTCATCTTAAGCATACATGATAAAATCCTACATAATACTATGTTGGATTCAGGTGCTTCACACAACTTAATGCCTAAAGCTGTAATGGAAAATTTAGGTCTTGACATCACTAGGCCCTACAAAGATCTATACTCATTTGATTAAAGTAAAGAGAAGTGTTTAGGTCTCATTAAGGACCTGTGTGTAAAATTGTCTCAAATCCCAGCCAAAAGCCTAGTTATGGACATTGTCGTAGGATACATTCCTCCTAAATATGGAATGCTTTTATCATGTTCTTCGAGAGAAAAGTTACAAGGAACCCTTCAACTAGATATGACCTATGGTACAATACCAGTTTTTGGTCAGCAGAGAAGGCTGTGTAAGAAAAGTCTCATGAAACATATGGTAAGAATTCAAGAAAAACCTCATAATTACCCTATATATTCTGTTCACACTGATTTTGATTCATTCATATTATTCAACGATGCTAAAATTGAAGCACAATTTGGAAATAACATTGATACACCTAAAAACCGAGTTCAACTTGAACAATTAGATCCTCCTCCAAAACTCTTCTAGAATATGAGATTTGATAGAGCCTGTAGTAAAGAAGGCTTTGGAGCATGAATATGGTTATCTAATCCATCTAATAATCATTGTGAAGGGAATTCCTATAAGCTTAATTTTTTAGTGTACCAACAATATTGTTGAATATGAAGCCCTGATTTTAGGTCTACAATTACTTAGGAAATTAGGTGCCAAAAGAATTTTTGTGTAGGGAGATTCAAAATTAATCATCAAACAAGTAAAAGGAGAATATGTTGCTAAACACCCTAGACTATGTAGGTTTTAACCCTGTACAGAAATTATCTACAAACAAATATTAAAACAGAAAATAAACAATAGCGAGAGCATAAAACATAAAACATATAAACACAGAGATTTTCCCCTGGATCCCAAATCGGGATGACCAGCTTGATTTTTCATTATATTCCTTTTAGTGTTACAACACATATATATACATGTTGAAGCATACATAAACCCCAATCCATTAAAGTTGTATTAAAACATAATCGTAGTTCCCTTGACCGGATCTACAAAATACCATGGGCCAAAAATCATCGTACCCCAAAACCATGTGCAACCCCATGCACAAAACCATGGGCGAGTCCTCCCATCGGAAAATAAGGCCCAAATATTTTTTCTGGGCCACTGCACCGAACCTCGACAGGGGGGGCTACCGCCCCCCCCTTTTGACCCCCCCACGCATGACTAGTCGTGGAAAGAATATAACACATATCCAAAATTCTCCCACTTGTTGTTTTATTTCTGCATGGGGCCACAGGAGAGCTTAGTCATTAGCCCAGTTCTGCAACACCCATTGTTTCTCCACACCAATATAACTTCTAGTGCTTACAAACTTTGTCAATGCATCTATAACATTCTTCAAGGTGTCCACCTTTCTTAGCAACACCCTTTTAGCCTTAACCATATCTCTCACACAGTGATATTGAACATCAATGTGCTTTGTTTTTTAATGATAATTAGGGTTCTTAGCCAAGAAAATTTCACTTTGGCTATCACAACCTATCCTTATAGCTTGCTACACCAACCCCATACTTGAACACAATCTCTGCAAATAAACTGCTTCCTTGCTTGCATGAGTGGCTGCTATGTATTCAGCCTCTATAGTTGAAAGAGCCACTAGAGACTGTATTTTACTCATCCAACTGAATGCACCTCCAAATAGGCTAAAAACATACTCACTTGTAAATCTTATTTTGTCTAAATCTCCAACCCAGTCTACATTAACAAAACCATGAATTTCCAACACTCTTTCCAATCCTGGTCTTCCCTGGTAGCACAAGCCATAATCACTAGTGCGACACAAATATCTGAAAACCCATTTCAATGTTATCCAATGCTCCTTCCCTAGGTTTGACATAAACCTGCTCAATGCTCCCACTGCATGTGCAATGTATGGTCTAGTACATACCATTTCATACATCAGGCTACCCACTGCACTTGCATATGGAATAGAGGACATATCCTCATCTTCTTCTTGTGTATTGGGACACTGTTCAATAAACATATTTGTACCTACAGGAATCAGAACATTCACCGGTTTACTATCGTGCATATTGAACCTCTACAATATAGTATCGACATAATTCCTCTGGTTTAACCAGAGCTTCCTCTTTTGCCCGATATCTCTTAATTTCCATGACCAAAATATAGTTTGCAGCACCAAGATCCTTCATGTTGAATTTGGAGAACAATTGGGTCTTCAAATCTTTGATAATTTCTTTGTCATTTCCAATCAACAACATATCATTCACATACAAGACCAAATAAATAACATAGTCACCAATTAATTTAAAATAAACACAGTGGTCCTCCTCGCTTCTAGTGAAGCTAAGTCCCCGTATATAGGTATCAAATTTTTGATACCACATCCTTGGTGACTTTTTTAACCCATGCAAAGACTTCTTTAGCCTGCATACCAGTTCTTTCTTCCCCTTCACCATAAAGCCTTCAGGTTGTTTCATGTAGATCTCCTCTTTCAGATCCCTATGAAGAAATCATGTCTTCACATCCATCTATTCTACCTCAAAATCAAATGCAGCAACGACAGATAAAAGTAATTTAATCGAAGTAACTTTGGCAACGGGAGAAAAAATATCACCGAAATCAATTCCCAGCACCTGGAAATAAAGTTTTGCTACCAACCGAGCTTTGTATTTCTCCACCTTGCCTTCTACATTCATCTTCTTCTCAAACACCCATTTTCTCCCAATGGACTTCCTTCTAGCTGGCAACTCCACCAGATCCCATGCCTCATTTTTATGCAAGGATTCCATTTCATCAACCATGGCCTCCTTCGAGAGTTTTCCATCCTCTGAATCTACTGCCTTCCTAACAGTTCTAGGATCATCATCAATTATAGTTAAAGCAAAATTTGAGTAGAAATTAGATGGACTATACCTTTCCGGTTGTCTTCTTTCCTGAGCTGATCTTCTCACAGCTAGATTTTGTGGTTCTTCCTCTTCTAAGTCTTCTTTTGTTGTAGAGTTTGATTCATCCTCCTTTAACTCAAACTCTATCTTCTCGGGTTCCTTTGGTATGAATTCATGTTTAACAACATCTTTCACCTCTCTAAACACCACATCTCGACTGTACACAACCTTCCTTGTTTCCGAGTTCCAAAGTTGTAACCCTTTAAACCATCCTTACACCCAATAAAGATGCACCTTTCAGAGTTATTATCCAACTTGGTCCTTTTCTCCTTTGGAACATGTACATATGCATCACATCCAAATACCCTTAGATGTGAAAGAGAGGGTTTCTCACCAGTCCATACCTCATGTGGAGTCTTATCCTCCAACGCTGATGAAGGTGATCTGTTAGCCAGGTAACATGCAGTCTCCACTGCCTCTGCCCAGAATTCTTGTCCTAAACTGGTACCACTGAGCATGCTTCTTGCCTTTTCCATCTGCATTATGTTCATTCTTTATGCAACTCCATTTTGTTGAGGTGTGTATGGAGTAGTCTTCTACCGTGCTATACCATACTTCTTACAGAACTCTTCAAATTCCTTCTTGCAGAACTCCCCACCATTATCTATCCTCGGCACCTTTATCTTCTTCTTTGTCTCGTTTTCCACCAGAGCCTTTAATTCTTTAAATATGTCAAAGAATTCATATTTCTTCCTCAAGAAATATATCCATGTATTCCTTGAGAAGTCATATATGAATGAAACATAGTACATAGACTTACCTAGTGATGGAACTGACACAGGTCCAAACACATCATTGTGCACAAGCTCTAATATCTTGTTCAAACTCTTAGCACTAGAAGGAAAACTCACCTGATTCTGCTTCCCATATACACAATGTTCATATAAATCGAAATCAAGAGAGCTATTAGACATACCTTCTACCATACCATTTCCATGCAGTATCCGAAGGCCCTTCTCTCCAATATGTCCAAGCCTTTGATGCCATAGCATGGTCATTTCTCCACAGACTGCTAGGGTTTCCGCTCCACTTTCAAGAACCACATAAATGTTGCATCCATAAATAACAGTGATGCCCTGAAGCTTGTACAGAGTTCTAATCTAAACTCCCCACATTAATACTAGTGCTCCTTGAAACATCTTACATGTATCTTTCTCAAACACCATTTTTACACCTACATCATCCATCTTGCTTACATAAATCAGATTTCTGGCTAATGCATGAATGTGCAGAACACTAGGAAGTGTTCTAATCCTCCCACCTTGCAACTTAAACTTGAATTTTCCACGTTCGACAATTATGGCCTTCCTATCATCCCCTAGGAGGACATCACCACCATTATATTTCTCATACTCGCAGAACCACTCCCTATGGGGAGTGAAGTGAAAGGATGCACCCGATTCAATCAAGCATAACTCATGATCTGCATGTGTATTTGAAGAAGAAGACAAATACACATCCCCAACTTCATCCAAGGTGGTTTTTGCCTCTGTAGAAGGAGCATCATCAGGTCCCTTTCCTTTCTTAGGAGCATTAGATCTACAGTACTTTTTGTAGTGCCCTTCCTTTCCATAATTCCAACACACCTTTATAAACATTCCAGGAGATTTAGATCTCCCTATAGATTTAGATCTCCCACTCAAGTCCTTATTCTTGATTCTGTTCTGGGACCTTCCTCTTACAGATAAGGAATCTCCATTCTAACATTCTATATTTCTCCGTCTCATTTCCTTAGACAACAAGGCTGAGACAATGTCATCAAAATTCAAGGTAGTTGTATTGATACTTATTGCAATAACCAGAATATCCCACGAGTCTGGTAGAGAACACAATAAACTGATGCACTTATCTTCATCTAAGATTTTAATATCAACAGATGACAACTGACTTACCACAGTATTGAAGGCATTCGGATGCTCTGTCACTGAGTCTCCATCCTTCATCCTCAAGTTGTACATCCTTTTCCGCGGGAAGAATTTATTCACCAAAGACATAGATTGGCACAAAGTCCCAAGTTTTTCCCACAAATTCTTCATCGTAGCTTCCCTAGATACATTCAACAATACTGAATCCGAGACACACAACCGTATTTTTCTCTTTGCCTTCCGATCAACTTCTTCCAGTCCTTATCTGACATTGTCATTTTTTTAGTACCTGGATCTACCATGATCCACTGGTCTTTATCCACCAATAGATCCTCCATCTTGAGCTTCCACAACTCAAAACTCTGACCATTAAATTTCACAATATCTATCTTTCCACTGCTCTCCATCTTCTTTCACCGCAAGAATCGATCCTGTAGATCTCCCACTGAAGAGGGTCTACCATAGACCTGAGCAACAAACCCTCAGTAGCAAAGGCATCCCCTTTAAGCTGCAACAAATCCGATACCAAATGTAGGTTTTAACCCTCTACAAAAATTATATACAAATGAATATTAAAACAGAAAATAAACAATAGCGAGAGCATAAAACATAAATTAGATAAACCTAGATATTTTCCTCTGGATCCCAAATCGAGATGACTAGCTTGATTTTTCATTATATTCATTTTATTGTTACAACACATATATATACATGTCAAAGCATACATAAACCCCAATCCATTAACCCTGGATTAGAACATAAACGTAGTTCCCTTGACCGGATCTACAAAATAGTAGGGGCCAAAAACCATCATAGCCCAAAACCATGTGCAAAGCCATGCACAAAAGCGTGGGTGGGTCTACCCACCAGAAAATAAGGCCCAAATTTTTTTTTCTAGGCTGCTGCCCCAGACGCTGACAGTGGGGGCTACTGCCCCCCCTGTGACCCCCACTCGCGTGACTAGTTGTGGAAAGAATATAGCACATACCCAATAGACTAAGAGCCTACAGAAATGCAATGCATCATTTCTTAGATACTTTTGTGGAATATGATCTAGCAGTAATTCCAAGAACTCAAAATGTCATAGATGATAGTATTTTTGTTTCTGGGAGCACTTGTAAAATATATCATCTGAAAAAATCACACACAATTGAAATAAAGCATCACCCTGTAGTACGAGATAGCATGCGATACTGGCAAGTTTTCGAAAATGACAAATAGATTGAAAATTTCTTACTGTCAAAAGATGAGTTTGAGGAAACACAGTTAGATTTCGATAATCAAGAACAAAATAAAATAAAAATATAAGATCATGTAGAAAATAAAATAGATATATATAATCCTTTGGTAAACTAGTATGATACATTAGATGTCAATAATCCTTTAGATGAAAGTGTGCCTTAATTAGAAATTCATGAAATAGATCATGAAAAAGAAGATTTTGAAATGCTTCAACTAAAAGGTAAGATTTTTCCTTGGGGATTAGCTCCATTAGAAGGCCTTTTTGAATTTATTTATGTAGCAAAGAAGCCTAAAATTAAGCCCATAGGAGCAAAAGTTGAGGAATGCAACATAGGTACTAAACAAAATCAAAAGATGATTAAACTGTCAAAGATATTACCTATTATTACCAAAGGGAGATATATATCCCTATCCAAAGAATACATTGATGTCTTGACTTCAAATTATGAGGACCTGAAAGTTTATGATTCCAGCATCATATAACACAAAATTCCAATCAAAGAAGAATAAAAACCTTTCGAACAAAAAATTCAGAGGATAAATCTAGTTTTGTTACCTTTAGTTGAGAGCAAAGTTAAAAAATGTATGATGCTAAAATAATTGTCCCATTCAGATATTCCAAATGGGTGTCAAACATAGTACCAACTAGAAAGAAAACTGGAGAAATCAGGTTGTGCATTGATTTCAGAAATCTGAATAAGGTTTCTCTGAAAGATAACTATCCCTTACCCAAAATGGACCATATCTTACAAAAGGTGATAGAATCAAGTAGGATATCATTACTAGATGGTTTCTCTAGCTATAACCAAGTCTTGGTTGATCCAAAAGATCAGGATAAAACAACTTTTACCACTCCATGGGGCACTTTCATGTATGTGAAAATGCCTTTGGATTGACGAATGTTGGGGCCACGTTCCAAAGAGTAATGGAAATTTCTTTTTCAGAAGAGATTGGCCTCTTTATTGTAATCTATTTGGATGATATAACTGTGTATTCAAAATCTTGTGAAAAACACTTGAGACATTTGAGACAAGTCTTTAAGAAATTAAGGAAATTTTGCATATCTTGAAATCCTAAGAAAAAACTATTTGGCTTGGAAGAAGGCAAATTGTTAGGACATATGATATAAAATATGGAGTTAGAATTGACCCTAAGAGAATTGAAGAAATCCTAAATATTAGTCCCCCAAGAAACATTAAAGAACTTTAATCCTTCATAGGCAAAATAAAATTTTGGGGAAGATTTATCCCTAATATTGCTGAACTTCTTTGAAACATAACCAATATGCTCAATAAAGATTCTGAAATCAAATGGAGCATAGAATTTAAGCAATATTTTGACATGGTAAAACAGGCATTAACTAAAGAACCAGTGTTAATCAATATAGATTTTACTAAAGATTTTATAATATTTTCTTTTGCTTCTGAGCACACTATTGCAGTTGTTTTACTGCAAAAAAATAGTGAAGGATTTGAGCAGCCAATAGCCTTCCTTAGCAAAGATTTAAGAGATGCTTCTCTCAAGTAAAACATCATGGAAAAACATGTATTTGCACTAGTCAAAACAATTAAATATTTTAGAGTTTACATTCTGCTTTCACATGTAATTTCTTATGTACCTAACACTATGGTAAAGGATATTTTAACGCAGAATGGACCAGATGAAAAAAGAGGAAAATGGATTGCAGTAATTTTAGAGTATTATCTAGAAATAAAACCTACCAAACTAATTAAAGGGCAAGGACTCACCCATTTCAAAAATGGGGTTTGGCTTTCATATGTGCAATCCATCCTCCTTCCTCTGCCCAACGTAAGTGGATTTTAACAGCCATAGATTACTTCACCAAGTGGATATAAGCCATCCCTTATAGAAATTCCACTGATTCTATTATTGCCAAGTTCCTTGAGACCAATATCCTATCCAAATTTGGTTGCCCAAGGAAAATCATCACTGACAATGCAACAACTTTTAAATCCAAAAATATGATTTAATTCTGTGATAAATATCATATTTATTTAGGACATTAAACAACCTATTACCCACAATGTAATGGACTAGATGAATCATCCAATAAGATTATGGTAAACATCATCAAGAAATTATTAGAACAAAATAAAAAGTCTTGGCATAATAAGTTAGTCAGTTCACTTTGGGCTGATAGGCTTGCTACAAAGAATTCCATTGGTATATCACCATACCAACTTGTCGATAGAGTGGATGATGTTTTTCCATATTCTCTAGCATAGACAATGATGAACATAGTTCAAGAGTTACAAGTGGAACCAAATGATGCAATCAGAAGGATCTATCAAACCATTTAGTTGTAGAAAACGAGAAAAGATGTGTATAATAGAACACAGCTCATCTAAGAAAATATCATGATTTTTTTTTATAAAAGGACCAAGGCAGATGATTTTGATATTGGTGATAAATTTTTGAAATGGGATGCAAGGAGATAAGACAAAGGGAAGCATAAAAATTTTGATAATCGATGGATGGGGCCATATATTATAAATGATTTTAGAGGTGACAATGCATTTTTTCTCATAGATATAGATGGAACAGAGTTACCTGGTGGTCTTGTAAATGGTAGGATGTTGAAGCATTATTTATCCTAGTCCAAATATTCTCTGACATCATTGTAAATATCATAGTAAACATAGATTTGATTGGATGTTTTGCTGATTAAGGTTGAACCCCACAGAGAAGGCCCTAAGCCATGGTCAACAGATCATCATAATATTTGAAGCAGAAAGGGAATCAAATTACAGATTGCTCAGATGTGCAGAAGGATAAGGCTACTGATCATAGGTTCTTGACACTTCAATACATGGAAGTGCCATCCCCAATTTGAGCCACTGTTAGGGTCCTATATTTCATAGGATCTCAAGGTGACTGATTTTATTCTATCTGTCAAATTTACTTTGTAAAATTATTACGAATTTGCAAATAATTTTCAAAATAATAAAAAAAGGAAATTGGATAAAAAACCAAAAGAGGGTATATGTTATAAAAAAAAAATATATGTGAACCCCATCAAAAATACATAAAGGTGCAGCAAAGGGTGTTC
The DNA here is from genome assembly GCA_034641835.2 of Pinus albicaulis. NCBI lineage: Eukaryota > Viridiplantae > Streptophyta > Pinopsida > Pinales > Pinaceae > Pinus > Pinus albicaulis. The sequence continues at coordinate 691,669,038 of CM076576.1, read as the reverse complement.
GACACTCCGTTCATACAACAAACTTTGGTAGAACAACATTCAGCCTGCCAATGCATAAGTAAAATGTGGTCCACATCCTAAACTATCCCACTACATCAACACCTGCTTTGCACAACACATTCCACTGAAGCTATAATTTTTTCATAAGTTAGAGTTTTTAGTTCAAGTTTTATTCTAAAAATACCATGTCTGTTAGAGACTATATTGTAGGAATTATTTTTGTAAACTTTTGTAAAAATACTTCAGTTTTGGAAGTATCAAATGTCGATTGATTGAGATCAGAATCATTATTGTCTTTTGAAGTATTCTAATCTTTTTCAAAGCACGGAAGCATCAATAATAATCAGACCATTCACAATATCCTTGGGGCTTAAATACTGGTGATTTTTTTCTTTTGTTATTATGTTTCATTGTAATCATCTGAATTCTAATTGTAAAGCAGAAAGCATGATGAATAGGATTTACTTTTGAGTACCTTATTTTGGTTCCATTTACAATAATAATTTTTTCCACTGAAAGCCAGATTAAAGAATTATTATTTTTTCTTTAATTCTATTGAATTTCTTCATATTTCTGTCATAATCCATTTATAAATTTGAAAAGATCTAGTAAATATTCCTAGCTTGCCTTGTGTTTACACTATGAAAAGTTGATGCAACTATCTAGTTATATCTTGACTCAATTTCCCAATAGACATTAATCAATTGAATACAATCAATTTTCCAAAACCCCAAACAAAAACGAAAACCCCAAACAAAACTGAAAACCCTAAGTACTATCATAAGTAGCCTAAAAACTTATTCAAACAAAGTCAAAACTTATAGAGAGAGCCCTCTCTGAATATGGCATGGATAGATCCTAGTTTCCAAAGTTGGTTTGATGTTGGCCTATGTGATTAGTTCTCACAATCTATAGCAAATTACAGAACGCTAACACAAGGGAAATATAGTCTACCATTTTGCTCACCAATTTCAATTCTCTTCTTTCTGCAAGTATGTCATGTTAGATAAACCAAATAGATACAAAAATAAAATCCATTCCTCATTGATGTTCAAGGGAGGCTTATATCATCTTCAAGATAAGTTCACATTAGTATTCACATGTATAATCATAAACATATCCATATAACAACATATCAAGATACACCGTCATGCATGACCATACCAACCATATACCATGACAACCATGACCTTGACAACATCAGAATTTTCTAAAAGATACAACCCAAAGAGAGCGAAACCTTCTCTAATACCACCTGTAACCAACCTATCCCCTCACATCTACCAAATTTCACCATCTTGCCAAGGGTAAACATGAGATGATGGGTTTTTATGATAAGACTCAACCTCCTAGCTGACTTTAAGGAAATGAAATTGATAAAATAGATCACACTGACTTCCCTTAGGTGCCTAAAGACCCTCATGGACTAACCCAACACCTCCAACTGTCCATCCCCTGAGCTAACTTACATTTCCATGAGCTGGATCTATGTTTCCCTTCTCAAGCCCTCCATGCTACTGGAAAGCCCCAGTTTCTCCTATAGGCATGCATCAGTGTGACTCTGTCCTTTTCTACTAAGTGTTCTGCTAGACACTATGAAAGTTAAGGCTATTTTTCAGTGTTAGGGCTAAGCCTCTGTCCAAAAATCCATATAACTTTCAAAACTCATAAAATACCCAAATACAATGATTATAAACCCAATATTGAAACCAGGATTAGATCTAGCCATCCGCAACCTCGAATGAAATTCTGTCAAACACTTGGTAGATAGGAAACTGACAAGTCATGAATGAAAGTATGAGCATAAGGAACTGAAAAATTATGTCAAACTTAACAAGAAGGATCACCACCCTCTCCCATTAGCTATCATAATATAAATTAGGTCTTTCATCCATTATTATTTTAGTTACAAGTAAAAACATAAAATTATCCATGAAGAAAACCAATCATATATCCATTCTTATAACTAGCATATAAACATATAAATGAACATAAGATAATAGCCATTAAAGCCACATAATAACAAGTATATTTACTAATCAAAAGAAATAGAACTTAACTCTCATCAAACATAGGCAAAATCCAAACAAATTCAGGACTTCCACGTACCACTCAATTATATACATTGATGAGCCAAAACTTTCTTTTAGCCAATCACCCTTGTGCCATATTCCAAAAATGATTGTGGGATCTAATGGGATCAACCAATCCAAAATGACCAAGGGAATCCAGAGGTTAAACCAACTCCACCTTCACCATACCATGATCTCACTTAAACCATCCTTGAGATCACAAAAACAAACCAAGCTTGGAATTCCTGTGGATTTCTTCACCATCCTTGAGGAATTCTCTTGTCTAGCCTTATAGCCTTAGGATTTACTGTGTAACCCTCCATTACTAGTCGAGGGATTCCTAGGCCTATGCGAATTTTATTGAGACCACCTCTGCCCTAGACTATGAAACCTTCTAGCAATTCCAAAGCTCAAAATCGAGAACAATACCATCACACCATGGATATACAGAAATAGGAAGGCAGGGCTGAAAACCACTGTTAAAACCAAGAAAACCCTTGCCATTGACAACAAAATAACAAAATACCAACATGCGCATACCATGCATGTAAAAACTAGCTAGGAAATAATGCATGCAATTTGTTACGTACAAGGATTCCTACTAAAACTTGCTTGTTCCAACCTTTCCTCGTTTTCCTTTTCTTTCCTTGTCCTTCCTTTACTTTCTTGATCTCTTTCTCCTTTTGGTGCTCTTCTCCTCTCTGAGACTAATTTTGAAAATGAACTGACAAAATCTTACCAAGCGATCCTCATAAGAATTTTTATTAATGTGGCCTCTATTTTCTTCAATTTTCTATTATTTTTCTTCATTTTCCTCCACACATGCAACCTATGACCTTTCATCTTCCTTTTCTCCCAATTTCCTTTATTTTCATAAATAATTGTGCGAAATTACTTTTTTCCTTTTTAAAGCCTTAGCCATTGCCTTTACCAATTTCCCCTTAGCCATAAAAATATCAACCAATGCCCACTAGGATATATTTCCCAACAATCAACTTGGAATAAGTATCCCTTAACCGTGGTATTATTTTTTCCTTTATTAAATTTTATTACATGAACTTTTATCGTGGGTCTATTACAACTAATTTAAAGTACAAACCCTGGTCTCTTTATACTCGATGAAGAGAATTAACTACATACATAAGAAGTGACAAGGGATTTCAAGAGAAACCGGCGTATAATGGAGGATGTCGAACTCTTCAATGGACTAGTAGGGTTTCATATTAAGTATAAATAAAAAAATTTGAAGATGCCAAGATTTAGTGTACCTTATAATTCCCAAAAATAAGAATTATGAATGGTGTATTATCAAAAGAGAAAATATCAACAAAAAAGATACTATAAAACAATTTGGTGAAAATTATACATGAGGAAAACGAACCATGTATGAGGACCCATATCCTTGACCTATAACATAATACAAACTCTATAAAAGGCTTTCAAAATAATATCAAATTAACAAGCTCTAATGGGGTCAAAACCTTTACAAATGAGTAAAACATCCACATAAGGAAGTGTAACTATGAGAGAGTATTTACATATGCGGGCATGGAAAAAATATTTATGCCAATATTTACGCGTGGCTATACAAAAACCATCGATTGTTAGGGTCTCAATTTTGAAACCCCAATTTCAAAAATTTACAAAGAAATAACAAATAAATGTAAGGAAAATATCGAGGGGTTTTCCCTTAAAGAGAATAATATAATCTTTTCCTTCAAAAAGTGAATCCCCTATCGTGAATGAACCCCTGTCGACATGAGGCTGGTAATGAGTCCATAATATTTTATTGATCCTGCATAAAAAAAGGAAAAGGGTTAGTTCAAAACCATAGTTTTTTAATCATAACAAGAGATGCAATATAAAAATAAAATGAAAAACAATATTTTGCATCAGATAAAGGGGTACGAAGGTAATATCATGTGACAAGTTTACTTGAACCAAAAGCTATGTAAAAGAGGTTTATTACTGAACATAAAGGTAGTGTAGAGTCCCAACATCCTTAGGGAAATATTCCCTGCAAATCCTGCAATTCCAAGGAGATAAACAATCAGTTAAACTAACAACACAAGTAAGCAACAAAACAAATGTAGAAATCTCATACTAACCACCTTATAATTTGTTAAATAACTACTCAACCATTCGGATCCGTAATCTATATCTGCTAAAGGTGAATGTATTAAGCCTGGAAAAGAACGAGGTATAGTGGTTATGAATTTTGTAGTCAGTGGTAGATTCAAACCAGGTTGTCGGGTAGTGATTTTGTATCTTTAAACGAAATTAAAATGACCAAGCAAACTAGCATGGAGAAGTTCGTTAAGGACGAAACCAAACCCTAACATTTTACATCATTGATATGACAATACTCCTCCTACGTTGGTTATAATTTCACATCTTCTATGTAGAGCCATATGAGGCCAAGTGGGCAGCCACATTGTGGAGCAATAGAAATCACCCACGCCGATAAGCCTATTTCTTGCATTAAAATCCATGATTTCATTCAAGTGTGGAGGAACCTTCATATATAGTTTAAAAACAAAGAACATATAGAACAATAAATTAAACATAGATGATGACGAGATCCATTGGGTGGCCTAGGGACTTTGAATTGATAGTTTTCATAGTGTATGAGCCCGTTGATGTGGATATATATCACGCTTTGATAATAATTATCATGTAAAGGCTGAAAAACCTAGTGAGATAAAGGAAACACTTTTCAAAAACCAAATATCATATGCCATATAATAATCATCATGTAAAGGCTTAAAATCCTAGTGATACAGGGGAAAATATTTTCAATAACCAAATATCATATGACATTAATCGAGTCTGGTAACTAATGTTGGGGTAAGACTAGTCATAAAAGAACGAAGGGAGAGAGTGGAAAAAGTTTATAGTATGATTATAAGTCCTATCTACAAATCTAACTTTGTTCCAAACCTTGTATGAATTCAATAAGAGATAATATGAACATTAAGGCCTAGCTATATATGTACATGATTAAATTCAAGTTGAAATGTATGCTGGTTAAAATACCCCATAGTGAATTTAAAGGTAATTGCGTTTTAATATGCGATCTGCAGAAATCATAGGTTGAAGAGTGTCATGGAAAAATTTAAGAACAACTTAAAATATATTATTTATAACGTGAGAAAGGCTTATGTTTAAACTTAAAAATAAGGTTTTACCTAAGTCTTACGAAAGAAAAATTGGTCAATGATCAACCGATTTCATAGTATCAAGTCCTAGTCTTGTGGGGTACCACTTGAGTAATTGAATTTAGTCAGCAAGATTTCTTTTTAGGGTTTGTTTTTAGGTTCATTAATTTTTGATATTAAGGATAAATATGCCTTAAAAAACCACTGTCAAAAAAAAAAAAAAAAAACCAATAAATGATATTAAAGAAAATACAAAAAAAAAGATATCATTTAAAATAAAGGGGAATGAAAGTTATTAAGAAAAAATAAATATTAATACATAATGGTAGAAATTATTATAGTGATGACATGTTAGGAACTAGCCTAGGGTCCTCAAAGTAAAATTAAATTTACCTAATTTCAAAATGAAAATGACATGTTTATAACACAACAATTATTTGACAATAACATATAAATAAAAATTGATAATAGGCTTATGCAATTTCAAATTTATGTAAACATAGCTTTAGTTAACACACGATCCCACTATTTGGGATTCTCTCCCACAAGGCTCCTTAATATGTTCTCGAGATTCCTCTTCACAACTTAAGTTTTCCCATCACATTGTGGGTGATAGGATGAACTGAATTTAAATTTTGTTCCATGCTTCTTCCACAAAGTCCTTAAAAAATGTCATATGTACTTGGTGTCCCTTTCAGAGATTATACTCTTTGGAAATCCATGTAATCCAAAAATATCATTGAAAAAAAACTGGGACACATGTGTGGCATCACTAGTCTTGCAACATGGGATAAAGTGAGCCACCTTCGTAAATATGTACACAACTACAAGTATAGAATCGTTACCTCTCAACGTTCTTGATAAACCAAAAAAAATTCCATAGTCACCGAGTCCCATGTTGTGCTAGGAATGGGAAAAGGAGTATAAAATCCAACATTTTGATCTCTCCCCTTCGCATATTGACATGCTATGCATTTTCCTACACATTTCTACATATCAACTCTCATCTTTGGCATGAAGAAGAAGTGTTGTAGCTTCCCAAGTTCCTTTTCTCCACCAAAATGTCTTTCCAATTATCCATTGTGTTTTTCCTATATCATATTCTCTCTCATTCAACAACGAGGGATATATAAATTACTGTTATTGACGAAAAATCCATCCTACAACATAAATTCCCTCCATGGGTTGTTATCTCTATTCATGAGATTCCTGCATGCTTTTAATGTCTCTCAGAAAAAAACATCATCCTCAGACAAGTCCTTCAAATAATCAAAGCCCAATTTTTTTGCATGACTCTCATGTACATGATCAAAATCCTTCTCCTCCAAGCATAAAATACATTGTTCTCTTATCCTCTCACATGTTTTAGAACAAAGGTGAAACTTTGTAGGAATTCCACCCCCTTGGCATTCTTATGTTTCAACTTGTGTTATTTCTTTATATACTGTAATGTAGAATTGTCAGAGAAAAAATAAAATTTCCTTGGGCATCAAGTAGTGTCTCCAATGCTTCAAGGCTTGAACCACTGAATAGAATTCCTTGTCATAAGAGGAGTATTTTTCTTTAAATAATTGAATTTATCGTTGAAATATACAAGAGGTTTTCCTTCTTTACTCAATACTGCCCCAATGGTTGTACCACTATCATCATATCTAACATGGAAGAGTTGATTGAAGTCTGGTAGCTTCAATACCAATTTCTATGTGATATTTTTATTCAAGAGCTAGAAACTTTTCTTCGCTGCTCCTATCCAACAAAATGGTTGTTTTTCCTTCTTAATTGTTTAAATGATGGGTGAAAAAATACCACTGAAATTCTTAATGAATTTCCACTAGAAGCTAGCTAAACCGTGAAAAATCCTAACTTCAAAAATGTTTTTGGGTGAAGGTGAACTTATAATTGCCTCTATTTTCTGTGGATACATTTTAAGCCCATCCTTTGAAATGACAAAGCCTAAATATACCAACTCAAGCCTCATGAAAGTATGTTTCTTCAGATTAATCAATAGTTTCTCTTGCTGCAAACTTCATAGAACATACCTTATATTCCTAAGGTGTTCTTCCTTTTTTCTTCTGAAAATGAAAATATCATCCAAATAAAAAATAACAAAAATACTGAAAACCTCCTTCAAGACCTAGTTCATCAACCACATGAAGCTACTTGGTACATTTGTGAGTCCAAATGTCATGACCAACCATTCATATAGTTGACTACTTGTCTAGAAAGTTTTCTTCCACTCGTCTGATTCTCTAATCGAAATCTGATGGTAACCACTCTTTACATAAACCTTTGAAAAGTAGGTTTCCCCACTCAAAAAACCCATCATGTCATCCATCTATGGTAATGGAAATATGTATCGGATTGTAATCTTGTTGATTGCTTTGGAATTTATGCACATCCTTCATTCCCCATATTTCTTTGGAATAAGTAACCAAAGGAAAACAGATGGACTCAACCTTTCCCTTATCAACCCCTTGTCCAACAATCCTTGAAATTTCTTCCTTATCTCTTCATTCTCCTTGGGTGTCATTCAGTAAGCAACTTTGTTCAAAAGTATTACTCCTAGTATTAGGTCTATGTGAGGCTTGATATTTCTCTTAGGTGGCAGCTCCCCTAGAAATTCATATACCACGATATCACTAATCTCTCTAAACATTTCCTGAATATTAATAGGTAAATCTGCAATTTTAGTGTGCAGAATTATTACCTTTGGTTTTAATACCACCGCATAGGTGACCTCTTCTTTCTCCATTTGTTGCAAAAATTCCTTTCGTCCTAACAATATTTCTTTTGAGCTACTTATCCCAACTGTAATTTCTTCCTTCATAGGTAAAAGAGTGTGCTTGATACTATTCTTTTAAAACTTAGAGGTATTGTTATGTCCATCATGCACCACTTTCTTATCAAATTTCCAAGGTAGTCCCAAGAGAAGGTTGTAGGCATCCATTGGAATGATGTCACAAACAATCTTATCCTTATATCAACCTATTTGGAACTCCACTTCACTCTACCCAACCACCAACTATTGGTGAAATTTCTGCAACCATGAGGCTTTATATGTTATTGGGTGCTTCAACCTTTTCAATCCACGTTTTTGCATTGTTTCTGTGGAAACTAGATTGTTAGTGCTTCCACTGTAAAACACCACTTTGCAGCATTTTCCTTCGACCTTGCAAATTGTCCTAATTTTTTTTTCTCTTTGTTCGTTCAACGGTCTCTTTGGTTTGTTTCAGCAAGACCTTATTCATCGTTAAATTTTCTCTTGTCTCTGGTGCATCTTATTAGGGTCCTATAATAATAGGGTTCATAAGTTTTGAATTGACTTTGATAGTCATGCAAATATGTACATACCTTTCTTTCTGCAAGTTGTTTTCCCATATTTTGAAAATGAAAAATAAATAAAAATGAAAGAGGGTAAAATTCCTAAAAGAAATATCAAAGGACTTATAAAAAGATAGTCCCCAAAAGAAAAAGAGATAAAATAAGACATGAAACTGAGCAAGTAAAAATGCCACTACTATTTACTTTTACTGCAAGAATAATGATTATGTGCAAATTGTACGTAAATTCCATAATCCATGATCAGTTAAACAGTTTAATATTAATTTTTCATGCTTTGAATTTCATGTTTTAGATGGAGAATAAAGATATGTCAAACATTATAAACTTGACAAATCAGTAGATAGTTAGAGAATAAATGAGGAGTTCAAAAATTTAATCTGAGCCCTCAGATGAAATAAGGTTATATTGAGATAGTTTTTATACTTTGAAAGATAAATAGATTGAGGGTTGCAAGATTAAATGCACCAATAAAACTGAAGTAAAAAATGTTAGAAATAAATATGGGTAGGTAGACAGCACTTGTGCAAGACATGTAATGAAGCATCATCAGGAAAAAATTACTAATTTCCCCTTCCGCACAATGATTAAATATTCTAAACCTTCAATTAAGGAGGCTCAGAGAGTTTCTCTGACTCTTTTTGGGACCGGACCCAAGGCTCGATAACTGATTGGTTAAAAATATTGAATTCCTTACATAAAACCCCTTTCATCAGCATATTTACCCTTTTTCCAATATCATGATCCCTTTTCATAAGTAAAATACCCTTTTTGCTTAGTGAAAGTAAAAACCCTACATAATTAATTTCATTTTCATTCAGAAACACTCAAAAACCTACAAAATACATTTATTCTAAGTTTGAGTGTGAAAAACAATAATGAGAAAAACTATTCTTAGTTGCCTATCTTTACACTTTAATTAGTTTTAAATTATGTATTTTTTATTCATTTTCCAGATTACACCTCCATTTAATATTAATTTCTAACTTATAGTATTAAATTCCTAAATTATACCCTCCCTGTATATTATTAAATCCTTTATGTTTAAATAACCCCAAAAAACACACTATTTTAAAGTTTAAACCTATGTTATATATTCCGCGTGACGAAATAAATACCCACCCTTTATTTCCATAGGTTTAAAAATATCAAAATAAAACAATAATCCCCACCCCTATGGTTTTTAAATGTCAGTTAAAATGTCTTTTATGCCATATAAATAAACATACCTGTGCCAGAGTTATTGTTTGAAACATTTGTTAAATGTTTTAATTAAAAACATATTCCCTTCCGCCTATCATATAACATAAGCTTTTTAACGTTTTAAATTTATATTTATAATGTTATAAACCATCCTTCCGCAAATAACAAACTTCAGACCCACTCAGAATGCCGAGCAAATTCTAAATTAAATCTTCGTCGTTCGCACTCGAGCTTCCCGATCCAACGATTGAAATCCCATATCACAAATAAAGTTGTGTGTTTTTAACTATTTCATTTCTATGCGAAACAAGTTGTTTTAGCCTTTCCTCCCTCCTCCACGTGGCTCATTTCGATTGGATTGCATCTGATTTGATTGAAACCACTTACCACTCAAAACGCACGTGATAACCACTCGCGGTTTCTATCCTTTGAAGCCGTAAAACCACCCATTTCTTGACATGAACACCATTTATTGTAGGCTATATTAACCCTAAAACACTTAATAAACTCTAAAAAAAATTCCATTATTCCCTTCTTTTGAGTTATATCTCTATATTTTCTATCTCGACTCAAAGAAAGAAGCATTTATATGGCTTTTATGCCCAGAACCCATGAAAAGCCCGCCTATAACTGTTGAATATTGTTGGAAGTCCTAAATTACTTCTAGAAGACACCAAGAACGTATCATACACCTTAGAGCCATTTTCAAATACCCATACCTGCGTAAAACATGTATTTTTCAAAGAAATCGAGCCTGTTATCAGTTTGAAAGAATATTGATAAAGAAATAAATACAGTTAGAGCTTAAATTTATCTAAGAAATCCCATTTAAAAAGGTCCAAAAGAGAGGCTAAACCCTGGAAAAAGTTTGGATAAATCCTATTTCATACTATGCATAGTTTTAAATGGAAAATGTTGAATTTATTCTAGTTTTACAGACTGTTTAAAACTCCAATTTAAGCCCAGAAATCCTCTGAAGGTAACCTCACACTCTATGCTTGATTTCAAATGGTTTTTTTCCCAATTATCCACTGAAAAGCCCAAGAAACACCTGTTTCTTATTTCTATAACCAGTGAGAGTCTGTAACACAGTTGAAAGTCAGAAATTGAAAGAAAAATTCAAGGATAGAACCATATCCTACTTATTTTCATCCAAACCCTGTGTCAAAGCTAAAAATACTTCTGTAAACCATTTAATGTTACAAAAAACCAAAATTTCTAAAAAATAGAGTTACAGTAATCCTGAAAGCCTCAAAATGCCAAAACTACTCCAACTGTGTCTTCAAAAACTGCCATCATTGTGAATCCTCTACAACCTCCAGTTGTAGATATTGAGCACACCCCATTAGCAGATGTAGACTACAAAATAGCAGACCCAATCGTATAATTCACTTTGTTAGACCTTCACAATTGTAGTTTTGAAAAGTCTTTAGATAATGTGGAAGAAGTCCAAATTTTGGAATCAAACCTTCCTAGATATGTTGTTCCAGTCACACATCCATGTCCAAAGGTTATAACTTAGGTTATGCCAGCATTATTATGTACCTGAACAAATAGAAATAGTGAATACGAACGAAGAAGTACTTTTTACCATTACTGTTGAGTCCATAAATCAAATGTTACAACTCAAACCTGATCCTAAAGAAATTCCTTTGTTCATAGAATCACTTACCAAGCTGTACATTGGCCTTGATTTTCCCAAAATATTTCAAATATTCCAAGTATTCATGCCCTTACATGTCGAAATTCCTCAAATCAGCCCTCCATATTCCACTTCAAATTTCCCATAATGTTCTAGGCATGTCATTTCCATGTTGTCATTCATCCTAGGATACTTTCTTGATGAACATATAGATGAATCCATTTTAGGTTTCCTATGCACTTTTACACCAGGACAACCTTCATCTATTATATTCAAGTATGTTGAGCACATTGCTGACAATATCCATGACCAATAAGATAAATTTCCAACTGAAGGAGTGTCTAAATACACATATTTCCTCTTCCATATGGTCTTATATTTTCAAGCAGACAAGTTTCCAGTAACCCTTCAGAAGCTTGATATAGAAGGAAATCCTCTTTAAGTCAATTTTTGGACATCTTTGATTAGAAAAGAGTCCACAAAGTTTACTTATGCAAATTTTTCAGACTTCTTTATCCATCCATTGATAAACATGTTAAAAAATACTAAACAACCAAGGATATATCATGATATGAAGAATATTTTACAACTATCAGAGCAGAACAAGACTGGAGATTGGTATTTGTATGAAAAACACACAGAGATAAAAGTTTTTTGGTCTAATCTCTTCCCGTACAAACTACCCAAATATGTACCAATGAGGGTTTTTTCCTTGGAATACATTAGGCAAATACTAAATTCTAATTCTATCAATTTCCTAGCAGCAAAGAAGAAAACAAAATTTAAGTTGAAGAATCAAGTGGGACCCTTCATTTGTAATAATAGAGATGCAGAGACAGAAGCAGCAAAATAGTTACTGGAGTATAGGTTTGAAGAGAGTTTTTCTTGGAACTATGATCCACAAGGAATATTAAGTAAAATGAGGGTTAAGTGCAAACTAACACCCTTCATTCATGGGAAAATACCAGAGATTGAGAAGTATGTTAATCATATTGAGTGGACAGAAAACACTTTACCATATGCAGTAAAGCAAGGTGATACTAGTCACACTTTACAAACTGCTAATCAAGGAGAAAAAGCCACCAAGAGAGCTAGAGAAGAAGGTACTTATGTTGCTGAAACCACTACTGAAACTAGGTTCAAGTTAAGATACAATAAAAAGCATAAGTTAAAATCAGTTGACAAAGAAAGGGTAACCACTGAAGTTGAAGACATAGATGTCCCAGAGAAAAATATTGATATTTCTACAGTCATTACTAATGAACTAGTTATAGAGAATCTGAATGAAGAATAGATTGATAATTCAAATGCACAAATGATAGAGAAACAACAGAATATGAAAGCATCATCTTCACTGACAACAGAGGAAAAGGATCTTGATATCACATAAAAATACAAGCAGAATAAGTTAAAGAATAAGGAGATTAAAAATAAAATTTACTCTCAATATTTGAAGCAAACACCAAGTGTTCAAAACAGAATTTTATAAGCCTTTGATTAATCAAATAAAAAGTTGACCATGTCAGTGTTACAACCTACAGTGAAGACTCCAAAGATAGTTTCAGATTACAAAAAGATTGATCTAGAAGTGCCAATAGAACGTATTCATGCCCTACATCAAATATAATTTCATAGACAGAGTTCAGAGATGTTATATTCTACTATTAACACCAAAGCTATGAGTGCTCAAAAACTTTAAAACACAATCATAAACATGAAATATCAAATGAAACTTGACAAAGCCTCATTATATGCTAAAGATCTCAGGATTAAATCTTTAGTAGAGTTGGTAATTCAAGTTGGACATGATCTTGCAAATATCAAAGCAGAAGAAAAGTTAGTGAAGAAAAAGAATGAGGACATTACATCATCGAGGAAACAACTAAAACTTCCATCAACTAAACATCCTTAGGCCAAAGAAATTATACAAGAACAAACTCAAAAGGATAATATGATGAGCTTAATCTTTTAGCTAACAGGACAGATCAAAGAAATGGAGATTCAAATGGAAAAGCTTGTCCATGAAAGAGAAACAATAAAATCATATGAAACACCTATAGTAATTCCCATGGTTACTACAGTTGTGCCTTCAACTCTAGCAGAAGAGTTGGCACCCAAAGTACCACTAGCTACTGTAGTGCCAGTGACATCATCTACAACTTCAGTTACAAATTCATCTAATACAACAGCTCAACCATCAGATGAGGCTAGTAAACTAATAAAATCCATGGAAGAAATGTCACTTCAAAAAAATGAGATTAACAGATTGAAAAAGTTAATTGAAAATCTTGAAGATACAAGGAAGCTGGCTCAAATCGATGCAAAAACTCACGAGAAAAGATATAATAGGTTAAATGAAGAACTAAATAATCTACAAAAGGATTTGACCTTAAAGGAGCCAATGTCATATGTTAAAAACCAGCTATGGAACAAAATCATTGAAGCCATCAATGATGTGTGGCCCTCAATCCAAGTAATCTATGAGCCAAAAGACTTACTGAAGGCATCACAAGAAAAAATTCTGAAGACTAAAGATGAGATAGGTAATAAACTTGAACAAGCCTTAGAATTGATAAAATTTCTCAATAGTAAAAACAAGTAAGAGTTAGAATAAATTGAGATTACTGAGAGGACTGAAACAATCCTTGAAATAAGGAAATTCATAACCAAGAAGAACCTGATGAAACAACTTGAAGAGAAATGTGAAATATGAACATATCCATAACCAAGTTTATGGTTAAATTTGAAAATTTGAGGCAAAGAATTTTTCCTAATATTTTGGTCATAAATGATAAACTTATGCCTTAGGAAGATTACAATAAAAAGATCAAAGAATATGAAAAAGAGTAGGTGAATAAGACACAAGGACAAGGAATCCCCACTGGAAAAGTTTTGCATAGAAGTTTTGAAGATTTATTCTACTTGTAGCATGAGATAAGACATTTGTTTGTCATAAAACCAACTTTTGTCAGATATACTAAGGTAGATGAAAATTTCAGGAAGCTAAAGAAGATGCAAATTACAAATGATGAAGCTTGGAAATCACTTACTGATTTACTATGAAAGTTAAAAGGCAGATGAAAGACAAAAAACAATTTGTTGATTTTTCAATCAAAATAGATTTTATTATAGCAGTAAAACAATTTTTATAGAGGTTAAAGAGTATTCGAGTTAAAGAATATCAGAGATTAAAGGGAATCAGATTTAAAGAGTATAAGATAAATAAGATCATATTTCAAAACAAACTTGAAATATCTAAGCCAAAAAAGAGGACACCAAGGCAGCCAGCTGCACCTAATCCACAATTAGTTTCTATTTTATTTGAATAAATGTGACAGCTTGCTGATTTGTTAAGAAGTTGTCACTATTTTGTTGTAAAGATATTTCTATTTTCCTTAGATAATTCCTAGAAGCCTTCTAGGATATTTTGTAAACATTTTTGTATAAATACTTCACCCTCTGAAGTATTATGTGGAATAAATTATTGAAGATTTATATAGTCAAATTATCTGTACTTGAAGGCTTTTGTATTGCAAGTTCTAGTTGCAGACTGGATCAAATCATCTAGCATCATATTTCAGGATTCATGTGATGAACCATTGAAGTGAAGTACTTTCTACTTGTCTTTTTTTATCTTCTTTGTTTCATGCATCTATACATGTGTTCCAAATTTGAAAGACAATTCATGAGTTTTATTTCAAGATTTGTTAAAAACACCCTGTCTTTAATTTTTATCATTTCTATGTTTTCTGCTAATTTCTAGAGTAAGGAACCCTTAATTGCTCCCTCTTTCGAAAGACCTCTTTCTACTCCTTCCTAATCCGTATCAAAGAACCCTTCATTTCTATCTATCCCGATTCAAACCACTTCACAAAACAACCTTCCAAGATCTTCAAAGACTTACCTATCTTGCCCTGAAAGCATTTGAATTTTTGACCTTGATCCTAGTTTTGTCTGCTTCACTTTTTGACTTCTTAGCCTAATGGAAAAACAAATTTCCCACTATCCATCTCATTAAGTGATTTTTCCCGCCAAGCCATCAAAACCAAAACCAATTTGCACAATGAGAACTAGCCTAATATCATATATAAAAAAAAAGTTAAATCTTATAGAGAGAGCCCTCTCTAAACCATAGGAAGGCTAGATAATAGAGTTTAAAAGTAGGTTTGTAGTTACCTCTAGTGTTCTTAGAACTAAAAATAAAAATCTCACAACTAAGGGAATTACTATAGTGATAACATATTGGCGACCAGAGTAGGGAATTAAACAATCCTCAATATTAAAAATAGTTGTTAAAGGAAATCATTTTTATCATCCTTTTGCATTTAAGGTTGTTTTATTGGTTGTGAGTATTAAAAAACTGTAATTCTGGCTTTTAGGAAAATTTACTATACCACGTCCAATCCGAATCCTAAACTTGTTGTTATAGTTGACAATTCGGACAAAATTGGGAAAAACAAAAAATAGATAGAAGATTTAGATGCAAAAGTTTCTTTAATAAGATTCAATTCATTGCCACAAGAGTTAGTAAGTTTGCAAGATATAGAGTTTGATCTGAAATTTGAACAATCTTTATTCAGAAGCAAATCTGAAAGTAATTTAAATACTGTTGTTTTAGACCTTGTTTTCATTTCATTTTTGGAAATAAAACAGAAAAATATTGCAGTAGATTCTGAATTAAAGAAAGTTACAAATCAAGATAAACTTGAAGAGGTTAATGCTACTATTATTAAAGAAATTGATGAATCCATGGAATTAGCTCAATTATTAGCCTACACATGTAAGCCTTCTATTCCTCATTTAGATACAACTATATCATCGATAGTTTCCAGTACCATCCAATCTGTAGATCCATTTATCCCTAAATTACCCTTACAACCTAGAATATTATTTCCTTCATCCCCTTCATCCAATAGTTCACCTTCTACAAACACATCATTCTCATTTCCCAATAGTTCATTATATATTACAGTTTCACTTCCTAGCACCTCCACTTTATCCTATAGTTCATCCACCACTTTTTCTAGTTAAGCATCTTATAATCCAGTTTCATCAGCTAGTATTTCCATCTTAGCTCCAAGCACTTCTGATCAACCTCCTAGCCAAGCTAGAATTCAAGCTATGGCTGCTAGGTATGCTCCCCTTGTTCTTCCAGTATAGCTACATGATATGCCTTAGGGTTACCAAAGTAAGATACCACAATTTGATGCTACTACTCATTACACATCCCAGCAGCACATTAATAAAATGACAGATTACTTTGAACTCCATGAGATAGATGATTTATATGTAAAAATGAGGCTATTTGTACAGACATTAGCAGGGGAAGTTAAAAAATGGTTTAAAGATCTTAATCCTGGTAGCATAGCTGATTTATCAATTTTTCATAGAATATTTTTAGATAAATGGGAAAAGAAGAAAAATCCACTCCAAATATTCTCTGAATTTGAGGCCATGAAAAGAGCTCCTAATGAATGAGTCCAAGAATACTGCACTAGATAAAATAGTGTTTACAATTCAATTCCTGCAAATCTCAAACCCACTCCTTACTTTGTCTTACTTAAATTCCCAAATAAATTTGACGCAGACATGGCATACCAGTTAGGAGAGAGAAATGCAAAAACTTTAGAAAGAATGCTAACATATGCTATAGGTGTAGAAGTAAACATTTTAGCTAAAAATGCCAGATTAAGGAATAAGAGGATAGTAACTATGAAAGAAGAAGCTTCTAGTTCAGACACACAAATAGCTCAGTTAGCTAAGACTTTAGACAGGATGATGGATAGATTATACAACATAGAAAGAATACCTCAATGGGATAATCAACAACAAATTAGAAATCCCAATTTTAGAAAAAATACAAACTGAGGAAAATCAAAAGAATCATCCCCTGATCAGACAATAAGACCCCCATTTCAGGAAAAATATGTTCAAAGTTCTCAAAATAATGATGATGATGAGGATAACATAAATCTAATAGGAATAGATGATAATAACACTGTCTTTCTTACACAGGAATACCAAGAGTTATTTGAAATGCAACAACTCCAATTAGATTCAGGTGAATCCTTCGATTACAAACAAGGTTATGATTTTACCATCAATGAATTACATAGTAAATATAACCTATGAAACAAGAAAAAAAATGAATTTTCTACTAAGAAAACTTCTCAAACACAGAATAAGAAAATAGTAGAAGCTCCCCAAACAAAAGTTCTGCAAATTCTCCCTAAGGAAATTAAGAAAAACTCTATTTCTTCCCAAAAAAAATCCAGCACTAAAATTTCACCAAGCCCTAAGATTGTTGATATAACAGATGAAGTTGCTCAAGCTACAAAAGATTCAAAAAAATCTGTTGCTACAAAAGCACCTAATTATGAACCTAAAACAACAAAATTAGATCCTAAAACACCCAATGCTGATCCAAAATTAGCAGATCCAAAAGCTGCCACTGTAAAAATAGCTTTTGATAAATCTGACAAAACATCTACTGCTCCACAAACCATTCCTGAAAATAAAACAAAGAGTAGTAAAACACAAGAAACTCAAACAGAAAATGAAGATATAACTTTAGAAAAACAAGATAAACCAACTCAAACTACAGTTACTAAAGAAGAGTTAATTCAAATAAGTAAATCACAACCTTCATTCAATATACAAGCTAAAATTGCAAAGTTAAAAATACCATTTCCTTTGACAGAATTGGTAGAACATGACTTGTATAAATCAAATATCACTGAAACACTAAACATGAATGATAGAGAAGACTCTGTGAACTTAAATTGTGATCAACTAGAGTTGAGTTTTGGCCCAGATGTCAATGGAAAGCATCAAGTTGGACTAGTCCCTCCATTTTACATTAGTTTAACTATTCATGATGAAATTTTACACAATGAAATATTAGATTCAGGAGATTCGCATAATATAATGCCTAAAGCTATAATGGAAACCCTGAACTTAGACATTACAAGGCCCTACAAAGATTTATTTTCATTTGATTCAAGCAAGGTAAAATGCCTAGCTTTAATCAAAGATTTGTGTGTAACATTAGTTCAATATCCTAGCAAAAGTATACTCATGGACATTGTAGTAGCTAATATCCTACCCAAATATGGAATGTTATTATCTCACTCATGGGGAGAAAAGTTATAGGGATCTCTACAATTTGACATGTCATATGCTACTATATCAGTTTTTGGTCAACTAAAGAAAATCTATAGGGAAACATTGATGAAATATATGGTGAGTGGTGTAGAAAGATCAATAAATTATCCAATTTACACTACACCTACTGACCTAGATTCATTCATCTTATGTAACTCTGAAACTAATGAAATCGAGACTGAACTAAGAGCCACAAATAAAGCACAAAACAATGGTAATATCTTCCATGAATCTTTATGGCATTTAGATTTCTATGGATCAGTAAATAAGTTAGGAGCAGGAGCAAGAGTTTGGATACTAATGTAGAGAAAAATCATGTAGAATGCCATGCTTTCATACTTAATTTCAAATGCACCAACAATATGGCTGAGTATGAAGCCCTCATCTTAGGACTCCAAACTATCAGAAACTTAGGAGGAAAAATAATATCCATAATGGGAGACTCAAAGTTGATTGTTAAGTAGATTAATGGAGAGTATTTTGTTTATAATCTTAGGCTAGGCCGATATAGAAAGACTATATTAGATTTGATTGATGATTTGTTGGAATGTAATTTTTCTACAATACCATGAAAGCAAAATTTACAAGCCCACTCTTTAGCAACTTTTGCTAGTACTTGTAATTTACCTTTTCAACCTAATGATATGTATACTACAAAAGTAAAGAAAAGACAAATAATGTCAATCAACCTCAAATATTGGCAAATTTTCTCACAAGATCAACAAATTTACCATTTTATGAATAATGAAGGTGAATTTCATAATTGTAAAATAGACACTTATTGTACCATAGATCAAGATTTAGATAGTGAAATTGATTTGAATAATGTAGATGTAAGTAAAGTAAGTTTGATAGACCTACCAAATTCAGTCAATCATATATAGATAATTTAGAGAGAGTAGAAGTTGATGAGATAATACATGATGAATTTGATGTAGTAAATCTTAAAGATAATTTATTACCAAAAGGTTTAACTCCTTTAGAAGATTTATTTGACTCAAATGATGTTGCTAGAAAACCCAAAATGGAGCAACTAAGTTCTGATATTTAGGAATGTAACATTGGCACAGAGTTAAAACAAAAAATTATCAAACTTTCCAAATCTTTACCTCAACAGGAAAAAGAAAAATACATAGCACTTTTAAAGGAATTTCAGGATGTTTTTGCCTGATGTTATGAAGACCTAAAATCCTATGACACCAGTATAATTCAACATAAAATCCCTATAAAAGAAAACTAGAAACCTTTTAAACAAATGTTGAGAATAATTAACCCTATTTTGTTGCCTTTGATAGAAAAATAAGCGAAAATAATGTATGATGCACAGATAATTGCACCAATCAGATACTTTGATTGGGTTTCCAACCTAGTTCCAACCATAAAAAAGATAGGATAAATTAGGTTATGTGTTGATTTTAGGAATCTAAACAAAGTATCCTTGAAAGATAGCTATTATTTACCAAATATGGATCACATTTTACAAAGTGTAGTTGGTTCTTCTAATATTTCACTGTTAGATAGATTTTCAGGATATGACCAGATTTTAGTCCAAAAAGAAGATCAAGCCAAAACAACTTTTACTACTCCTTGGGGCACTTTTATGTATGTAAAAATGCCTTCTGGTTTAATGAATGCAGGGGCAACCTTTCAAAGTGCTATGGATATAGCCTTTGAAGAGGAAATTCATGATTTCTTAGTAATTTACTTGGATGACATTACTATATTTTCTAAAACTATTAATGAACACTTGGATCACCTTAGACAAGTTTTTATTAAATGCAAGAAGTTTGGCATATCTTGAAACCCTAAAAAAAACTTATTTGGATTAGAAGAAGGTAAGCTACTAGGACACATAATATCTAAGGAAGGAATTATAATAGACCCTGCCATGATAGAGGCAATTCTTAATATTAGTCCACCAAGAGACATAAAAGAGTTACAAGCCTTTCTAGGTAAAATTAACTTTTTAAGAAGATTAACATCCAATTTAGCTGAGATAATTAGAGAACTTAATAATATGCTTAAAAAATATTCAGTTCTTAAATGGACTATTGAGGCCAAACAGTCATTTGAATCCATCAAATAGGCCTTAACAAAAACTCCAGTCCTCATAAGTCCTGACTCTAAAAAGGATTTCATCATTTTTTCATTTGCTTCTTAGCACACCGTTGCTGCAGTTTTACTGCAGAAAAATGATCAGGGCTATGAACAACCCATAGCTTTCTTTAGAAAAAAACTTAGAGATGCTACTTTGAAGTACAATATCATGGAGAAACAAGCCTTAGCTTTGGTAAAGGCCATTAAATACTTCAGAGTTTATTTTCTCTATTCTCACATCATTGCCTATGTCCCAAATGTAGTACTAAAAGACATTCTTACTTAGGATGGTCCTGATGGAAGAAGAGGCAAGTGGATTGCCACAATTTTAGAATATGACATAGAGATAAAACCCACAAAACTGATAAAATTTCAAGGTTTAGCCAAACTCATGGCTGAATCAAATTGTCATGCCCTAGACATAAATTTTATTGCCCAAGTAGATGATCAGGAAGAGATGGTGACTCCAGAGATCAGTGAAGCCTTTTCAGACTCACCATGGTATGTAGATATCATATTTGTATTACTAAAATTGCAAGATCCTCCTGGATTATTAAGAACAAAAGATAGATTCTTAAAACTAAAGGCAGTAAGATTTTTTATTTTAGACAATGTACTTTTTTGGAAAGATTATAGTGGGATTTTATTAAATTTTTTGTTAAAAGAAGAAGCTGACAAAATCTTAGAATAATTTCATGTAGGTGACTGTGGAGGACATCTCTACTGGAAGACTACTGCAGACAAAATCCTGAGAGCTGGTTTTTACTGGCCTACTTTATTTGCAGATGTAAAAATGTATGTGACCTCCTGTCACAAGTGTCAAATATTTGAGGGTATGAAAAACCTGCTACCCCTACCCTTAAAACCCATCTCAACAGAAATTCCATTTCAACAATGGGGTCTTGACTTCATTTGTGAAATTCACCCTCCATCATCAACTCAACACAAGTGGATTCTGACAGCCATTGACTATTTTACCAAGTGGATTGAAGCGATACCCTCTAGGCAAGCCACAGATACTGTCATTATCTCCTTTTTAGAAAGCAACATCCTTTAAAGATGTGGTTGTCCCCAAAATATAATTATTGACAATGCAGTTACATTCAAATCTAAAAATATGATTAAATTTTTCCATAAATATCACATTACCCTAGGCCATTCAACTGCATATTACCCTCAAGGTAATGGTATAGCTGAATCTTCAAATAAGAGCCTTATAAACATCATCAAAAAATTACTATAAGATAACAAAAGGACTTGGAACAAGAAGTTAGTCAATTCCTTATGGGTAGATAGACTTACAACCAAAAAATCTATTGGTACATCCCCTTACTAGATTGCCTATGGAATGGATGTTGTTTTTCCATCCTCCTTAGGAGTACCAGTTATGAATATTATTCAAGAGTTACAAGTTGAAACAAATTACATTCAAATAAGGATTAATTAAACTATTCACTTGCAACAAACAAGAGAAGAAGTTTATGTTAAATCTCAAGTTATCTAGGATAAGATAAAGAAAATTTTTGACAGAAAGAGTAAAGAAGATGATTTCTACATTGGAGACAAAGTATTAAAATGGGATTCAAGAAGAGAAGAGAAAGGTAAACATGGAAAATTTGATTTACTATGGAAATGACCTTATGTTATTTATGGTTATATAGGTAACAATGCTTTCTTAGATGGGTCAGAGATGTTAGATGGACTAGTAAATGGGAGAATGCTCAAGCACTACTACTCCTTTGAGATAAAAAATACTTAGTTTCATTTACTTTGATCATTGTACATATACATTGAAAATTTTAGATTGGATTAGATGTTTTCCTAACAAAGTTGAAGCCTGAAGAGAAGGCCCTAAGATTTGAGAAGTAAAATATCATAAGTATAAATAATTGCAGATATCAGAAGATACTTACAAGGTCATCATAGTCAAAATTCAAAGGCTACTAGTCTTAAAGTTCATGAAATTTCACCATGAAATGCCATCCCCATGTGGAGCCATTGTTAGGGTCCTATAATAATAGGGTTCATAACTTTTGAATTGACTTTGATAGTCTTGTAAATATGTACATGACTTGATTTCTGCAAGTTGTTTTCCCATATTTTGAAAATGAAAAATAAATAAAAATGAAAAGAGGGTAAAAGTCCTAAAATAAATATCAAATGACTTAGAAAAAGATAGACCCCAAAAGAAAAAAAAGATAAAATAAGACATGAAAGTGAGAAAGTCAAAATTCCGCTACTATTTAATTTTACTGCAAGAATAATGATTATGTGAAGATTGTCAATAAATGACATAATCCATGATCATTTAAATAATTTAATATTAACTTTTCATGCTTTGAATTTCATGTTTTAGATAGAGAATAAAGATATGTCAAACAATATAAACTTGACAAATCAGTAGATATTTAGAGAATAAATGAGGAGCTCAACAATTTAATCTAAGCCCTCAGATGAAATAAGGTAAGATTGAGATAGTTTTTATGCTTTGAAAGAAAAATAGATTTAGGGTTACAAGATAAATTGTAGCCATGAAACTGAAGTAAAAAATGTTAGAAATAAAGATGGGTAGGTAGAAGGCAGCTGTGAAAGACATGTAATAAAGCATCATCAGGAAAAATTACTAATTTCCCCTTCCCCACAATGATTCATTATTCTAAACCTTCAGTTAAATAGACTCAGAGCATTTCTCTGACTTTTTTTGGGACCGGACCGAAGGCTCGATAACTACTTGGTTAAAAATATTGAATTCCTTACATAAAATCCCTTTCATCAGCATATTTACCTTTTTTCCAATATCATGATCCCTTTTCCTAAGTAAAATACCCCTTTTACTTAGTGAAAGTAAAAACCCTACATAATTAATTTCACCTTCATTCAAAAACACTCCAAAACCTACAAAATACATTTATTCTAAGTTTAAGTGTGAAAAACAATAATGGGACAAACTATGCTTATTTTTTTATCTTTACACTTTACTAGCTTTAAATTATGTATTTTTTATTCATTTTCCACATTACACCTTTATTTCACATTAATTTCTAACTTATAGTATTAAATCCCTAAAGTATACCCTTCCCGTATATTATTAAATCCTTTATATTTAAATAACCCCAAAAAACCCACTATTTTAAAGTTTAAACCTATGTTATATATTCCACGTCATGAAATAAATACCCGCCCTTTATTCCCATAGGTTTAAACATATCAAAATACAAAAATAATCCCCACCCCTATGGTTTTTAAACATCTGTTAAAAGGTATTTTATACCATATAAATAAACATCCCCACACCAGAGTTATTGGTTGAAACATTTGTTAAATTTTTTAATTAAAACATATACCCCTTCACATATCATATAACATAAGGTTTTTAACGTTTTAAATTTATATATTGATGTTATAAACCATCCCACTGCATATACAAAATCTCGGATCCACTCCAAACGTCGAGCAGCTTCCAAATTAAATCTTCATCATTCGCTCTCGAGCTTCCCGATCCAAAGATTGAAATCCCATATCGCAAATAAAGTCTTGCGTTGTTAACTATTTCATTTCTATGCGAAATAGGTTGTTTCAGCCTTTCCTCCCTCCTCCACGCAGCTCATTTTTATTGGTTCGTATTATCAGTCAGTAATTTCTCCAGGTCCAAGGGAGAACTCACCGAGGTAACCACAAACCTACTTCAAATTCTAGGATCTAGCCTTCCTAGAATTCAGAGAGGGCTCTCTCTTTAAGATTTATCTTTTTTTTTTTTTTTTTATGTTTTTAGGCTAGTTATGATAGAATAATTGGATTTGTTTTAAAAGGTTTTGGTGGGTAAAAATCCCTTAGGATTAAACTAGAGAGATATCTACTTGTCCATTGGGCTATGGATTCTAAGTCTAGATAGCAGTACTAGAAGGCAAGGCCAAAAGGGTGAAAATGTATTCAGGGAAAGGTAGATAACCCTCAGAGTTTTGGGTAAATTTTTTTTTTATGAAATGGTATAGTCGGGATAAAGGGAAATGAAGGATCCTTTGATCCGAACAATGGAGGAAGGAGGCAGGGGTCAAACGGGAGTAGGAGCAATGAAGGATTCCTAACACCAGAAATCAGCAGAAAGCATTTAAATGGTAACTTAGTTAAAACGGGGAGAAATAAGTTAATCCTGAAGTAATGTTCCTAGTTTCTCATTAAGACAGATCAAACACATAATTAATTTCATGAAACTCAAAAAAGAAACAATGACAGGAAGAGATGTACTTCACTCTTCAACTTATCGCAAGAACCTGAATTATGATGCCCAATTAGCTTTGTCTAGTCTGCTACTTCGAAATCAACACATGTAAGCCTCCAGTGTATCAGAAAAATTCTATAGTAATGTTAGCAATTTTATTCCACACAAAATACTTCAAAGAGTGAAGTATTTATAAAAATTCTAAATTAAAATATCTTGAAAAATATCAAGATTGGTTTACAAAATATCTCAAACTATTTTACATAAATAGAACTTAATAAAAGGACACTAAAAAATAATGAACCTCTTTGGCACTATACTCATGGATATATCATGACTAAGAAGAGAATTCAAATTTGATCTCAACTCTTAGTTGATGATGAGGCATCCAAGTCACTAATTGTTTCCTTTCTTTGTGCATTCTGCTCCAACAATTCTGCAAACTTGGGGTCCAATGATACCTTTGTATTTCTAAATCCGAAATAGATATGTATAATTTGAAAGAGTTCATTGTATATAAATAGGTTTTTGAGATAAACCTCTCTCAGTTCCCTAAAATGATGCTCCAGCTATTCACAATAGGCTCTGCAAAAATATGTGTAAAACAAAGTTTTACAGAGTCTGAAAAATAGGTTGTAAATATGCGCATGTATATTTCATTCTGTAATAGATGTGAACAAACTGAGATAGGTTTTTTTAGATGGCTATCTTAGGAATAAAACCTCCTTTAGTTTTGTAATCTCTATTTCTGATTGGCCACAATATTCTCTGCAAAAGGATGACTTAACAGGAATTTTCTGCAAAAACGGCTTTCCCATATTGTTTAATATTTACCAACCCATAATGGTTGTTAGAAAAGTGAGAGAGTTTTTTGTAGGTTGAAACCTTAAGAACATAAACCTCCTTCAGTTTTTCAAAATTAATCTTGGATTTGTCACAATAGTTTCTGCAAAACAATGACTTAAACATGAAATTTCTGCAAAAATGTTCCGTCTTGTTATGTTTTCATCTTTTCACCTTTTTGTTCTTTTAACTGTTTTACTTTCACTTTGGATAAAATTCATTGTTGATGAAAGTATTTTCATCTCTTTTTACCATTACTGACTCTGTTTTTACTTTTAATTTTTTACCTTGACTGCTCTGTAACTTTGTTTTAACTTTCACTCTGACTTTCACCTAATACACTTTAACTCTGATGCTCTTTGACTATTTTGTTTTCACTGTCATTGTGAATTTTGATTTCACTTTTACCATTCACTGTACACATTTCGTCATTTTGATCTCTCTCTGACTTGATTTTATTCTCTCTTTGTATACAAACTGTTTGTTGAATGAAGCTTTTGAATTAAAATTTGAGAATTTGGAGCAAACAATTTTGTCAACTAGTATTGAAACTGTTGGTCCAAATCCATATTCTGATAACAACCTGCAAAAATCAAACAATTTGTTAATGAAATCCAAGTTTACAGGGAGGTGATTAAAGGTTTTTTGAAATACATGTGGAATGAGATCTGTCTCAGGAGGTTTAACTCTATTTTTTAGTCAATTTTGGGCCGCTTCTACAAGATTATATTGTTTGCGGGAGTAATTTTCTTTAACAGAGGGATAATTGAGCAAATTTGGTCAAGGATATTCTCTTTCGATTTTTCTACGTTTCTTGATAGAGAAATAGGGATTCAGGGTATCTTCATGGTTTTTTAACCTTTTAGATCTTTAAAATGGATTCTTAAACTCTGAAAAATGATGAAATTTGCTTGAAATGGCACGCAGAGGATAAAGGGTTTCATGATTCTTGGTTGAAATGTTGCCTTCATCAGTTTATCTGGAGCAACGCACAAATCCTCAACAGTCTTCACAGGTGTATTTTAGCAACTTCAAAGGCTTTGGGCATAACAATGGCAACCAGGGGCTTCAAAGGCTTTATATAGAGTTTTTTTGACAGTCGGGAGGCAGTGTAGAGGGTTAGAATGCGCAATAAGGAAATAATGAATGTTGTTCAAAGGTTTTAACGATACATATTGATCGCATTTAATCGGCATTAAATTTTTGTCGCATCAGGAGGGAAGCGGTTTTAGAATTTAAATGAAAAACCAAATAGTGGTAAATGCACAAGGTTTAAGTGGTAAGTTGTTTTATTCAAAATGCATGTGATCGAATGAATGTAGGCTACGTGGCGCGGAAAGGTATCGCGAAACCACCCATTTCGCGTGCATTTGGAGTTCGGGTGATCGATCACTTTTTCAATGCAATATCGTATATCTGCCATTGGATCTGAGGGATGAATGTGAAGGGTCAGGATTGAATGGGAAGCTGCGATGAAATAAAATGGTGGGACTGGGGAGCTTATATATGTGCAGATGGGTAAAAAACATTTATATAAGGTTATAAATTATATATTCTTTAATGAATAAGGATGTGGGATTTATATATACAGGGAGAGGGTTTTGATTTTATTAAATAAACCTTAGTTTATTTCAACAGACTTTGGGTTAAAAGTTTATGAGGGGAAGGTTTAGTATTGTAGGGAAGGCTTGATATGTGCGGTTGCAAAGGCATGGGGTTTTTTCCTTTTGAACCTTATAAAAAAAACTTTATTTGGTTTGAAACTTAGGATAAAAATGTGATGTGCGAGGGAAAATGTTTAGTTTTGAACATATTTATGGGCACGAGGTATTTACTTAAAGTTAGTTTTAGACCAAAGGGCGCATTATTTGGGTTTCATTTCAACATGTGAATAATGACTTTGGTCCAAAATCTTTATAATAGTGGGTTTCTGGGGATATTTAGATATAGGGATTTATAAAAATAGGATAAGGTGTAGTTTAGGGAATTAATAAACTAAGTTAGAAGTTAATATGAAAAGGGGAAAAGAATACACAAAATGACCAAGTAAAGTGAATAAATAAAGAAAATCTTGTCATTTCATCACTTCACCAATTTACTTAGGATAAAGTATTTTTTAGGGTTTTGTATGTTTTCTGAATGAAGGAAGTTAATTAAATGGGTTTTTATGTTTCATTAAGTAAGAATGAGTCCTTACTTATGAAAATGAGTTAAAATGTATGAATGAGGGATAAATAATGGTAAATGGGGGATTTAACATAAGAATTCAACATTTTCAACTAACCAGTCATCGAGCCTTAGGTCTGGTCCTAACAGAAGTCAGAGAAATGCTCTGAGCCTCTTTGACTGAAAGTCTAAAATGAAAAATAACTATAGGGAGGGGAAATTAGTGATTATTTTCCCAGAGATGAATATTTACATGCTTTTCCTGCTTCTTTCTACCTACCCAACTTTAATCTAACATTTTTTCTTCCATTTTGCAAGTGAATTTGAGCTTGCTACCTTGAAAAATTTTATTATTTTGAAAGCATAAAAATTATATAAATCTACCTTATATCATCCAAGACCTCAGATTAAACTGATTAGCTCCTCTTTATTCCCTACCTATTTACTAATTGTTCAGGATTAAATTGTCTAATTAATCTTTATTCACCATTCTACAAAAATAAAAATTGAAATCATGACAAGTCAAGTTTAAGCAGTTCAACTCATCATGGATTATGGCATTTATTGACACTCTACCATAATCATCAGTAACGAAGTAAAAAGTAGTGGCATTTGGATTTTCACACTTTCATGTTTTATTTCTTTTTTCTTTTGGGGTCTATATTTTTTCTAAGTCCTTTGATCTTTCTTTTAGGACTTTTACCCTCTTTTT
Source organism: Pinus albicaulis (assembly GCA_034641835.2). Taxonomy (NCBI): domain Eukaryota; kingdom Viridiplantae; phylum Streptophyta; class Pinopsida; order Pinales; family Pinaceae; genus Pinus; species Pinus albicaulis. The sequence goes on along the minus strand of CM076576.1, from coordinate 691,640,423 downwards.
GATTTCTGATTTTTTGATTTTTTCTAAATATTGGAAAACAACTTGAAAGAAAGGTATGCACATATTTACAAGAATATTAAAGTCAATTCAAAAATTATGAATCATGTATTTATAGGACCCTAACAGATCGCATCCGATTCGATTGAAACCACTTACCACTCAAAACGCAGGTGATAACCACTCATAGTTTCTATCATTTGAAGCCCAAAAATAGCCCAGTGCTTGACATGACCACCATGTATTGTAGGCGAGCTTAAACCTAAAACACCTAATAAACTCTGAAAAAAATCCAATATTCCCTTCTTCTAAGTTAAATCACTGTATTTGCTATCCCAACTCAGAGAAAGAAGCCTGTATATAGTTTTTATGCCCAGGACCAGTGAGAATCTTTCCTATAGCTATTGAAGATTGATGGAAGTCCTGAATTACTTCCACAAGACACCCGGAACCTATCATACACCTCAGAGCCATTTTCAAATACCCATACCTGCATAAAACATGTATTTTTCAAAGAAATCGAGCCTGTTATCAGTTTGAAAGAATATTGATAAAGAAATAAATACAATCAGGGCTTAAATTTGTCCAAGAAAGCCCATTAAAAACGGTCCAAAAAAGAGGCTAAACCTTAGAATTTTTTTTGAGAAATCATGTTTCATACTATGCACAGCTTTAAATTGGAAATGCTGAATTTATTATAGTTTTACAGATTGTTTAAAACTCCAATTTAAGCCCATAAATCCCCTAAAGGTAACTTGACCCTCTGTGCTTGGTTTCAAACAATTTTATGCCCAATTATCCACTGAAAAGCCTAAGAAACCCCTTTTTTTATTCCTATAACCAGTGAAAGTCTGTAACACAGTTCAAAGTCAGAAATTGAAAGAAAAATTCAAGGATAGAACCATATCCTGCTTATTTTCATCCAAACCCTGTGTCAAAGCCAAAAATACTTCTGTAAACCATTTAATATTATAGAAGAAACCAAAATGGCTAAAAAAAAGAGTTCCAGTAATCTTGAAAGCCTCAAAATGCCAAAAACTACTCCAACTATGTCTTCAAAAACTACCATCATTGTGAATCCTCTACAACCTTCAGTTGTAGACATTGAGCACACCCCATTAGCAGATGTGGACTACAAAATAGCAGATGCAATTGTAGAATTCAATTTGTTAGACCTTCACAATTGGAGCTTTGAAAAGTCTTTAAATAATGTGGAAAAAGTCCAAATTTGGGAATCAAACCTGCCTAGATATGTTGTTCTAGTCACACATCCATGTCCAAAGGTTATAACTTAGGTTATGCCAGCATTATTATGTACCTGAACAAAGAGAAATAGTGAATAAAAACAAAGAAGTACTTTTTACCACTACTACTCAGTCAATAAATCAAATGTTACAGCTCAAACTTGATCCTCAAGTAGTTCCTTTTTCCATAGAAGCACTTACCAAGCTGTACATTGACCTTGATTTTCCCAAAAGATTTCAAATCTTCCAAGTATTCATGCCCTTACATGTGGAAATTCTTCAAATCAACCCTCCATATTCCACTTCAAACTTCCCAAAAATGTTCCAGGCATGTCATTTCCATGTTGTCATTCATCCTAGGATACTTTACTGATAAACATACAGATGAATCCATTTTAGGTTTCCTATCCACTTTTACACAAGGAAAACCTCCATCTATTATATTCAATTATGCTGAGTACATTGCTGACAATATCCATGACCAATTGGTTAAATTTCCAACTGAAGGAGTGATTAGATACACATATTTCCTCTTCCATATGTTCCTATATTCTCAAGTAGACAAGTTTTCAGTAACTCTCTAGAATCTTGACATAGAAGGAAATCCCCTTTCAGTCATTTTTTGGACATCTTTGATCAGAAAAGAGTCCACAGAGTTTACTTATGTAGAGTTTTCAGACTTCTTTATCCATCCATTGATAAACATGTTAACAAATACTGAACAACCAACGATCAATGATGATATGAAGAAGATTTTACAGCTATCAGAGCAGACCAAGGCTGCAGATTGGTATTTGTATGAAAAACATACAGACATAAGAGTTTTTTGGTCTAATCCGTTGCACTACAAAATACCAAAATAGGTACCAATGAGGGTTTTCTCCTTGGAATACATTAGGAAAATATTAAATTCTAATTCTATCAATTTCCTAGCAGCAGAGAGGAAAACACAATTTAAGTTGAAGAATCAAGTGGGACCCTTCATTTTAATAATAGAGATGCAAAGACAAAAGCAGCGAAACAGATACTAGAGTACATGTTGGAAGAAAGTTTTTTCTGGAACTATGACCCACAAGGAATATTAAGTAAAATGAGGGTTAAGTGCAAACTAACACCCTTCATTCATGAGAAAAAACTAGAGATTGAGAAGTATGTTAATCAGACTGAGTGGAAAGAAAACACTTTAATAGATGCAGTAAAGAAAGGTGATACTAGTCACACTTTACAAACTGATAATCAAGGAGAAAAAGCCACCAAGAGAGTCACAGAAGAAGTTATTTATGTTGCTGAAACCACTACTGAAACTAGGTTCAAGTCAAGATACAATAAAAATTATAAGTTAAAATTAGTTGACAAATAAAATGTATCTATTGAATTTGAAGACACAGATGTCCCAAAGACAAATATTGATACTACTACAATCATTACTAATGAACCAGTTACAGAGAATTTGAATGAAGAACAAATTGATAATTCAAATGCACAAATGATAAAGAAACAACAGAATATGGAAGCATCATCTTCACAGATAGCAGAGGAAAAAGATCTTGATATCAGAGAAAAATACAAGAAGATTAAGTTAAAGAATGAGGAGATTAAAAATGAGATTTACTCTCAATATTTGAAGTAAACACAAAATTTTCAAAACAGAATTTTATCAGCCTTTGATTACTCAAATAAAAACTTGATCATGTCAGTGTTACAACCTACAGTGAAGACTCCAAAGATAGTTGCAGATTACAAAAAGATTGATCTAGAAGTGCAACAAAACATATTCATGCCCTAGATCAAATAGAATTTCATAAACAGAGTTCAGAGATGTTATATTCTACAATTACAACCAAAGCTATGAGTGTTCAAAAACTTCAAAACACAATCATAAACATGAAAGATCAAATGAAACTTTAAAAAGCCTCATTATATGCTAAAGATCTCAGGATTAGATCTTTATAAGAGTTGGTAATTCAAGTTGGATATGATCTTGCAAATGTCAAAGCAGCATAACAATTGGTGAAGAAAAAGAATGAGGACATTGCAGCATTGAGGAAACAACTCAAACTTCCATCAACTGAAAATCCTTAGGCCAAAGTAACAAACTCAGAAGGATGATATGATGAACTTAATCTTTCAACTAACATGACAGATCAAATAAATGGAGATTCAAATGGACAAGCTTTTCCATGAAAGAGAAACAATAAAAGCACAGGAAACACCTACAGTAATTCCCATGTTTAATACAGTTGTGCCTTCAACTATAGCAGAAGAGTTGGTATCCAAAGTACCACTGGCTACTATAGTGCCAGTGACATCATCTACAACTTCAGCTACAAAGTCATCTAATACAGTAGCTCAACCTTTAGATGAGGCCAATAAACTAGTAAAATCCATGGAAGAAATGGCACTTCAAACAAGTGAGGTTAACAGATTGAAAAAGGTAATTGAAAATTTTGAAGATACAAAGAAATTGGCTCAAATCAATGCCAAAACCCATGAGAAAAGAGATAATAGGTTAAATGAAGAACTAAATAATCTACAAAAGGATGTTACCTTAAAGGAGCCAATGTCATATGTAAAAAACCAGTTATGGAACAAAATCATTGAAGCCATCAATGATGTGTGGCCCTCAATCCAAACAATCTATGAACAAGAAGACTTACTAAAGGCAACATAAGCATAAATCAAGAAGATTAAAGATGACATAGGTAATAAACTTGAACAAGCCTTAGAATTGATAAAGTTTCTCAACAGTAAAAACAACCAAGAGTTAGAAGAAATTGAGATTACTGACAGGACTGAAACAATCCTTGAAATAAGGAAAGTCATCACCAAGAAGAACTTGATGAAACAGCTTGAAGAGAAATGTGAGAATATGAAAATAGCCATAACCAGGTTTATGGTTAAATTGAAAATTTGAGGCAAAGAACTTTGCCTAATATTTTGGTCATAAATGATAAACATATGCCTTAGGAAGATTACAATAAAAATATCAGAGAATATGCAAAAGAGTAGGTGAATAAGACACAAGGAAAAGGAATCCCCATTGGAAAGGTTTTGCATAGAAGTTTTGAAGATTTATTCTATCTGCAGCATGAGATAAGACATTTTTTTGTGATAAAACCAACTTTTGTTAGATACACTGAGGCAGATGAAAATTTTAGGAAGCTAAAGAAGACACAAATTCCAAATGATGAATCTTTGCAATCACTTACTGATTTAATGTGAAAGTTAAAAGGCAGATGAAAGATAAAAATAGTTTGTTGATTTTTCAGTCAAAACAGATTTTATTACAGCAGTGAAACAATTTTTACAGAGGTTAAAGAGTATTCGAGTTAAAGAGTATTCGAGATTAAATGGAATTAGATTGAAAGAGTATAAGATAAATAATATCATATTTCAAAACAAACTTGAAATATCTGATCAAGAAAAGAGGACACCAAGGCAACCAGTGGCACCTAATCCACAATTAGTTTCTATTTTATTTGAATAAATTGGACAGATTGTTGATTTGTTAAGCATTTGTCACTTTTTTGGTGTAAATATATTTCTATTTTCCTTAGCTAATTCCTAGAAGCATTCTAGAATATATTGTAAACATTTTTGTATAAATACTTCACCATTTGAATTATTATGTGGAATAAATTGCTAAAGATTTATATAGTCAAATTATCTATACTTGAAGGCTTTTGTGTTGCATGTTCGAGTAGCAGACTGGATCAAATCATCTAGCATCATATTTCAAGATTCATGTGATGAGCCATTGAAGTGAAGTACTTTCTACTTGTCATTGTTTATCTTCATTGTTTCATGCATCCATACACGTGTTCCAAATTTGAATGATAATTCAGGAGTTTATTTCAGGATTTGTTAAAACACCCTATCTTTATTGTGTATCATTTATATGTTTTCTGCTGATTTCCAGAGTAGGGAACCCTTAATTTCTTCCTCTTTCGAATGACCTATGTCTACTCCTTCCTAATCCGGATCAAAGAACCCTTCATTTCTCTTTATCCTGATTCAAATGACTTCACAAAACAACCTTCCAAGATCTTCAAAGACTTATCTATCTTGCCGTGAAAACATTTGACTTTTTGACCTTGATCCTAGTTCTTTCTGCTTGACTTTTTGACTCCTTAGCCCAATGGACAAACAAATTTCCCACTATCCATCTCATTAAGTGGTTTTTCCCACCAAACCAACCAAACCAAAACTAATTTGCACAATCATAACTAGCCTAATATCATATAAACAAAAAATAAATTAATCTTATAGAGAGAGCCCTCTCTGAACCTTAGGAAGGCTAGATCTTAGAGTTTAAAAGTAGGTTTGTAGTTACCTCTAGTGTTCTTAGAAGTAAAAATAAAAATCTCACAACTAAGAGAATTACTAGAGTGATAACACATCTTATGCCACAACTTCCTCTACTTATGTTACTTATGGCTGAGCTACATATGAATCTCTGTTTCCTCCCATTTCATTCTCAGGACACTCAAAATATGTGTGACCCAACTACCCACATTTATAGCACCGATATACAATCTCTCTTCCTCTTCCTCTACCCCAACCTTTCCAATAAGTTCTTCCTCCTATGGAGTCACCTTATTTCTCTTATTGTCCTTGTTTTTTTGGGTTATTGGAATTATTATTTTGAGCTAAAGTTATCCCTCTTCCAGTTGTCTATCCTTTTCTTTTGGAAAAACCACACCCACTACTTGAATTTTTATTCCTCATTATATTCTCTTTTTCCTTCAAGGAAAACTAGTATGCTTCTTCCATCATACTAGGAGAAATCATGTTTATTTAATCTTGAAGCACCAACTTCAATCCATTGATATACCTTATTGTCTTCTCCAAGGTGTCTTCTACATAACCCACCCTCAAATTCACCCTGTAAAACTCCTTAATATACTCTCTCATTTTCAACAACCTTTTATTGAGGTTATGTTCCTCTCTATAGAGGTATACGTGATAGTCTTTCAGCATAAACTTCCCGTTTGTATTTTCTATCATCATGTCCCAATTTTTATCGATGGTTTCCCTTGTTTTCTCCTTTCAGGCTAGACATTTCCCACCATAACTCATCATGGAATTTTAACCTATTTACAACAAATTTTACCTGCTTATATTCTTCAATCTTCTCATAGTCGAAGTATGTATCTAGTTCGCTAATGAAATCCATCAAATTATCAGCTACCAAACATCCATCATGGGTAGAAAACTCAGGTTTTGGTATTAAACTTAATCTTAATGTTGACCTCAACAGTTTAACTTCCAAATATTCATCCATAGGTGAGTCTCTTTTTGCTGTAGCTTCTTCCTCTGATATTATATCATCTCCAGCTTCAAGGTCTCACTTCCTACTGGTCTCCATGGCTTCTAAATGAGCTTGCAGTCTTTGTATCTCTTCTTGGAGTTCTACATTAGCTACATGTCTCCCTCCATGACCTTGTGCTCTGCTTCCTTGCGTTTCCACCCCCCTTTGTCTTATACAACACCACCAATGTCGAACACATCTCTTCCACAGATGTGGCTCTAACTCAAACTCTCTCTGATACCAAAAATTGATGGCAATGGAAAATTCAAAGGTGAAACTAGATGAAACATATACCAAAGAAAACATATTGTAGGAGGTGCGAAATATTTTCATAGTGCCATTTTCTAAAACCTGTAGGGGCCACAAAATATTTTGGTAGGGTTTTTGGAAACTAGGTTTTCAGTGTTTTGAAGGTGAAGTGACTCTTTTCTCTTCCAAAATGATGTCTGAATACATTAACATGTCTCCCACACTCAGGGACTGATCTCTCTCATCCCTTTTACCAAAGGTTATTATAACGCTCCCAAAAAAAATGTCTGACAACGTTAAGACCATAGGCTCTATTTCAACATTCAAACATACTCAAATTCTCATGGATTCCTACTCAAAGAATGATCTCCTCCTACCTCTCTTTGTCCAGCATTCCCTTTACTTAATTCGAAGGTCTAAATTTTAGTTGGGAAAAAAATCACCTACAACATCTAAAAATAACATGGTCACTGCATAATGTAGTTTCGGGGCACATTCACAAGACGGCATAAAAACCAAAACTCATAAATCAAAATGTTTTCAAGCACCTAATGCTACAAACTTTGGTCACTGAAATTATGGAATGTAATCAACTATACACACAATTCGAATTGAGAGATAATAACATAGATTTATGGAATAACTTTGTTCCACACAAATTCTTTTATTATTTCACATGTACAGACTCAGAGGAAGGAGAAGAAATCCTTCCTCTCCAATCAATGCCTTCTTTTATGCACAATCTTTGCAACTGATTCACTTCCATTTCTCTCTAATTGAGGGAATTAAAAAATACAATAGCCCAAATGAATATTACATTCCTAGAGTATTCAACTGATTCCAATTTGGTATTTACATTAAGTATTTAAGATCTCATAAAATATGGCCAAATCAATTTTCCAACTCAACATGTAGCCAATCCACCACATTTTCAAGCCACCTTCATTTTTTCACCAAGCTTGGTCTAATGATCGTACATCACATGTTTACCCTTGTGAGCAGGTTAAAGTGGGTAAATGTGAGGTGGGGTGATACATATACATTTCCTACTGATGAGTAATGATAAGCTAAATTTGCGTACATTACACCATTTTACCATCAATTTCTCACTAATTGGAATCCCTGTATACATTCTATATACGTTCTAAATTATGAAATATATGCGTTATAAATTATAAAATATATAAATTATAATTTTAGACCTATATATGTTCAAAATTAGAACATATATGCATTATAAATTCGGGAATAGTTAAGGAAATGTCTTAGCCAAACTTAAAGAAGTATGAAGTAGCATATTTCACTCATCCTCTAATGTTTTGATTTTCCTATTCTATTTAATATAATCTCCATAAAATTAAAATAGAAGTTTCATTATTTTCTATAAGGGCATGTTGTAGTCACAAGACCTAATAGATGCCCATAATTTTACACTATGGGAAACAATGTTGGTCATTGTAATTTTTCATGTCATTAAGCTCTAGAGAGACTAAGAAGATAATTTAATTCTCATATAAATTTATGCTTTAGAAACACAAGGGAAAAAAACTCTAAATTTATACTTCAAAAACATAAGGGGACAAACTATAGTCCAATAATTTGAAACAATTGACCTCCACTACTATTAGGGGCTAAAAAAAGAAGCTTATAACTAAAAACCACATACGAGCTAACAAGAAGCGATTCTAGGTTATGACTATGCGAAATTTATAACAAAACCCAATTGAAAATTCCACTCTTCCATTAAATATAACATCTATAATGGTAGAAACAATAAAATATCTATGATTGTAAAAGTGTTATGATGGTATTTGATTTCTATCTTGTTGTCCTAAATTCGACATCCCATTCGGTTTTGATAAAATTCATTCAAAAATTTATATTATCCATTGTTAACTAATTAAGAAATTTCCAAAGACATACTTGTCCTTATTTTCTTAAAGGTTTCACTTTCTAGTTAAGAGGACATCTTGTTCAAATGATGAATCTATTAATTTTTACTTTTAAGAACATGAAACTATTCTAAATGTCAATACTCCTTTTGGATCATAAAATGAGTCGTGTGAGATTTCTCTCAAACAATGTGAAGGAATAATCCATCAGTTTTATTATTATTGTGTCTCTAATCACACATAATTTCCTTATTTATCTTTAATTAGGAATCTTTAAATTTTAATAAAAATGTAGAAGGTCATCTTGATTAATGATAATTTCATTAAATTCCTATACATGAGGGCTTCACTAACAAAGCAATACCATACCACGTGGGTTCATATTGGGGCATAAAAAAATGAGAAAAAAATGAAATGATATATTTAGCATATAATAGGGGAGTAAATGGTTTTTATATGTTGTATAGCAATGATTTTATTATAAGGTATGATTTATACAATGCATTGGTCGCGTAGAGACAAAAAATAAGAGGGCTGGAGAACTATAAGTTCACGAGTATTGTGGGAGCATCGAGAGTTAGGGGGATAATGTAAACACTATGGTATTATTGTGTCTACATTAGCCTAATATTAAATCATATGGCCCTATTATTGATATAAAATTCATGGTAATGTTAAATTCTTAAAGTAAGAGTGTCATTCTCCTTTATATTTCATTTTCATACTTCTACATAAAATTTTAACATTACCATGAAATGACTCATGATATCTGAGACTGGTTACGACCTCATTAGCTTTCATATGGAGAAAGTAAAATTTTAGATCTCACTCAAAATCTAATGGACTTATCAGTTTTTCAAGATTTCGGGATTGGGAAGATTGCAATGCTTCCATTGGAGTTTTTCATGTACTAGGGTATGAAACTCGTATTTAATCAAAAGCGCCAAGATATCTATGTACCTTGATGCTAGTGACATTGGTTTTCAAACTCCTATATCATGACCCTACTAAAAATGTACCCACCACTCATACAAAATCTTGACGTGACATGCTATGTTTTTTCTATCTTATGTTAATACTTAAAGAGTGATAGTAATGACAAAGATCCCAATATAGGCAATGATATTTATGAAATGTAGGTATTTTTGGTAGCATGATTTTTTTCGATGTTGAAGGTCATCCAAATAATATTGGTTGATGTATTTTCAGTTCAAATATGGATTGCACTCGATACTATTTTGGTTATGTGCACCCTTACAAGCTATATAGATGAGAACTTATAATTTGTGGATTTTTACTTGATAACTACAAGATGAATGATGTTATATGGTTTAATCCATGTTTTTATGTTTTTTTTTATCAAAAATTTATCATTCCACATGCTTTTGTTAACATATATGCATCAAAATATATACAAATATATATTATATAAAATTCACTCCCAAAACTGATTCTAGACGAGGAGCTTTTCAAAAGTTCACTCCCTTCTCCCACTTCCCACTTCCTCTCCCACTTCCAAGTAGCCTTGCTCCAGAACATGCATTCATCTCATTACTAATACCTCTATGAGCTATTTCTAATGCACGTGTTAATATTTTTGACCTGTTTCTCAGCTAGTGATCCTCCCAATGATGGGGCAGTAGAGAAGACAACATATATGGAACCTTCACCCTTTCCTTACATTAGTGATGAATAAGTTGAATGAAAGTGAAGGAGATAGTGATACATACTATTTCTTGGTAGAGGGAACATGAATGCCACATCAGAATCAAATATAATATTTTTTGGAAGAGGGTGCATGCATGTTTCACCTTCAATTAATTCTAGTTTAGATGTTGTTTCAGATTTAGCAATTTCAATTTTGGACAGAGTTTTTCTATTATTATTTTTAGCATGCATGATCTATTCTTACTAAAAGGATGCAAATCCTTAGTCACTTGGAATACTTATGCAAAAGGAATTTTCATCTTAGGTAGAGGACATAGATCTCAAGGAAAGGATGCATGCTTGCATGCTCCACTTCATCTTTTGATGGAGACACACTTACTTGGCACTCTTACCATGAAACAATGGTGCACTACCTGATTATGTTAGGGCTATGATTTGAAAAATTCCAACCAGATATTCTCTTACATGTGTCCATATTCATTGCACTCTCTCCTACTATTCTTTAAGTGAGATGAAAGGTGCAACATTGTGTTGATTATCGGGGTTTTGTTTTGAATTATTGTAGTGTATCTTTTTTAGTATTAAATTAAAGATAGATGCAATTGAGAGTTCATATCTATGTATTTTCCAGTTAAATTTCCCACGATATGTATTTTTAAATCAACCAACTTATATCTACCTCTTTTTTATTGAAACCTTCAAGTTTTCAGTTACCTCGTATTTAGGTCATTATTTCTAGGTGCAAAAACTCCTAACCATTGCTAATGAAAATAAAGAGATATAAATACAAAGGGGTATACAGATGTTAATGAATAAATGGATACATACAATATCTAGTGAAAGTAGCAGCTTTCTAAATTGAGAAGGTGTATTGGGTGAGTATTGGTAGGGGGTTAAATAAATTATTTTTTAGAAGGACTTCCAAACATGTAGTCAAATTAAGCGTATTGTTTAGTATGTCATGAACACACTTACTATTAGTACGATCAATGTTTGAAAGTATTAATTATTATTATTTATTTTATTAATTTTTTTTGTTAAAATATATTATTTAATTTGAATACTCTATTGTTACCCTTTATTTATTTATTTATATTTATTTATTTATATACATTCATATAATAAAAGTTAGTACCATCAAAAGTTAATACCATCAATGTTTGAAAGTTTTAATTATTATTTTTGTTTTACTAATTATTTTTAATTTTTTTATACTATTTAATTTTAACCTTTCTTGTTATTTTTATTTATTTATTTACATATATATATTCTTAAATTTTCAATTGTGAATGAATGTTTTCCACTTTCTACTTCATATTTAAGGGTTTTCTTCCTATATAATAGCTACTTATCTACTTGAATGTTTTAGAGTTGTTTGGGTATTATGGTATTAATATCATAATTGCTTCCAGATGATGTTTCCTTGAAACCAATATCATAGGAAACTAATGAAATGAGTTTTGAAAACTTAAAAGGGACAGAGGACGCATGGAAGAATCTCTCAGAATCTCATAGGGCTCAACGATGTAAACCAACTTCTCTCGAACTTGACCAAATTCTGAACATAAGCATTTGAACTATCTTGACCAAATATTTTTGTAAAATGCCAATTTTTCTCTCATATGTAAAATTTATGAATAGATGCAATAGTATGAGATTGCTAATAATTGAAATGATATGAGGATATTGTATTTTATTATTGGGTTATTATGGCTTCATATTATTAGACAACTCATTGTCTTTGATCGTTAATTCTGTTAACCATTCATTGATTGTTTTATACTATATTGTGAACTTTACACATTACCTTGATAAAATTAGATCCCATGCTGTATTTATTCATCTCTAAAGAATGTTCATCCTCACACAGATTTGCATATGCATTAATAATCATTCAATGCCTTATGTAACTAGTAGAGTGCGAAAAGTTTTACCTGAACCTCTGTTAATGTCCCTCTAAATTTCTCACTTTTCCCTTCTGTAAACAGGAATTCCATACTTCTTCCCATAAATTACATCAAGATAATTATATCTCCGCAGGCAGTATCCTGCAAATAATAATTTAGACTAACACCCAATTTCAAATAAATATTAACATATCACCCTCTTTTTAATAAAATTTAAACTTTATCAACAATCTAATACATTAAAAGTTATTTAATACTAATTTATAATTAACATTTTATAACTGGAATATTTGTAACTATTCGATTAGCACTTAGATAATTAAAAATCAAAATCTTCAATATTGAATATCATAATATTAAGGTAAGAAAGTAATACGAACAAAGAATATAATGTTGAAAAAGTTAGCTTTTATTTAAATCATATGTTTCTTGCTTTGCACACTTATAAAATTGGCCTATATGCTGAATAAGCTAGGTGGCTTGTGTAGTATCAAATTTCAATGATAGTTTTACAACATATTTTATAAGACTAAAAAATTATAGAATTAAATTTAAATAATATTATATTTTTTATTATTATTAAAAAAATTGATGATAACTATTATATTTATTATTATATTAAAATATATGAGGAGTTATTTATGGGATAATCTAGTGGTTGGCACTATGAGATGTTATCCCATATATTTGGTTTCAAATCTTATAGTCAGTTGAGTAGTTGGCACAATAAATTGTTCTCCCATACACCTCGATTTAAATTTTATGGCTAGTCATCATCCTCATCTGACTTGCCTTTTGATTTCACTTATTCCCTCTTGAGGTGTCTCCATTCATTTATAGTTAGGTTTATGCCACCTTGCCTCTTCACATCATTGATTTTATTTCTTTCCTCTCAAAGGGTCTCTCAATGCACCCCCATTAAATTCTAAACATTAAAGCATCTTTGTCAATGCATCCCCATTGAATTCTAAGCATTCATCTATGATTAGGTTTAAAGATAACTAGTGCTATCATGTACACCCTTTTTAGTGTGGACAACACCAATGCAAGGCATTCTAAATAATGTACACATCAACGAACGACATTGAACTAAAGTACAAACAAAGAGAGCAAGGATGCATGGAAACAAGAGAGTGGGAGACGAGATACTTCATAAGGGGAGTTTGATGAGATAATGAGTGGAGAGATGTGAGAAAGGAAGGCCACCTAGGCATTCTAAACAATATTGCAATGCAATGGTATACTTGTCGAAAGAGGACACAACCATAAACCAAGAATAAAACTAACAAAAAAATATCATAATTATGGTAATGGTATCTGAAAGTTATGGCAGTTTGAATGTGAAGCATCAATGTGTTAAAATCCAAGGCCCGAGATGTAAAACACTACTTTATAGAGGTGTAAATAAAACATAGACATGCTGGAATTTAGATAGAGATTGGAGGAAGAAAACTAATTGAGATAAAAACAAGGAGGTGAAGTCAAACTTTGTTTCAAAACAAACTCAAACTCATTGATAAGTAAATTATTTATCGTTGATAAATAAATTATATTTATGTTTCACAATTGTCTTATGAGATTACAATTTATTGATTTAAATAACAAATCATTTATCATTCTACTTGATATGAATGCATTCCAGTTGATATGAATGAAAAAAAAACTTATGGTAGTTTTCTCAAACAAAAGCATACGGCTACTTTTCAAATTTCACGTACTTTTCAAATTATAAATACTTTTCAAGTAACTTTTTAGGTACGCCCTTTGGTACCTGCAACCTGCTACAATAGACTACGCCCTTTCATTTATACTCACATCGCCTTTCCTCTCCGAGCACCAAATGAAATGAGTTATGTCTATGTAGTTCGCTCATCTATCTTTTTGGAGAATAATGACTAGCTCCATCTTTCATCTCTGAGCGCACCAGATGAAATGAGTTATATCTGTGAAGTTTTTTCATCTATCTTTTTGGAGAAGAGCGACACGACCTCGACCACTGTGAAATGGGCTTTGGAAAATCTTGTTATGCATCAAGACTTGCAGGCAAGATTATATGACGAGATTGTGGGCGTGACCAGGAGAGGCGGGAGACCAATGGAGGAAGATGAATTGCAGCGGATGCCTTTTCTTGATGTCATCATAAAGGACACACTAAGGTCCCACCCGCCCTCTCACTTCCTTCTCCCCCATGCCGTCACTCGTCCCTACGACCTTGCAGGTTTCAATGTCCCAGTCGACGCGAGCATCCGTTTCCATGTGGGGAGTATGGGGATGGATTCCAAAGTGTGGCAAAATGTGTTGGAGTTCAGGCCAGAGTGGTTTGTGGATGAGAGAGTGGAAGTGGATTTGATGGGGATGAAAGAGGTGAAGATGATACCCTTCGACGTGAAGAGGAGGATATGCTCTGGGCATAGGGCTGGCTCAGCTCCATACTCATTTTATTATCACACGACTTGTTCAAGAATTCGCGTGGGAATGCAAGCCAAGTGAGACGGTTGATCTATCTGAGAAGTTAGAATTCACAGTGGTTATGAAACATCCTTTGTGGACCATCATTTATTTTTTGGAGAAGAATTCCTAGCTCCTAATAAGTTTAAGATGGATGAAGATGGATGACGATGGTGGCAAGTTTAAGATGGATGACGATGGTGGCAGGTGAAAGCAATAAGGAGAGTATGGTGGCAGGTGGAATCAACCCGGACGCTGCATGGCAGTTGTAAGCTTGTCATTATTACATGTGTCAATCGACATTTTGGCAAGTTGAAGCAAGCGTAATATAAATGCTCAAATATTTTTTTGAAACCATTTACATTACATAAATGCTATGAATTAATGATAGTTTTGAGGCTAGCATTAGTTCGCAGTGATTCATTTTTATAATAAGTTTATTGATGACCAGCTTCCAAAAACATAGGATATTGCCCCTTTCCCTGCAATAAGACCTTCAATACAATACTCAATCAAACATTGACAAATTTTTAAAAAATATTATTAAAATATACAAATAGTTTAATACTTAGGTTAAAATGCACTTAAAAAACAATTCACCAGAAACTAATACATGGTCAAAGAATAGCCATCCCTATACTTACCTAGGCAGGTATAATATTACACACACGAACACAAAAGACATTCAGTTAACTAAAGTAGAGAAAGAGAGAAAGAAGGCATGGAAACGAGGGAATGGGAGACTCGAGATAGTTCATAAGGAGACTTGGGTGAGATAATGAGTGGAGAGAGGTGCACAAGGAAGGCCACCAAAAATACATATTCCTGGGAAAAAGGGTGACTTTACGGCAATGGATGTGGTTGTATTCATCCTATGGTATGAACCCTGCCGAGCTACAAACAAAGTGAACTATGTAAACCCACTAAAACTAGAAAGTCCAGTATAGGAATAGAGAGGTGAGGACCAGAGCATATGGTGGCCTTCCCAACCATGAAACTAAGGAAGTGTCGAGATGGAAGTGTCCAGATAAAAAACAAGAGTAAAAAGATAAATAGAGAAAGGTGGAGAGAATCGTATAACCGTAATAAATAAAGCAATGAATACGATGCATAAAACATCTTGCACAAAGGTTAAAAGGCTAGTACCAACTCCACTAAACTTGGATAGTGTTGCATGTTTAAAACAATATACAAGGTCGACGACTACAACTTATCATATTTTCTGACGTGACACCCCATTTAAGGAAAAACAAACGTCAATTTTGTGCAAGTGAAATAAAAAAAAAGGCGTGCACAAAAATTTAAAGCTAGCGAATTATGTAAAATCACGACTGGTCCATATACACAATTGTTATACCCCTTGAATCTCTCGTTAGAAACTTTATTTTGGTCCATATACACAATTGGTATACCCCTTTAATCTCTCCTTAGAAACTTGTTTTTGCCACATTTGACACTTGCTCGCCCATCATACATGGAAAGCAGAATTCTTCCCCAGTCTGTCTCATTTCTTAGTCGAGAATAGTTTGGGTTTGATCTTTTCTATAAAATTGACAAGAGTTGAAAAACTGAAGAGAAGCGGAGCAGAGGATTGCTCATCTCAATATTACGAAATGGTTAAATAGATTATATTGAAAACATCAACAATAAATAACTGAAGTTAAACTCGACTAAACTGGCCTCACTCAAAATGACCTATAACACTTGGACTGATGGTTTCGACACCTAGCAGGTGGTTGAGATCACATTCTTTAACCCTCCCCTTTAATTTCAACCACATAAAAATTTAATTCAGATACTTGTTGGTCTATGTCTCAGCGAAGCTTACAATTTAAAAAAAATTGACTTCAACTAGATTTGGTTTTCTTCTTCTCTTCTTCCTCTAAATTGTTTCAGATTTTTCGCTTTGTTGTATGCTTCAAACGTCAGATTCTTGATTTGCTGATGCAGATATTTTACTATTCCACGTTGTCTAAGCTTAACACTGTTACCGATGAAATAGGTAACCTGACCTCAAAATGGGAACTCTAGCCCAAAAAGACTAAAAAAACATGAAAAAACACCCCAAAAACAAAAAAAGTGTATTCCAGAACACACTTGGTTTTTTTTTAAAGTCAAATTTCAACATTTTATAAAATTATGCTAAAAACAAAATTATTTTTTGAAAAAAAGATTGAAAAAACACCCTCAAAACAAAACCAGTTGACGCTGGAATAACCAAAAAAAAAATTGTCATATTTTTGACATTTTTAAAAATAGAAATAACATTTTTTTTTATTTTAAAAATTCAAACATTAAAAAAAACCTAAAATTTAAGAAAAAAATAAATTTAAAAACTAAAAACGCTTAAAATTTAAAAATATATAGAAATAAAAAAATATAAATAAAAACAAAATAAAAATTTTAATTCAAACATTAAAAAAAATCTAAAATTTAAGAAAAAATTAAAAGTTAAAAATTAAAGATTAAAATTTCAAAATATATAGAAATAAAAAAATAAAACAAAAGCAAAATAGAAATATTAAATTAAAAAGAAAAACAAGTTAAAAAAAGAAAGAAATTATAAAAAATAAAATATAGAAATTAAATTTAAAATAAATTTAAAAAAGAAAAAGAAAATGTTTATTAAATTAAAATAAAAAATTAAATTTTAAAATAAAAAATTAAATTTAAAGAAATATATTAAATTTTAATAAATTTAAAACTTTTAAAAAAGAAATTATTAACAAAATTTAAAAACAAAAAATGAATAAAATTTAAAAAAAAATTAAAACAAATTAAATTTCAAATATAAAAACTAAATTAAAAAAAATCAAATTAAAAAAAAAATATTAAAAATTAAAAAAATAAAAAATAAAAGAGAATTTTTTGATTGTGATGGCACCGCCAATCGGTCTCCCGCCCAGGTGACGGTGGAGGTTGGCCGCTAGGCGGGAGGCCGATTCCGGGAATCGCCCTCCCGCGGCGAGAGGCCGATTCTGGGAATCAGCCTCTCACGACGCGGAAGGACGATTCCTGGAATCGGCCTCCCGCAGCGGAAGGGCTATTCCTAAAATCGGCCTCAGGGCGATTCCCAGAATCGGTCTCAGGGCGATTCCTGGAATCGGCCTCACACCGCGGGAGGACGATTCCTGGAATCGGCCTGAGGACACGAGAGGGTGATTCCCGGAATCGGCCTCTCGTTGCAGGAGGGTGATTCCCGGAATCGCCCTCTCGTTGCGCGAGGGCGATTCCTGAAATCGGCTTCAGAGTGATTCCCGGAATCGACCTGAGTGCGATTCTTGAAATCGGCCTGTTGCCGCGGGAGGGCGATTCCCAGAATCAGCCTCCCATGGTAGGAGGGAGATTCTCGGAATCGACCTCCTACGGTGGGAGGGCGATTCCCGGAATCGGCCTCCCGCCGTGGGAGAGAGATTCCTGAAATCAGCCTCCCGTCCAGGTGGCGGCAGAGGCCGACCGCTGGGCAGGGAGCTACAACCCCCCCGCTCACCCAGCGGTCAGCCTCCACCGACACCTGGGCGGGAGGCCAACTGGCGGCACCACCACGATCAAAAAATTCTTTTATTTTTTTTATTTTTTTAATTTTTAATATTTTTTTTTAATTTGATTTTTATTTTTTTTTATTTTTTTTTAATTCAAAAAATTTAAAATTTAATTTTTTTTAATTTTTTTTGTTTTTTTTTTTAAATTTAATATTTTTGATTAATTATTTTCTAAAATTTAAAATTTATTCATTACATTTATTCAATTTTAATTTCATTTAATTTTTTTAAAATTTTTTAGTCTATTTGGTTTTTCATTTTTAAAATTTATAAATTGTTTCATTTAGAAAAAAACAACAAATTTATGAATATTTGTTTTTTAATTATTTGCATGTGGTTTTTTTCATTTTTTTTGTTTTTTAATGATAGTTTTTTTTATTATAATTCTTTTATTTTAATTTTCTTTTTCAATTTTAAATTTTGTTTTTTTTTTTGGTTAATTTTAAAATTTGTATTTTTGTTTTCTTCTTATTATTATTTTTTTAATTTAAATTTTTAAATTTAATTTTTTCTTTTTTGTATTTTATTTTTTTTATCTAAATTTTAATTTTGTAATTTAAATTCTTTCTAAATTTTCTATTTATTTATTTATTTTTATTTTTTTTGCTAATTTATATTTTTTTCTTTAAATTATGTGTGTTTTTTTCAAATTTTTTCATTTCTTTTGATATAATTTTCGAATATTTTTGTTTTTTTTTGCTTTATTTATTTATTTTTGTTTAAATTTTTTATTTTTACGAGTTAATTTGTTTTTTTTTTTACATTTTTATTGGTTTTTTATATTACTTTTATATATATTTTTTATCTAAGTTTTTTGTTTTATTACCAACAAGAAAATCACCGCTCTAAAAAAAAGAGGTTGATGCTGCATCAAATCACCGCTCTAAAAAAAAGAGGTTGATGCTGCATCAATACGTTTCAAAATTAGCATGAAAATCACTAACATTTTAAAACAAATATTCATACTTCGTAAATAAAAATATTAGAGTGTCAAAAATGTGCTTAAAAAAAAAAAAAGTGATTCTGCATCACCACTTTTCAAAATCGGGTGCTTTTTATGCTACAAAAAAAAAGGTAAGAATGCGGTTACCTATTTCATCGGTAACATTGTTGCTTGTCTTGGACGTCTTCAAGAAATGTGGGCTGTTGCCACATATTGTCTTCTATAGTGCTATTTTCATCATCAATCTGCTGCAACATAGGATTAGAATAATATCTCATCTCTTCAAAACTCCAATGCATGAAAATTTCATTGACATGTTCATCATGCATGTCATCTTCATCATTCATATCTACATCTTCTATGTAGATCTCATCCAGACATGGTGTTGGAAGCCATGTTTCAAGAAAATTCAACTCTTTTCCATAATCATTCTGTGTACCTGGACATTGGAAATTAATGTTAGAATTAAAAATATTTTCAGAACGACATTGGTTCTAGGCTTTGTGTTCTGCAGTGAGAGCTTTCTTCTGTTGTTTTACCTTTTCTACTTCTTCGTCTATCTCTGTTTCTGCATTCCCTTTGCAGACTTCTTTCTTTGCTTCTATCTCTTCTTCTTTCTCTATTTCTTCCTTTATCTCCGTCTTTGTTTCTGTCTCTGTCTTTTCATCACTAACCTATGTTGCTCCAAATAGGTTGTGTTCCACTAACTGAAGTGGGATTATCTCACCAAATAGCATCATGTCGATATCATATTTTTTTTACATTATCTGCAACCAGTCATCATTAGCCAAAATTTCATTATCAAAGTTTATATCAACAATATTAATCTTTGGATTTACCATATCATCAACAAGCTCAGTTGCTGGAATCGCCATATCTTCGTCAGCGAGCCATGTTGCTAGTATCATCAAATCTTCATCAGCAAGCTATGTTGCTGGATTATCTTCATCCACTTGTGGCCATGCACAGTGGGGTTCACGAGCATCTTCGTGTTGCTTCTCTGCTTCATCTGCAGTTTCTTCGTAGACATCAACCACCTGTGACTGCGCACAGTGGGATTCAACAAACTCTTCATTTTGCTGTAGATATGCTGCTACAGATCCACCTTTATCTTCAACTTCAATGCTCCCCTTTGCACCAAAACACCTCTCAAGGGTATCCCATGCTTTCTTGGCTGTCTTGGTATCTGAAATCAAGAGAAGTATACTTTCATCGACTCATTCTTTTATGCGTCTTAATGCATAGGCGTATTTTTGCCTTTTTATTTCTAGACCTAAGAAGATCTCGAACATCTTCTGTTTCTGCTTTAACCTCTTGGCTTTTTCCATGACCTCGTTGTTTGGCTTCCACAAACAAATACTCTTCTTCAAAAATCTCCTTGTAAACATTCACTTTCACAATGCTCTCACAATTTTTAAGTTTTTTTTTTTTTTTTTAAACTTCAAAAAAAATTCTTCACATTTGATAAAATCCTTTCCTTTTTTTGTTTTCTTTTTTGAGAAAAAAGCTTGAAAAAAAAATTCACACTTCCCTTTTTAAATAATGGACTAGTTTCCGTTTAAAAGACTTAAAAAAAAAATGCTTTCATTCATATTAAAGGGCTTACTCAACCTTAGAAGTCACGTTCAATGCCTTTTTGAAATGACATTGAATTCCATTTAATACCATTTGAATGCGTTTGACCTTTATCATATTTAAAAAAAAGATTAATGCAAAATCCCAGTAGTGAAAACGTAGATGGGAATTTCTACAAAAATACCTTAACGGATTTCCATCGTGATTTCACGGATTCGTTAACGCAGGGAATGGAACACTTGTTCCGCGTGCAGCCTAACGCAGCGGATCAATGAAGGCCTCGCGTCACTTGGGAAGCGCGTGTGTTTTAACGCAGCTTTAGCTCTTTGCTACTGCGTTATTGCGCAGAGCTGACTAACCCTGATGCAGCGAAAAAACAGTGCGTTATGTAACAATTTTTCTGAGATTTCTTCTATTTGTTTTGCTGGCGCTTTACTGGTTTCGTCCCTTTTTTTTTCTTCTTCGGCTTCTTACGAGGTGTTTTCTACATTCTTCAAATTTTTGCTGCTCTGTCAAAGAGTTTTATGCAGGTTGTCTAGCCTCTTCTCTCTACTGCTCCAACTTGGCTTTGTTGCTGCTCTTTGAGGAGGCTTATGCAAACTAACTCCGATATTATGACAAAAATTGAAAAACTGAAAAGAAGTGGAGCAGAGAATTGCTCATCTCAATATTACGAAATAGTTAAATAGATTACATTGAAAACATCAGCAATAAATAACTAGAACTAAAATTGACTAAACTGGACTCACTCAAACTGACCTATGACACTTGGACTAACGGTTTGGACACCTAGCAAAAGGTTGAGATTGAGATTACGTTCTTTAACAAAAACATTTTTGAACTTCCTTAATTCCGTTAAACAATTACAATGGTGTATACCTACTGACTTACCCGCAGAAAACCTGTCAATCATGGCTATGATCTCCCACATCTCATTTCTTGAGCGAGCCTTTCTTTCCTAAGCTGCTTTTCCGATGCAATTTATCCCGTTTTTTTTTTTTTTTAATGTTTTGTTTTAAACTCATGTAGCAAATCACCCGCTCTGTCGAGCTATTCTTAAAAAATACGTCCATTTCAATTAATAAAATTGTTGTCGGCACGGTTTCCATTTGCAAATAGACATTTCAATATTACACATTTTAGAAACAGCCATTTCATGTACTGAAGTCTGATTTTATTTAAACATTTCAATAGTACAATTCCAACAAACGAACTGAAAAATTCCAAATTCATACAATATTGGAAACAAATATATTAAAATATAAAACGAAATATATTAAAATATGAAGTTCCTATTGTAGACGATTAAGTTATTTCCAATCTACAAATTAAACCCAAGAGCAACCGCTATATAGGTGGGGATGCAAACAGATGACGTATATTGAAGAGGTAATCTAAGCATACAATTGATATTGGGAGTAGATATGTGAATAGTCCAGCTATCTCTCACTCTCCTTTCCCTAGGGTAAAATTAGACTCCTATATTTTATAACATCCAATCAATTTTCAAAGGGCATAGCGTACATGAGAGATGAACGCATATAGTCAATGCATCCCGAACCAGTTTGATAGCCCTATGTCGATGTCAGAAGCAACAACAGCATCAGTACGGAGACTGTACGGATGATCCTCCTCCGTCTAAACGTAATCAATATTTCTAGAACTATAATATTATACTATAATTTTATTAGGTAGTATATGTCAACTTTTAGATTTTTTAAATATTTTTTCTATACTATTGAATTATGTATTAGATTAAGAATATTACCAAATTATCTATAGTTATTTAAGTTAAAATTCCGCAAACTTAATTTTCAATTCTCATTATAAATTATCCATTAACCACAATTGAAATATAAATAAAAACAATAAAAGTTTTATAAAATATTAATAAGTTTTCTATAAAAATATTGTAAATTATTGAAAACAGATGAGTGAAGTTTAAACAAATAATATAACTAAATAATCTAAAATAAACAAAAACAATAAATATTTTTATAACAAAAATGTAATATAGTAAATTATTAAAAATTAAGATGAGTTAAGTCTAATTAATATAAGTAAATAAAAAATTAAAAAGATAATATATATTTTTATAATAAAAGAAATAATTGATTAAATGTTTGACATTTTGGATGAAATCTTTAACTAAATATTTAAGTATATTAAGTGAGAGTAAGATTGTGATTTTTTGTTGTTTAAAATACATTTTTGAATGTATAATTAGATTAAAATCAAGTTTTTAAAATTTTGTACTACATTATGGTTACAATTGTTTAAAAAAATGCCATGAAAAAGACAAGTTCTTATATTAGTTGAATTGTCACTATATATGTGTGTGCTTCTTATCAATAATCATTAAGTTGATGGTAGGGATTTAATCTTTACTAAATACTCAAAATATTTTTAATAGTAGTCAAGATAGAGAATTGAGATTGATCTTAAAAGCAAGTATGTGATTTTTGTTTTTCAATTTAATTGGAAAAAAATATTTTCCATAAATATCATTAAACTCTTATTTCTTATTATTGTTTTACGATATGTATTATATTACAAGTCTTTTAATATATATATATATATATATATATATATATATATATATATATATATAATTTTAATAATAATAATAATTTGGCTAACTTTTATAAATTTTTAATAATTATTAAATATAGTATTTTAATAATTCATATATATATATATATATATATATATATAATTAATAATTTAACTAAATTTTTAATAATTATTAAATATAGTGTTTTAATAATTCCTCTATTTATCAATGTTACTTGTGTGTGTGTTTGTGAAGGAAAAACATGAACTAAATTTCACAAGCTTCACATATGGATATAAAATGGTTGACTACATCATTGGAGGGGATATTAGGAACTTGGGAGAAGACAATTGTAGGCCTAGTGGAGGTACAAAAGTGTTACATGACAATCTTACCAAGTATACCCAAAACTTTCTCTAAATGTATCATAGAAAAATGACAACTATTAGATCTAGAACTAATAGGATTTTACTTTCCCTGTAAAATTGATAAGGTCATCAAATTGAGCGGGATTGAAAACACTTCTTTCAAAATAAACTTCAACTCTTGAGCGGGATTGAAAACACTTCTTTCAAAATAAACTTCAACTCTTCCTCATACATGGTTCAATATCCATTGCTTTCTTTGGCCAAAGATGGTAAACTCAAGATGAAAAATAGAAAAAACTTTCCAAAAATGATTTGTAGTTTGTAAAATCCAATACCTAATCTTGTAAGGTGGATTATGGAAAAAATAAGGAAAACCTAGCTTGGTTTTGTAAATTATAAGTTCTTAGGTGAATTAAAATGAGCATTTAGGAATCCTTGAGAAAAGAACAATAAGAGGAGGATTGCATAGTAATGTTATATAAACAAGTGGGATAAGCTTTCGAAGCAACTAGTCCCTCATTCTTTGGATAGTTTGATTTCATTTCTATTTTAAATTTGTTGTTTAATTACATGCACCTAAGTTGAAGAGCCATGCGTCATGATCTAAAATTTTACTTGAAGAATCGAATATGATCTACAAGTTTACTTGAAGAAACGAAGTACACATCCCCTTGTTCATTTGAGGAGGGTTTTTCTTCTATAAATGGATCATCTTCATATCCTTTCCCTTTCTCAACAATTTTGGATTTACAATCTTTCTTCTAATTCCCTTCTTTTCCACATCTCTAATATGATTTTACCAACTTTCCTAGAGATTTAGATCTCCCATTCAGGGACTTATTTCTATTTCTATTATGGTAATACCCTCTTACATACAAGGCATCTCCATTCTAGATTTCCATATTTTTCCTTCTCATCTCATCTAATAACCAATATGAGACTATTTCATCAAATTTTAAAGTAGTTGAATTACTACCTACAAAAACAAACTTACTATCTCACAAGTATAGTAGATAACATACCCAATTGATGCACTTATGCTCATATGAAATCCGAATATCAATAAATAATAGCTAACTTACCACAACTTTAAGGTGTTTATATGCTCTCTTATTGAGTCTTGACCCTTCAAAGTTAGGCTATACAACTTTTTTCGTAGGAACAATATGTTCACTATGGACTTAGATTATTAGAAAGAACCTAAATTCTCCCACAAAGCCTTTATTATAGCTCCCCCTATATTATTTAGTGTTATTCAATGTGAGAGACACAACCATATTGTGCTCTTTTCCTTTCAATCAAACTTGCTCCAGTCTTCTATTAACATCCCCATCGATGCAAAACCTAGATACACAATGATACACTAATCTATATGATTTATAAAGTCTTCCATTTTGATATTCAAAAACTCAAAAATCTACACATTGAATTTCTCCATCTCTATCTTTGAACTACTTACCATTTTTTTTCACCACAAGAATTGCTTATGCAGATTTCCCACTATAACAAGGTCTACCATAGCTATGACCCAAACCCTATAGCCATAGAGGCACCGGCTTGAAGCCAATTTTCTTTTGATACAAAATGTGGGTTTTAACCTATATAATTAATTAGTACAACCATATTCTTAAAAAAAAAAAAAGACGTAAAAAACACACATGAACACAAAAAATTTATACTAAAATCCAAAACCATGAAAAGTAACAATATATATATATATATATATATATATATATATATATATATATATATATATATATATATATATATATATATATATATATATATATTAGCACCATGAACCACAAATGAATTTAATCTATATTAGATACAACCATAATTCCTTGAATGAAACTACAAAACTATGGATATAACCACCAAATGATGCAGGTTTTGTGAAATTAACCCCACAATTAGCGACATCAACATTATGGAGTCAATGCCACTCCATATTCACACATCACAATGGGTTTCCCAAATACCTCCTTGGGTTTTATTTACACCCTTAATTTAGAACCCACTTCATATTTTATAACATTAACATTGTTTATGCATATATGCAAAAGCTTATATTATAAGTGGCTCTCAGGTTGATAACTCATATAACCATATCATAAATATTTTTTACCTTTATACCATGGCTGCGCCTTGACATTACATTATTGCATATACGATCTTAGAACTCTATTCCATATCACATTTTAAACCCTTCACAATTCATACCTTATCGCATATCCACTATGAACATTCCCGAAACATATCGACGTTTCGATGATTTATCCACTTCGCAGTTTGCAACAAATACCATTTCGTAATTCGCAGTAAATATTATATATCACTCTGCACCCATTTATTTTTAGTTTTAGTTTTATTTATTTATTTATTTATATATTTTTTATTTTTATTTTTTTGACCGTTTTAATTTTAAGGATGTGTGACTTATATTTTTGGATTATTTTATAATTGTATTTAATTTTCTTACTGTTTTTTGACTTCTTGGGTCTTGACCGTTTCTTCTCTCTTCATGGTATAAATGTGTATGTCAGATCAACCATTCCTCATTATCCTGATGATGAACTACAGTTGGTAGTTCAGAATGTGTCGGTTCCAAAAAATCCTTATGTGATTTCCCGGAAGATTTATAATTAAAAAGATTTATAGTTATCGCACTTTAGTTACACAGTTCGTCGCTCCCCCATATCGCATGATCTATGCGATATGCGCAGGAATCATGTGCTGACACATGTCCTCGTCGCAACTTTCCCAACGTACCTTGCGAAGTAATCTGGGCCATCTATCTTCGCTCTGGAATTTGCGAGTGAATTTGCACTGTCCATGGTTCTCCCTCCAGAAAGATTCTTAAGCGTTTGGGGAGAACTTAACATTTTTTGTCTTAGTGAACTATTGCCTTATTGTAGCTTCACCTCTGTATCCAAGTGTTAACTCCCTCCCGTGATTTCTTATTATTATTAGATCTTATCCAGAATTATCACTCTCACTGCAACGCCTTGGACATTGTTTCCAAGCCAATCCTTCACAGGCTCACTTCGAATCACTCCCTATGACTTCAAGTATATTATTTCTTTCCCTTCCGACCTGCAAAAAAATTATTTGCACTCATTCACTCCCATTAGCTTCAGTCTCAGCCAATTTCTCTAGAGCTAGAATCGCACAATGATTCTACCCAGCTTCTTCTACAGTAAGTCCTTTTTTCACACATTAAATACTTGCACACCCATCAGAATTCATGCAACAATAATTTTTTACACAGAAATCAATTTTTTTCAATTTCGGATCACTCAGCTCGTAAGAGAGACAAAAACACAGTCACAATGAACTCAATTTCTCACTAATCAAATAAATTATACATTTTACAAAAAAATCCTTTTACTATTTTGTCTTTGGCCTGATGCACCTTTACATGGCCCTTTTTCTCTTCAACAGAACCTTCTCTGTTCTCGGCTCTCTCCTCTTTAGTCTACTTTTTTTACTTCCTACTCTATCTAAGAATATGGTCCTCTAATGCCTTCGAGGCTTACAAATATATAAAAAAGGTTCTGTAACCAATTCTGGTTTAGATCCTCAAACTTGTCAACTAAATCCTAAGAACCCTCTAAATACACAAAATCGTGAACTAATTTGTAAATCTAGGATTTATAATCCCTATGAAGTATCAACTAGCCTAAATCTTTCATGTTCTCATACATTGGAGAACATTTACAAATATGGCTCTCAATATTAAATTAAATTTCTCACATAAAATATCTCAAAACACTAAAAATTAAATTAATTAAATACTTACTCCCTTGAAAATATAAGACCCCCTATATTCTACTAAATGTACAACATTTGGAATGATGATGCTCCTGCATTAGACTCCCAAGGTAGAAATTCATCATGATCTCTAGATCATGTGTCTTCAATTCTAATGGAATTC
Organism: Pinus albicaulis; assembly: GCA_034641835.2. Taxonomy (NCBI): domain Eukaryota; kingdom Viridiplantae; phylum Streptophyta; class Pinopsida; order Pinales; family Pinaceae; genus Pinus; species Pinus albicaulis. The sequence goes on along the minus strand of CM076576.1, from coordinate 691,612,788 downwards.
CTCCTCTATCCGAAACTTTGTTCTGATGTCTGTCTTTGGCTGCCTCTCTTCCTTTGTGTTTTTTTGTTGTTGTTGTTGTTGTTTTTTGTTGTTGTTCTTCGGGTCTCCATACTTATTTTGCATTTCCCCACTTGCTATTCTCTCACAATCTGTTGTTGTATTTTCCTTACTATTGTTTCTTTTCTCTCTTGTTGATGTCTTCTTATGAGACACTTTCATCATCAACCTTCTTATTCTTTCAATCTCCATGTCCAGTTTATATTCAGGTTGGTACTCACTCTTCCAATTGTTGTTGTACTCTGTCCATTCATCTTCAAACTATTTTTTGTTACCTTCACTTTGGAGTTGTTGGATTCTTACTACCACCCTTACATCCTTACCCTCTTGTTGCTTCTGAACTTTCATCTCATCTCCAAACAACCTATGTTCAATATCTTTGATTAAAACATCATACTTAGATGCTTCAAGCAAACATTTCAACAATTCACTTTATACCTGATTCCTTTCAAACACCTCATCACTATGTCGCTTATCAATTCCAACATAAAACTCATCCTTTTCCTTGACTAATCCTCGTAGTTAGTTTAGTGTCCTTCAATTCTAAGACTGATTCTTCTTTAGCATGAGACATATCTACCCCATATTCCTCTTCATTACTATTCTTCTCTTTATCACTGATATGTGACACTTCCATCTATCCTTCTGGGCTGACCGAATCTTCCTCATTCACATTTATACCTATTCATCCCTCAAGAAACCTCATTTCTTCATCATTATTACTAAAACTTAAAACATTTACCTGAGGTCTCAATCCATGGCTTGATCGAGACTCCCTTAACAGATTTTATAACAACAAAAATCACCTTGTTAGCTTCCTCAAGCGTTATATTTGTATGCTTGATATCTTCCTTTTCTTCTTCTTTCTTTTGGCTACCCATATAATCCAAACTCCCTCTTCTTACAACTCTGGAAGTATGCTTAAAAGTAATATCTTCCTCCAAATTTGTATGATCTTCCTCATGAGACCTAACTATCTCATCCTTCTTATTTAAAACAAAATTCAAATTGTGTCTCTCTACTTCTTCTTCTTTGATAATATCCAAAAATTTTAGCTGCAAACATACACAAATTATCAATTTTAAAAACATAAGACCTTTTGGTCTCACTTGATGTTTCAGCCATCAGTTCTTCTTGTGGCTCTGAATCCTTTATATGAGTCATAAGATCCTATGTGTCTTCATTACCTTCAAAAAGTAATCGGTTGTGTTCTTGTTCACATACCAAAACTTTCTCCGCATACTCATTTATTCTATGTAACTCTTCCTTCAATTGCGAATTCACTCTATGCTCCCACTTCACTTGAAACCTATGCCATTTGACTTTCCTTGTCATAAGCCAACCATACCTCTGGTCTCCCTTATTCATCTATAAAATTTCCATCAATAACCCAAGACGGAAATTTATCTCAGCTTTCTCTCTATCACCTTCAAGGTCTTTGCATGATCTTGTTCCACCATTCATCTGCACTTTGAATGGACTATTATTTTTTCCTTTGCCTCTGAAAATTATCTTCAAGAATATCAATTACTCTCCATATTCTTCCATATTTTTATGTTTGTGTCTCTGCTACTTGTCAGATTTAAAATCTGATTCTTCTTCCTGGAATGAAAATTGTATTCTACATATACAATATCAAGAATATATCTCTGCTCCAACTTTCTCCCAAAATATCTTTTACTTCTCTGATACCAAATGATGCAGGGTTTGTGGAATTAACCCCACAATTAGCTACATCAACATTATGGAGTCAATGCTACTCCATATTCACCCATCAAAATGGGTTTTCCCAAATATCTCTTTGGGTTTTATTGGGACCCTTAATTCAAAACCCACTTCATATGTTATAACATTAACATTGTTTATGCATATATGCAGAAGCTTTTATTATAAGTGGTTTTCGGGTTGATAACTCATATAACCATATAACAAAGTTTTTTTACCTTTATACCGTGGCCATGCCTTGAAATTACCTTATTTCATATACAACCTCATAACTCTGTTCCATATCAGATATACATTATGCACATTCTTGAAACTTATCATTGTTTCACTGATTTATCCACTTCGCAGTTCACAACAAATACCATTTTGCAATTCGCAGAAAATATTATATATCACTCTGTGCCTATTTATTATTCCACCAATTTCCGATTTCTATCGCATGCGATATGTGATCACATCACATACTTTACCAATTTTTCTCATCGGCAAACATAAGACTTCACATATCACAAATCATAACTTATCTCACTTCGACTCTTCACAAAATTTGCACTCATTGGCACTTTGCAAGTTTACACTCGTCGACGCTTCGCATATTTATACTTATCGCACTTTAGTTACACGGTTCGTCACTCCCCCATATCGCATGATATATGAAATATGCGCAAGAATCATGTGCTAACACATGTACTTATCACAACTTCCCAACTTATCTTGCGAATTAATCTGGATCGTCGATCTTTGCTCTGGGCTTTGTGAGTTAATCTGAATAGTCCATGTTTCTCCTTCCGAAAATATTCTTAAGGGTTTGGGGAGAACTTAACATTGGTTGTCTTATTCAACTCTCTCCTTACTGTAACTTCACCTCTATATCCACATGTTAACTCCCTCCTGAGATTTATTCTTGTTATTGGATCTTATCCAGAATTATCATGCTCGCTGCAATGCCTTGCACATTGTTTCCAAGCCAATCCTTCATAGGCTCGCTTCGAATCACTGCCTGTGACATAAAGTATCTTATTCATTTCACTTCCGACCTACACAAAGGTTATTTTCACTCATTCAGTCCCATTAGCTTCACTCTCAGCCAATTTCTCTAGAACTATAATCACAAAGTGATTCTACCCAATTTCTTCTACATTAAGTCCTTTTTCACACAGTAAAAGATGTATACACCCATAATAATTCATGCAACAATAATTTATTACATAGAACTCATATTTGCTCAATTACAGATCACCCACCTCATAAGAGAGACAAAAACATAGTCGTAATGAACTCAATTTCTCATTAATCAAATAAATTGCACAATTTACAACAAAATCCTACCACTATTTTGTCTTTGGCTTGATGTTCCTTTACATGGCCCTTTTCTCTTCAACAGAACCTTCTCTTTTCTCGGCTCTCTCCTCTTTAATTTTTCTACTTCCTACGATATCTAAGAATATGGTCCTCTAATGCCTTTGAGGCTTACAAATATACATAAAATATTTTGTAACCAATACTGGTTTAGATCCTCAATCTTCTCAGCTAAATCCTAAGAATCCTATAAATCCACAAAATCATCAACTAATTTCTAAATCTATGATTTACAATCCCTATGAAATCTCAACTAGCCTAAATCTCTCATGTTCTCCTACATTCAAGAACATTTACAAATATGCCTCTCAATATTAAATTAAAGTTCTCACATAAAATCTCTCAAAGAATTGAAAATTACATTAATTAAATACTTAGGGAACCAACTCCCTTGAAAATATAAGACCCCCTAGATTCTACTAAATGTACAAAATTTGTAAGCATGATGCTCCTACATCAGAATCCAAAGGTAGAAACTAATCATGATCTCTTGATCATGTGTCCTCAATGTTGATGGAATTCCTCTTGGATCCCAAACTTTGTTCTTTAATTTGTCTTTGGCTTCCTCTCTTCCTTTGTGTTGTTTTGTTGTTGATGTTGTTGTTTTTTGTTGTTCTCTAGGTATCCATACTTTATGTTTCATTTCCCCACTTGCTATTCTCTCACAGTATGTTTTTTTCTTTTCCTTACTATTGCTCCTTTGATTTCTTGCTGATGTCTTCTTCTGAGATACTTTCATCAAAAACCTTTTTATTCTTTCAATTTCCATGTCCAGTTTATCTTCTGACTGGTACTCACTCTGCCAATTTTTGTTGTATGCAGTCCCCTCATCTTTAAACTATTGTTTGTTACCTTCACTTTGGAGTTGTTGGATTCTTGCTACCACCCTTACATCCTGTTGAAGCCCTTGAAATCCTAGCTCCAAACATTGGGGAAACCACCCGGTCCAGACCTTAATACAACTCTTTTTCCGTTTATAATAGTGGCTCCGACTGGATAACATGGGACCAATTTCCCAATAATAAATAAAATGAGTTGGTGATGAGGTGTTTGTATAATGGATAGTTAAATTTGATATTTAATCTACTGCTTAATAAATAAAAATAACTCTAGGCTAACCTGGGTATTTAAAGATGAACACGACTTAAAAATAATTTCAATTAAACAAACAATCATAAAGATGACTTATTTATTTAAAAGAAAGATGAAATTTCGTATGTTGGTAACTCTGTTTAGGAATTTAAATAGAGTTATAATAACGTATCGTATTCACAAATCTGTATTTATATATTTTCTATACATACTATGAAAGATAACATTTCTATATTTTCATAAATGATATAACAGAGAAATGTTTTAGAAACACATATATATAAACAATAGAAATTTTAATAGGAATATTTCATCGCATAAGAAAACCGAAACATAAATGATAGAAATACCATATACATTTAAAATGATCTGATGCAACTGATACTTCGATCCTATTCTTTCAGTTAGAACTATCTCCAAGACACAAAAGTGAAGACTCTTAAAAATGACTCTTCATAAAATCACAGAATGTGATCCACCATTAATAAAAATAATGTATTCAGAAATACATAAGCGTATCTTCCAAGTAAAAAATTATTACAAATTCAAGACCCTTTCTAAATACATGAAAGCGGTTTAAATAGTACTAAAAATTCTAACAAACTATCCTAAACAATGCTTAGATGCCATTGTGAATACCAAATCATGAAAGCTGGAGAGGAGATTTTACAGAAATAGATTGGTGGTTCCCATCAGAATAGATATTAGATACTTTCTACATATCTGATGTGTGCAGCTTGCATATCTATAACATATCTTTGACCTCTGGTGGATGACTCAAACGAGAATGTAGTTGACCAGTGTAGGTGGCATCAGAAAATTCTGGAAGTGTATTAGCAATCGCATGGGAGAGGCATTTCATAGTCAATTGCTGGTTGTGTGGTTTGGCTAGATATGACCAAAATGTATCCCATGTTAGCTCTTGTATTGCATCAATTTGTTGGTACCTTTTTTTGAATTCTTTCTCCCATTGTTTTTTCAACTCTTTGACCTTCGGAATTTGTCCTGAAATGTGATTGGAGATTAAGTTAGCAGTATGTAGGTTATCATTTATTAACTCTACTACATTTTTCATTAAAATTCTTGCCCTGGAGATGGCTCTCTCTATTTTAATTAATTGTGCCCCCTATTTTGCAAACAAAATTTCTTTATGTGCTTCTTGAATTTTAGGAAAATTAGCTGCAATTCCTTTATCTGTTACTTGACATGTAAGAAATCCTGAGATTTTCTCATCAGCATCTTCAAATTCAAGTCTTGAGTTTGTTTTTTTCTCTGTAAGTGACATAGTTATTTCACATAAAGGATGAACCATTGTTATCTTCTAAGATAAAATATCAAGTTGTAATGATAACATTTTATTTGATTCAAGGGCTTCCTTCTTGAATTGATCTACCTCAGGATAATTTTTAAATCTTTGCAATTTTTCTTGCAATATTGCATTCTGTTCCTCCTTGGCCACTTTTTATCTTTGAAACAATGTCTATAATTTACTTATCTCTTGGGTCAGTTGTTGTTGTTTTTGAATAGCTTGCTGGTCAAGATTTTGTCTTTCATAATTTAACTATTCTCTAAGCTCTTCATTCTGCTTTCTTTCTTCAACTAATTGTTGCTCCAACTGCACTATTATTTTGTCTTTTTCCTTTATTAACAAATTTACCTCGGAAGCTTTGTCTATGGTTGCCGCTGTATAGGCTCCTGCATATAGAGATATTTTTGTTAAGTCCTCGGAAGGATCAATCTTGGAGTTTTTCCAAACAACATCCATCAATTCGGCCTGGGAATATGATAATAGATTGTGGTCAAGTTTTCTTTTCTTTATTTTCCTTTTAACCATAGCCCTATTCTTTGGACTATAGAAAATGTCCAAAGGTGGTATATCTTCAACGTTTAACACAATCTCCTCAGATGGATTCTCAGGAATAATTTCAACATCTAGAGTGTTTGTATTACTGACTGTCTCTTTAATTGTGATGATAGATTTTTGTGTTGTATTTACCTTCTAGAAATCATTCTGTCCTTTGATCTGCTAATCGAATTGTTCACATTCTTTAGAATTAACATGTATATCAATACCAGAGGAGTTGTCAGCCTTCTTTCCTATGTTTACTTGTTCAGTTTGAGTATCACTCTTTTTTCCCTTTTCTTCTTTTTGTTCTTCTTGGAATAACAGAGGAGTCATTTCTAGCTAGTCAAGAGGAATTGTCAGTAACCTCTTATTCCTGTAAAGCATGAATTTCTCCATATCACTTGTTTCCAGTTTTGAACTTGCTTGTTGCTGAACCTATGCAAAACCGTCAACAGAGACAAATAGGTCATCGAAACTATCATCTTCATGTTCAAACTTGGCAATTTGTACCGTAGATGTAACATTAAGGGCGATTTTCTTCAGGTCATATTGCCTTGGGGCGATGAATGCTAGTTTGAGTTGTTTAATTTTCATGGCCTCTTTCTCTGCATGCTTGAAATAATTGAGGGTGTAAGATCCAATTTTGAGAGGAAATGTAGACCACATTTGTTTCTTGGAGTTCTTAAGATTCCTGGACAAAACATTCTCTATAATCTGATAGGAAATTTCCTGAGCTAGTAATTTATCAGGAATGCATAGAGGAAAAACATGAGGGTTGGTTACAGTTCCGAAAATTCGGATGTAAGTAAAATATCCTCTCCAAACGAGTCTCCAATTAAGGTTAAGTCAAGGTTGGCCTTATCTGATAGTTGTGGAGAGGGTTTGTTAAAAATCGCTTGATGGATGGGCATCATAAATCCATGGAAACTATTATATAGATGGTTTCTGTAATGGGCTTTCCATAAATATTTATGATAGATATGGATAGGAGTGGGGTCTTGAGGAGTCCATTTCCATCCTAAAATGGGAAATTTGGAATTGAAGCATAGGGCATCTATAATGTAAGCACACAGATAAAATGGAGGTGTCGTTCCAATAGAGTTATGCCTATTCCTTCTATAATCAAGAATTTTATTTGCTATCTTATCATATAGGATGACCGACCAATCCATAATATAAGAATTCATGGAGGAATCAATCAGGGGTACCATTTCAATAGAAAAAATTGCAAAATTGGCAAACCCAAATAGTCTGCATATCATGGCAACAGTGTAGAAATAGGGAGTACATACGTGTGGATTCATGCTTGTGTTTCACTAGAGTTTTCCTCCATTCTCTAATAGGGTCTGAATCTATTTTTTTTTTTGAAGCAAAATCCTCTATAAATTCTTTGTTGTAGATATTATGAGGCTCTGGTAGATGATACATTGCCCTAATATCCTTTGATTTAAAGAATCTGAAACGCGTCGACCAAGTTCCTTTGCATGTGATTATTACCGAAATAGTTTCTACTAATTTATATTATGGATCACAGAAGCTTAGATTCCATAAAATCTTCCCTTCAGCTGTGAAAAATCCTCTGTCTGTGATATTTATGCCCTCTATTACCCATTGTACTAAATCATAGTATAGAAATACATTTGTTCAAGCTGTTACTCTATGAAGATAAGAGTCCCAGTTCTTTGAGGGAATTATCCTCTGATTCTGAGTCCTCATCTAGCACTGTCACTTTTTCTTCTGTCATAGTATGATTTTCAGCTTCGAGAAAATTATAAACTTCTTCCCAAGACATATTTCCGAGACCAAGGCATGTGGTATCAGTAATTAACTTAACTTTGGCCAAATTTTCTTTTGGGATGGTGGTAACCTTTGCTTTCTTAAGTTTCTTCAACATTTTCTCTGACTGGAAGTGTTTTAACAGGTCTGCAAATAGGAGGAATGGTTGTTCTACAGATCTATAAATAAGTGGGAAACAATGAAAATTCTCTTAGAATCGTAAGGAAAACAAGGAAGAATGAACAACATCATATAAAAAGGACGTCATATTATTGAAAAGAGATAATCTGCAAAGGATTTCGTTCATAAATCATACTTAATTATTTCCATCTTAAAAATTAAATGCCTTTATGGAAAGTCACATCGTGTATTCTCATTTGAGTTAAATTTCATAACTTAACCAATTTCCAATCAATGATGATCGTACATCGGGGATCAGCGATTTCAAAGTCTTGGTTTAAAGAATACTGCTTGAAACTTCTGATTGTGATTACTGATTTGCGATTCAGAGCGATGAGCGATTGCTTTTATTTTATCGCGTCGGAACTTTTGAAATGAACGCATAAAGATGCATTAAGTTTTTTGCCGATGCACGATTGTGATTGGACTTATCGCATCAGAGCTTTTGAAATGAGACCGCTTTGTGATATGATTGCCAATTTGCGATTGCATAAGACTTCATTGCATCGGGTATTTTCGAAGGGAATAATTATCCGTATGTTTATTTCGATATGCGCTTTTACGATCCGCTCTATCGCATCAGATTGTTTTTTTGGGCAAATGACATATCGAGCTATTCCTTTCATATTTTATGAAAATGCGATAAAGGCTTATGTTTAGGCCTTGTTTTTATGGTTCATTTTATTTTATTTTAATATTTACATATATACAAAGGTCTTTCTTTAATCTTTGCAATAAGCGAAGATACGAAAAATTATTGAATCTAAAAGAAAAAGAAAAGGGGACCCATTTCTTATAAAAATAAAAATAAAAATTTTGAAATGGGGAGGGTTTTTGTACAGTACAACAATTGGAGATTCACTGGGAGAAATAGTTATCTCTGAAAAATAAAGTGAACACTACATCTCTTGTAGGTAAAAGTTTTAAAAAGAAAGAAAACTATCTTTGAAAAATTTAAACAAAATCTAACTCTGAATGTAAATAAGAATAATTTACAAATTCTTTTTAATCCCTTCCAAAACAAAAACATTTTTAGTTTAATAAATCTTTGATTGGTTGATAAAGATAAAGTAGGGGGCTTTTCCAACTTAGCTTTGTAATTTATTCTTTTGTCATAGGTAGTGCCTCTGCTGCCCACAAACGTCTATAGTCTCGACAGGGTTACCTTTTAAACATTAATCATCCATTATCCCATCCATCCTAGAGTATAAATTTTTAAAATCTAAATTGATAAAGATATTCTATCTTTTGTTTCTTTTACTCTTTTAACTTAAAAGCCATTGTCTTGGTTTGGGAGCTAGCTGATAATAATTCCATTCACTAGTTGTAACTAAACTGAACAAGCTGGCTCATGATGAGACCCCTTGTGTTCTGATTATAAGCCATTACCCTGTTTTGGTATGCAGTAGTGGTAATTTCAGTTTGATTACTTCCCTATGATCATGGTAAGAAGGCTCATGATAATACCTCTTATCTTTTATCTTAGACACAATTTTTTAGAATTACACTCTAAAAAATCATAACCTTAGTGGATGAGGTGAATGATTCTCTCCTTAAGAGTTAATGGATGACCTTTTATAGTTTTAAGTGCCAAAATTTGGAAGAATTCTTTACTTTTTATAAATAACCTCTCTCTACTTTATAAAATTTCGAATGCTTTACAATATTTTCAAGGTTTCAAAAGATCTTGCAAATATTAAAATAAGTTTCCAGAGTTTCAAATTTAGTATAACTTTCCAAAACTGTAATCACTTCCTTAAAAATTGCTATCTGCATAAACAAGTATTCATAGTATTTTCTCAAATATCTTTTCAATATTAAAAGGTAAATGGAAGACTATTAACAACATTATTTGTAAGACAAAAAAATTTGCATCATGAATATGTACAGGTAGGAAGGGGTTGCCTTCTTAGGAAAAGATTTTTTTTTTTTTAAATAATCCCATTCACAGGAAGAGAATCTCTCTTTCCTGTTAGATCTTGTAATATGAATGTTTATGAGCCTTTCTTTTCAATGATTTGGAATGGTCCAAGCCACATATTTTGAAATTTAGTATGTTTTCCTTTATCGTCGTGTGCTTTGTCCCATTTTAAAACAATATCACCAACTTTTAATTTTTTAGATCGAATAGAATTTGAATCAAAAGAAGATTTTATAAGTTGTTGATGTTTAGCATGAGTGATTTTGACTTTTTCTCTCTCTTCATCTAATTTGAGGATCTGATCAAATCTTAGTTGGATAAAAGATGAAGTATTTTCTTCAATAAATTGTACTAGGGATAGAGATGGGAGTGCTAGATTTGAAGCTATTACAACTTCTTTTCCACACACAAGATTTAAAGGTGAAGTACTGATTGAATATTTATAAGTTATACGATCATTCCAAAGTGCAAAAATCAAAGAATTATGCCAATTCTTTTGATTTTGATCTACCGTTCTTTTGATGATTTTAATGAGATTTTTATTAGTCGATTCTGCCAAACCATTATTACCTTGGGGGTAATAATTTGCAGAATATTTTAATTTGAAACCTCTTTTGAGAGAAAATTCCATTATAATATTTCTAGAAAAATAAGATGCATTATAAAAAACAAGGGCATTAGGTACACAAAAACTGGTAATGATGAATTGATCAATGAATTCAATAATTGCATCAAAATTGGCTACCTTTAGAGGAATTTCATCTACCCATTTTGTAAAGTAATCCATTGCTGTAAGGATGTATTTGTGTTGCTTGGAAGAATGTGGAACAATTTCTCCAATAAGATCAGGTCCCCATTGTTCAAATGGTTGCTCAATGTTTACTAATTGTAAATGAAAAGCTGGTTTTTGTTGTCTCCCACTAGCAGTTTGGCAAGTTTCACATTTCCTTACGTAATCATGGGCATATTTAAACAAGGTAGGCTAATAATATCCAACATGAATTATTTGTGAGCTGTAGTGTCTCCTCCAAAATTTCCACCAACTAGTCCATCATGTAATTCCTAGAAAACCTTGTGTGCTTCAGTTTTCTCTAGACATCTTAGAAAAATGGAATCATAATTTCTTCTGAATAACACATCATCAATGATTTAAAATTTTTTAGCTTTTAATATTAAAGTACGCTTACATTTATAGTTGAGATTAGGAGGAGCATACCCATTTTTTAAGTAAAATATTAGATCGGCATACTGAGATTCATAATTTATGACACTTATCTCATTTACTTGAAAAATATTATCTTGATCTTGATGTTCTAGAATATTGGAAGCTCCTGCTAATAACCTGCAAAAACCTTTCCCCCTAACAATTTTAGCTTCTTTAGTTTCAATATCATATTCTTGTAATGCTGTTACCCAATTGGCCCTTTTTACTCCTACTTGTCTTTGTACTAGCAATTGTCTCACTGCAGAAAATGAGACAATGAGTTTTGTATGCATTTTTAAGAGAAATAGACTAAAATGTTTGACATACTTAAACACAGCAAAAGCTTGTTTTTCTACTAAAGAATAGTTAAGTTCATATCCTTGCATAATTGAACTAAAGAAGGAGATAGGTGCTTCAATCTGTTGATCATTGAGTTGTGTCAAAACGACAACATAAGATGTTTCAGTGACTAAAGTATACAAAATAAAATGATTAGAAAAAATAGAAGTAATCAAGGCTGGAGCATTGATGATTGCATGTTTGATTGAATTAAAGGCTTCCTTTTCTTTATGTCCCCATTTGAAAAATAATTTCTTCCTAATCATTATCTGTAAAGGTAAAACTATATGAGAAAAATCAGGAACAAATCTCTTTATAAAATTTATCTATCCTAAAAATGATTGCATGGATTTCTTGTTATGTGGCAAAGGGATGTCAGAAATGTCCTTTATTATGTCAGGGTCAATATATATGCCATATTTAGATACAATAAATCCTAAGAGTTTCCCTTCATTAAGAGCAAAGAATGATTTTTTTGGATTCAAATAAATGCCATACCTTTTGCATCGTTCAAAGATATGTTTTAAATCGTGTAGATGGTTAGTTATTTTCTTTGAATAGACAGTTATGTCATCTGAGTAGACAACAACTGGCCTATTAATCAAACCTTTGAAAGTTATATCCATGGCTCTTTGGAAGGTAGCTCCAACATTTATCAAAACAAAAGGCATTTTTTGGTAAGCATATGTTCCCCATTTGGTTATGAATGTGGTTTTCAGACTATCATCGGGATGCACTAGTACTTGATTATACCATGAAAAACCATCAAGAAAAGACATTAATTCAGAACCTGCTACTGCTTTAAGTATCTGTTCCATTGTAGGTAATGGGAAATTATCCATTGGGCAAGCCTTGTTGAGATTTCAAAAATCTATACAAATCCTAATATCTTCATTCTTCTTTCTAATAGGTACCAAATTGGAAACCCAATTTGAATGTCTAATAGGGAAAATAATTTTGGCTTTCAATATTTTATTCAAGTCTATTTGAATTTGAATTTCCAAGATGGGATGAATCTTCCTTAGCTTTTGTTGAACTGGTTTTACATCAGAGATCATTGGAACTGTATGCTGAATGATAGAAGTATCATAAGTTCTCAAATCTTCGTAATTCCAAGCAAAAAAACTCTTGTATTTGTTTAGAGGTTTGATGAAAGAAAACATTTCTTCTTGTGTTAGCCTGAGTCCTAGATCGACGTTTTGTGGTTTAGATTCAGCACCATGAATTATTAACTCAAACTTTAAAGTTGAACTCTGAAGTTTGGCAGTAGTAACCTTTTTGAATCTATCTTTGATATCATAGAGATCCTCAAGTTTTACCACAGATTTCAAAATATAATTTTCATTATTTCTTGATTTTATTTGAAGATCATGATCACTTTCATCAACTATTTTATCATCATAAGATTTCCCCGAGGTTAAAAAGTTCATGATATCTTCATCATGATTAAACAATCGCCAGTTGGTAACATTGTTAGGGATAGATGGTCGAAATGTTAATTCAACTAAAAACCTATCTGGACTATAATCCTCAGTTGGAAGGAGTTTAGAAGCAACATTAGCTAATAAATGAGCTGTTTAATTATGAGATCTAGGAATAGAAGAAATATTGAATGCTAGAAAATGAGTTGTAAGATCTTGAACACAGGTTTGGTAATGTTTAAGATGACCTGAAAGACAATGAATAGTATTTCTTACTTGCCTGATGACAATTTTAGAATCACCATATACCTTTAGATATTTTACATTCAACCCTATTGCTTTATAAAGTCCTTGAATCAAGGCTTCATATTCTGCAATGTTATTTGCACACTCAAATTCTAATATACATGACAACAAAGTTTTCTCCCCTTCTGGATTAACTAAAATGCATCATCATCCTGCACCATCATTGGACTTTGGTCCATCAAAATACAAAGACCAAAATAAATATTTATCTACAGATTTATTTACAGATTGATCAGCAATATTAATACATCTTGAAGTATCGGTATGTGAGAAATTTTCAACCTGTGATGTGAAACTATTTACAGAGAAAGGTGATTGTTGAGAATTAAAATTTTCGAAGAATGATTCGACTTAGTAATTTCCAAGAAAGTTATTATTGAAAGCTACATATTGATTTTCTTGTTCAAATTCTGTTACTATATGAGTCATGTGTTTCTCCCATTCAATCTTAATTTGATTAGGTTTCTCTTTACAGGGAAGCCACATGTGAGACCAATTGGTAGAAATGTATCCATGGAGTTTTTCAGACTAATCCCTACTTAAGATCAAACTATAAAACTCAAGGATGTCAGCAATCAATATATTAATTCTCTAAACTATTCTTGGATCAGCCACTAGCCTAATAGCCATTGAATTAATCTCTCCTATAACAAGCACTTTAGTGCAATCTAATTTGACAATATGAGCTGTAGAATTATGGGGTTCAATATTTAATTTAGAGCACATTGAGGCTAGCATTATGCTTGATGATGCCCCTGAATCTATCAAGTAGTTATGTAAATTTCTATTAGATATCTCGTAATTTAAGAGGAAAGGAGGTGTCTGTGAATTATATCTATCTCCAATTAAAACAGTATCGGTAGCATCTACTTTATCAGGTGGTGGCTTACCTGATCCTTTGGCTGCTTTGGATATTACACCATTTGGGAGGGGAGAAGCAGGCACTGCATTTAGTTCTTTTAACAACAACTTCTATTGATGCTTGAGCTTACTGAGTTCATGAAAAGAAATATTTTCTCTGGACTTCTTTATATCTTCTATAATGTTATAATCCATAGAATTAGATACTACTAGGGTTTTAGATGTTGATGGAGGATTAGAAGATGATGGCTGATTTTGGGTAGGCAAAGGAGAATCTTTCTTTACAGGAGTTTTATCTTTAGTAATCGGAGTTGAATTTTTCTTCTTGGGAGATGTTTGAATAGGTTCTTCTACACTCTTAATTCTTGTACTCACTGGGAGAGCTTCTTGTTCATTTTCTTTATCTAAGTTAGGAAAAATAAAATCCCATGTCCCATGACATTCAACTAATTCTTCTTCTTCATTTTCTTTTTATGATAGGATTGTATCTTCTTCTTCCTCTTCCTCTAAATTGGACTCTGCATTAGATATTGCATTAGGTGGTTTAGATTCATTTGTCTGATTTATTTTAAAATTCCTAAAGGGCCTTTTAGAGGAAGTTTCAACTACCTCTTTCTTAATTTCAACCATTTCATTGGACATAGTCTTCAGGAATTTTTGTAATCCTTCCATATCATATCGATCTTTAGGTTCTTTCTTCTTTGAATCATCTTTGAAACTAACCTTTTTGGATTTTATCTCCTCATTAGCATTATTTTTCTTTTAAGCGATGATACGTTTTTCTACTGCAATCGCTTCCTTCATGTTTTCGGCTAGTGTAGGTATAGCAGCTTTATCTACAAAGATGGCTATGTTTGAAGGCAAAGCAGATAATACCATTCAATTTGGACTTCTTCACTAGGTTTTGATGCTGTAGGAATTTTATTCAACAACTTGTTAAATCGAGAGTTGAAGTCTTTGATGAGTTCTTTGGGTTCTGCCCTCAAATTGGAGAGATCATTAATTAAAGTTGCTATTGACCTATCATATCTGAACTTGATTAGGAATTGTTCTTGAAAAATATCCCAGCTAGTAATGGATCCCAATGGTAATGAAAAATACCAACATCCCGCTGCTCCTTGCAAAGTGTATGGGAATATTATGACCACAACATATTCTTGTGTTACTCCATTTAAATTTACACACAACATGAAGTTGTTAATGAGTTCTTCTGCTAGTATACCAAGGTCGGGACTAAACTTTGGTAACCATTTTTTAGGATTACAGCTCCTGGACTAGTCCATGGTCTCTATGCCATCATTGTACTAACGGTAGAGGAAATTGAAGGAACAGTTGAAATCGTTTGAGTAGGTGCTGTTGAAACAAATGTAACTTTCTGGATTGTGATTTGAAGTTGGGAAGTAGATGATATGTAAGATGTAGAGGATAATGATGAAATAGTCTCACTCTCTGACTCAGAGGGTGTTTTTGTAGCTCTATTTTGACTGGGTAGAGGAAGTACATTTGGTAAAATACCAAGCTTTTCACTCTACAGTCTAGTAAGAGGTTGAGAAGGAATGTATTGTGAAGTAACACTGCCTTGAGATAGCTCAGATTCTTCTTGTGATAATGGAAACCCTTAGAGTTTATGAATTAACAATTGTACCTCAGGAGATTCAAAAGATGATTACTCTGATATATTTAGGGTTTTGGCAGTGGGTGTGGTAATTTTCTTATCAACTTCTTCCCTAGAGATTTCCGATGAAGGAGAAGTTGAAGAAGGTGACGAGGGTGAATTGCTCTAGGAATGGCCTATGGATTTGTATTTACTTGCCATTCACAGCGTATCCCCTCCTTCTAGCGCCAAAAATGTTGAAGCCCCTGAAATCCTAACTTCAAACATTGGGGAAACCAACCAGTCCGGACCTTAATACAGCTCCTTTTCGTTTATAATAGTGGCTCTGACTGGATAATATGGGACCAGTTTCCCAATAATAAATAAAATGATTTGGTGATGAGGTGTTTGTATAATGGATAGTTAAATTTGATATATTGATTAATAAATAAAAATAACTCTAGACTAACCCGGGTATTTAAAGATGAACATGATTTAATAATAATTTCAATTAAACAAACAATCATAAAGATGACTTATTTATTTAAAAGAAAGATGAAATTTCATATGATGGTAACATTTTTTAAGAAGTTAAACAGATTTATAATAACGTATCGTATTCACAGATTTGTATTTCTATATTGTCTATACATACCATGAAAGATAACATTTCTATATTTTCATAAATGATATAACAGAGAAATGTTTTAGAAATACATATATATAAACAATAGAAATTTTAATAGGAATATTTCATCGCATAAGAAAATGGAAACAGAAATGATAGAAATACCATATACATTTAAAATTCTCTGATGCAATTGATACTCTAATCATGTTCTTTCACTTAGAACTATCCCCAAGATGCAAAAGTTCACTCTTAAAAATGATTCTTCATAAAATCAAAGAATGTGATCCACCATTAATAAAAATAATGTATTTAGAAATACAAAAGTGTATCTTCCAAGTAAAAAATTATTACATATTCAGGACCCTTTCTATATACATGAAAGGTGTTTAAATAATATTAAAAATTCTAACAAACTATCCTAAATATCGCTTGGATGTTGTTGTCAATACCAAATCATGAAAGCTGGAGATGATATTTTACAGAAATAGATTGGCGGTTCCCATCAGAATAGATATTAGATACTTTGTACGTATATAATGTGTGCAACTGGCATATTGATAACATATATTTGACCTACGGTGGATGACTCAAACGAGAATGTAGTTGACCGGTGTAGGTGGCATCAGAAAATTCTAGAAGCATATTAGTAGTTGCATGGGAGAGTCATTTCATAGTCAATTGTTGGTTGTGTGGTTTGACTAGATATGACTAGAATGTATCCCATGCTAGCTCTTGTATTGCATCAATTTTTTGGTACCTGTTTTTCAATTCTTGCTCCCATTCTTCTTCCAACTCTTTGACCTTCAAAAGTTGTCCTGAAATGTGATCGGAGATTAAGTTAGTAGTATGTAGGCTATCATTGATTAACTCTACTACATTGTTCATTAAAATTCTTTCCCTGGAGATGGCTCTCTCCGGTTTAATTAACTGTGCCTCCCATTCTGCAAACATAATTTCTTTATGTGCTTCTCGAATTTTAGGCAAATTAGCTGCAATTCCTTGATATGTTTCTTGCCATGTAAGAAATCCTGAGATTTTCTCATCAACATCTTCAAATTCAAGTCTTGAGTTTGTTTTTTTCTTTGTAAGTGACATATTTATTTCACATAAAGGATGAACCATTGTTATCTTCTGAGATAAAATATCAAGCTGTAATGATAACATTTTATTTGATTCAAGGGCTTCCTTCTTGAATTGATCTACCTTAGGATAATTTTTAAATCTTTGCAATTTTGCTTGTAATATTGCATTATGTTCCCCCATGGCCACTTTTTATGTTTGAAGCAATTTTTGTAATTTACTTACCTCTTGGGTCAGTTTTTGTTGTTTTTGTATAGCTTGCTGGTCAATATTTTGTCTTTAATAATTTAACTATTCTCTAAGCTCTTCATTTATCTTTCTTTCTTTAACTAATTATTGCTCTAGCTGCACTATTCTTTGTTCTTTTTCCTTTATTACCAAATTTACCTCAGAAGCTTTGTCTATGGTTGCTGCTGTATAGGCTCCTGCATACTGAGATAGTTTTGTTAAGTCCTATGAAGGATATATCTTGGATTTTTTCCAAACAACATCCATCAATTCGGCCTGGGAAGATGATAATAGATTGTGGTCAAGTTTTCTTTTCTTTCTTTGCCTTTTAACCACAGCTCTATGCTTTGGACTGTAGAAAATGTCCAAAGGTGGTATATCTTCAACTTTTAACACAATCTCCTCAGATGGATTCTCAGGAATAATTTCAAACTCTAAAGTGTTGGTGTTACCGACTATCTCTTTCACTGTGATGATAGATGTCTCTGTTGTATTCATCTTCTGTAAATCATTCTTTCCTTTGATCTATTGATTGAACTGTTCACATTCATTAGAATTAACATGTATATCAATATCGGAGGAGCTGTCAGCCTTCTTTCCTATGTTTACTTTTTCAGTTTGAGTATCACTCCTTTTTCCCCTTCCTTATTTTTGTTCTTCTTGGGATAGCAGAGGAGTCATTTGTAGCTTGTCAAGAGGAATTGCCAGTAACCTCTTATTCCTGTAAAGCATGAATTTCTCCATATCACTTGTTTCTAGTTTTGAACTTGCTTGTTGCTGAACCTGTGCAAAACCTTCAGCTGAGACAAACAGGTCATCGAAACTATCATCTTCATGTTCAAACTTGGAAATTTGTACCGTAGATGTAACAATAAGGGTGATTTTCTTCGGGTCATATTGCCTTGGGGCGATGAATGCTAGTTTGAGTTGTTTAATTTCCATGGTCTCTCTCTCTACATGCTTGAAATCATTGAGAGTGTAAGATCTGATTTTGAGAGGAAATGTAGGCCACATTTTTTTCTTGGAGGTCTTAAGATTCCTAGACAAACCATTCTCTGTAATCTTATAGGAAAATTTCATGAGCTAGTAATTTATCAGGAATGCATAGAGGCAAAACATGAGGGTTGGTTACACTTCTGAATATTCATATATAAGTGAAATTCTCCTCTCCAAACCAGTCTCCAATTAAGGTTAAATCAAGGTTGGCCTTATCTGATAGCCGTGGAGAGGGTTTTTCAAAAATGGCTTGATGGATGGGCATCATAAATCCATGGAAAATCTTATATAGATGGTTTCTGTAATGGGCTTTCCACAAATATTTATGATAGATATGGATAGGAGTGGGGTCTTGAGGAGTCCATTTCCATCCTAAAATGGGAAACGCGGAATTGAAGCATAGGGCATCTATAATGTAAGCACATAGATAAAATGGGGGTGTCGTTCCAGTAGAGTTATGCATATTCCTTCTATAATCAAGAATTTTATTTGCTATCTTATCAGATAGGATGACCGACCAATCCATAATATAAGAATTCATGGCAGAATCAATTAGGAGTACCATTTCATTAGAAAACCTTGCAGAATTGGCAAACCCAAACAGTCTGCATATCATGGCAGCAATGTAGCAATAGGGAGGTGCTAGAGATTCTACAGAGTACATGCCTATGGATTCATGCTTGTGTTTCTTTGGAGTTTGCCTCCATTCTCTAATAGGGTCTAACTCTATTTCATTTTTTGAAGTGAAATCCTCTATAAATTCTCTGTTGTAGAGCTTCTAAGGCTTTGGTAGATGATACATTGCCCTGATATCCTCTTATTTAAAGGATCCGAACATATTCCCCTCAGCTGTGAAAAATGCTATGTCTGTGATGTTTATGCCCTTTATTACCCATCATACTAAATCATAGTACAGAAATATATTTGCTCGAGCCGCTACTCTATGATGATAAGAGTCTGCCCGTTATTTTAGGGGATTATCTTTTGATTATGAGTCCTCATTTGGCACTGTCTCTTTTTCTTTCGTCACAGTGGGACTTTCAGCTTCGAGCAAATTATAAAATTCTTCCCAAGACATCTTTCCAAGACCAAGGCATGTGGTATCAGTAATTAACTTAACTTTGGCCAACTTTTCTTTTTGGATGGTGGAAACCTTTGCTTTCTTAAGTTTCTTCGACATTTTCTCTAACTGGAAGTGTTTTAACAGGTCTGCAAATAGGAGGAATGGCTATTCTATAGATCTATAAATAAGTGGGAAATAATTAAAACTCTCTTAGAATCATAACGAAAACAATGAAGAATGAATGACATCATACAAAAAGGAAATCATTTAAAGCAACATTATATTATTGAAAAGAGATAATTGGCAAAGGATTTCATTCACAAATCATACTTAATGATTTTCGTCTTAAAAAATAAATTCATTTATGGAAAGTCACATCGCGTATTCTCATTTGAGTTAAATGTCATAACTTAACCGATTTCCAATCAATGATGATCATACATAGGGGATCGGTGATTTCAAAGTCTTGGTTTAAATATTACCACTTGAAACTTCCGATTGCGATTGCCAATTTGCAATTTAGAGTGATGAGCGATTAGTGATGAGAGATGAGCGATTGTTTTTATTTTATCACGTCGAAACTTTTGGAATGAACACAAAAAGATGCATTAAGTTTTCTGTCGATGAGCGATTGCGATTGGACATATCGCATTGGAGCTTTTGAAATGAGATCGCTTTGTGATATGATTGCCGATTTGAAATATAAGACTTCATTGCATCGGGGATTTTCGAAGGGAAGAATTAGCCATATGTTTATTGCGATATGCACTTTTGCGATTTGCTCTATCGCTTCGGAATTTTGTTTTGGGAAAATGACATATTGAGCTATTCCTTTCATACTTTGTGAAAATGTGATAAAGGCTTATGTTTAGGCCTTTTTTTTATGATTCATTTGATTTGATTTTAATATTTATATATATACAAAGGTCTTTCCTTAATCTTTGCAATAAGCGAAGCTAGGAAAAATTATTGAATCTAAAAGAAAAAGAAAAGGGGACCCATTTATTATAAAAATTAATATAAAATTTTTGAAATGGGGAGGGTTGTTGTACATTACAAAAATTGGTGATTCACTGGGAGAAACAGTTATCTCTGAAAAATAAAGTGAACACTACATCTTTTGTAGGTAAAAGTTTTAAAGAGAAAGAAAACTATCTTAGAAAAATTTAAATAAAATCTAACTCTAAATGTAAATAAGAATCATTTACAATTTCTTTTTAATCCCTTTCAAAACAAAAACATTTTTAATTTAATCAAGCTTTTATTGGTTGATAAAGATAAAGTAGGGGACTTTTCCAACTTAGATTTTTAATTTATTATTTTGTCATACGCAGTGCCTCTGCTGCCCGCAAACGTCTATAGTCTCGACAGGGTTACCTTTTAACTATTAATCATCCATTATCCTATCCATCCAAGAGTATAACTTTTTAAAAGAAAAATTCATAAAGATATTCTATCTTTTGTTTCTTTTACTCTTTCAACTTAAAAGCCATTGTCCTGGTTTGGGAGCCAACTGATAACAATGCCATTCACTGGTTGTAACTAAAATAAACAAGCTGGCTTGTGATGAGATCCCTTGTCTTATGATTATAAGCCATTACCATGTTTTGGTATGCAATAGTGGTAATTTTAGTTTGAGTACTTCCCTATGATCATGGTAAGCAGGCTCGTGATGAGACCTCTTATCTTTTATCCTAAACACAATTTTTTAGAATTACACTCTAAAAAATCATAACCTTAGTGGATGGGGTGAATGATTCTCTCCTTAAGAGTTAATGGATGACCTTTTAGAGTTTTAAGTGCCAAAATTTGGAAAAATTCTTTACTTTTTATGAATAACCTCTCTCTACTTTATAAAATTTCAAATGATTTACAATATTTTCAAGGTTTCAAAAGATCTTGCAAATATTAAAATAAGTTTTCAGAGTTTCAAATTTATTATAAATTTCCAAAACTATAGTCACTTCCTTAAAAATTTCTATCTGCATAAACAAGTATTCACAGTATTTTCGGAAATATATTTTCAATAGTAAAAGGTCAATGGAAGACTATTAACAACATTATTTGTAAAACAAACAAATTTGCATCATGAATATGTACAGGTAAGAAGGGGTTGCCTTCTTAGGAATTTTTTTTTCTTTTAAATAAGCCCATTCACAGGAAGATAATCTCTCTTTCCTTTTAGATCTTATAATATGCATGTTGATGAGCCTATCTTTTCAATTATTTGGAATGGTGCAAGCCACATCTTTTGAAATTTAGTATGTTTTCCTTTATCATCATGTGCTTTGTCCCATTTTAAAACAAGATCACCAATTTGTAATGTTTTAGATCGAGGAGAATTTGAATCAAAAGAAGGTTTTATAAGTTGTTGATGTTTAGCATGAGTGATTTTGGTTGTTTCTCTTTCTTCATCTAATTTGAGGATTTGATCAAATCTTAGTTGGACAGAAGACGAAGGATTTTCTTCAATAAATTGTACTAGGGCTAGAGATGGGAGTGCTAGATTTCAAGGTATTACAACTTCTTTTCCATACACAAGATTGAAAGGTGAAGTACCGATTGAAGATTTATGAGTTATACGATCAGCCCAAAGTGCAAAAATCAAAGACTTATGCCAATTCTTTTGATTTTGATCTACTGTTATTTTGATGATTTTAATGAGATTTTTATTAGTCGACTCTGCCAAACCATTAACTTAGGGGTAATAATTTGTAGAATATTTTAATTTGAAACCTCTTTTGAGAACAAATTCCATTATACTATTTCCAAAAAAATAAGATGCATTATAAAAAATAAGGTTATTAGTTACACCAAACCTAGTAATGAAGAATTGATCAATGAATTCAATAATTGCATCAGAATTGGCTACCTTTAGAGGAATTGCATCTACCCATTTTGTAAGGTAATCCATTGCTATAAGGATGTATTTGTGTTGCTTGGAAGAATGTGGAACAATTTATCCAATAATATCAAGTCCCCATTGTTCAAATGGTTACTCAATGTTCACTGGTTGTAAAGGAAAATCTCGTTTCCGTTGTCTCCCACTGGAAGTTTGGCAAGTTTTGCATTTCCTTATGTAATCATGGGCATATTTAAACAAGGTAGGCCAATAATATCCAACATGAATTATCTTGTGAGATGTAGTGTCTCCTCCAAAATTTCCACCTGCTAGTCCATCATATAATTCCTGCAAAACCTTGTGCGCTTTAGTTTTCTCTAGACATCTTAGAAAAATGGAATCGTAATTTCTTCTGAATAACACATCATCAATGATTTCAACGTTTTTAAATTTTAATCTTAAAGCACACTTACTTTTATAGTTGATATTAGGAGGAGCATACCCATTTTTTAAGTAAAATATCACATCAACATACTAAGATTCATAATTTATGACACTTATCTCATTTACTTGAAAAATATTATCTTGATCTTGATGTTCTAGAACATTGGAAGCTCCTGCTAATAAATTTCAAAAACCTTGTCCCCTAACAATTTTAGCTGGTTTAATTTCAATGTCATATTCCTGTAATGTTGTTACCCAATTGGCCCTTTTTCTCCTACTTCTCTTTGTACTAGCAATTGTCTCATTGCAGAAAATGGGACAATGACTTTTGTATGCATTTTTAAGAGAAATGCCCTAAAATGTTTGATAGACTTAAACACAGTAAAAACTTTTTTTTATACTTCTAAATAGTTAAGTTCATCTCCTTCTAGATTTGAACTAAAGAAGGATATAGGTACTTCAATCTGTTGATAAATGAGTTGTGTCAAAATGACAGCATAAGATGTTTGAGTGGCTAAAGCATACAAAATAAAATAATTAGAAAAATTAGGAGTAATCAAGGCTAGTGCATTAATGATTTCCTGTTTGATTGAATTAAAGGCTTCCTTTTCTTTATGTCCCCATTTGAAAACTGAATTCTTCCTAATCATTATCTGTAAAGGTAAAACTATATGAGAAAAATCAGGAACAAATATTTTTACAAATTTTATTTGTCCTAAAAATCACTACATGGATTTCTTGTTATATGGAAAAGGGATATCAGAAATCTCTTTTATTCTGTCAAGGTCAATATATATTCCATCTTTAGATAAAATACATCCTAAAATTCTCCCTTCATTAAGAGCAAATAATTATATTTTTGGATTCAAATAAATGTCATACCTTTTACATCGTTCAAAGATCTGTTTTAAATTGTGTAGATGATTAGTTCTTTTCTTTGAATAGACAGTTATGTCATCTAAGTAGAGAAAAACTAACATATTAATCAAACCTTTGAAAGCTATATCCATGGATATTTTGAAGGTAGCTCTAGCATTTATCAAACCAAAAGGAATTTTTTTGTAAGCATATGTTCCCCATTTTGTTCTGAATGTGGTTTTCAGTATATCATCGGGATGCACTAGTACCTGATTATACCTTGAAAAACCATCAAGAAAAGACATTAATTTAGAACCTACTACTGCTTGAAGTATCTGTTCCATTGTAGGTAATGGGAAATTATCCTTTTGACAAGCCTTGTTGAGATTTCTAAAATCTATACAAATCCTAATATCTCCATTCTTCTTTCTAATAGGTACCAAATTGGAAACCCGATTCAAATGTCTAAGAGGGAAAATAATTTTGGATTTCAAGAGTTTATTCAAATCTATTTTAATTTGATTTTCCAATTTGGGATGAATCTTCCTTAGCTTTTGTTGAACATGTTTTACATTGGAGATCATTGGAATTGTATGTTGAATGATACAAGTATCATAAGTTCTCAAATATTCATAATTCCAAGCAAAAACACTCTTGTATCTGTTTAGAAGTTTGATGAAAGCAAACCTTTCTTCTTGTGTTAGCTCGAGTCCTAGATTGACATTTTGTTTTTTAGATTCAGTACCAAGATTTATTAACTCAAACTTTAAAGTTGAACTCTGAAGTTTGGTATTAGTAACCTTTTTGAATCTATCATTGATATCATAGAGATCTTCAAGTTTTACCATAGATTTCAGAATAGAATTTTCATTATTTTTTTTATTTTATTTGAAGATCATGATCACTTTCATCAACTATTTGATCATCATAAGGCTTCTTCGAGGTTAAGAAGTTTAGGATATCTTCATCATGATTAAACACTCGCCAGTTAGTAACATTATCAGGGATAGATGGTCGAAATATTAATTCAACTGAAAACCTATCTGGATTATAATCCTCAGCTGGAAGGATTTTAGAAGCAACATTAGCTAATAAATAAGTTGTTGAATTCTGAGATCTAGGAATAGGGGAAATATTGAATGCTAGAAAATGAGTTGTAATATCTTGAACGCACGTTTGGTAATGTTTAAGATGACCTGAAAGACAATGAATAGTATTTCTTACTTTCCTGATGAAAATTTTAGAATCACCATATACCTTCAGATATTTAACATTCAACCCTATTTCTTTATAAAGTCCTTGAATCAAGGCTTCATATTTTGCAATGTTATTTGTACACTCAAATTCTAATCTACATGAAAACATAGTTTTCTCCCCTTCTGGATTAACTAAAATACATCATGCTCCTGCACCATCATTGGACCTTGATCCATCAAAATACAAAGACCAAAATAAAGATTTATCTACAGATTTATTTACAGATTGATAAGCAATATTAATACATCTTGAAGTATCATTATGTGAGAAATTTTCAACCTGTGAAGTGAAACTATTTACAAAGAAAGGTGATTGTTAAGCATTAAAATTTCCAAAGAATGATTCGACTGAGTAATTTCCAAGAATGTTATTATTGAAACCTACAAGTTGAGTTTCCTATTCAAATTCTGTTACTGTATGAGTCATGTGTTTCTCCTGTTCAATCTTAATTTGATTAGGTTTCCCTTTATAGGGAAGCCACATGTGAGACCAATTGGTAAAAATGTATCTAGGGAGTTTTTCAGTCCAATCCCTGCTTAAGATAAAACCATAAAACTCAAGGATGTCAGTAATCAATATATCAATTCTTTGAACTATTATTGGATCAGTTGCTAGCCTAATAGTGACTAAATTAATCTCTCCTACAACTTGCACTTTAGTTCGATCTAATTGGACAATATGAACTGCAATTTTCTAGGGTTCAATATTTAATTTGGAGCACACTAAGGATGACATTATGTTCGTTGATGCCCCTGAATCTATCAAGAAGTTATGTAAATTTCTATTATAGGTCTTGTAAGTTAAGAGGAAATGACGTGTCTGTGAATTAGATCTATCTCCAATTAAAATAGTGTCGGTCGCATCTACTTTATTGGGTGGTGGCTTACCTAATCCTTTGGCTGCTTTGGATATTACACCATTTGGGAGACGAGAAGCAGGCACTGCATTTAGTTCTTTTAACAACAGCTTCTGTTTATTCTTGAGCTTACTGAGTTCATGGAAAGAAATATTTTCTCTGGTCTTCTTCATATCTTCTTTAATGTTATAATCAATAGAATCAGATACTACTAGGGTTTTAGATGTTGATGGAGGATTAGAAGATGATGGATGATTTTGGGTCAGAAAATGAGAAGCTTTCTTTACAAGAGTTTTATCTTTAGTAATCAGAGTTGATTTTTTCTTCTTGGGAGATGTTTGAACAGGTTGTGTTGCACTCTTACTTCTTGTACTCACTGGGAGAGCTTCTTGTTCATTTTCGTTATCTGAGTTTGGAAAAATTAAATCTGACATCACATGACATTCAACTAATTCTTCTTCTTCATTATCTTATGATGATAGGATTGTATCTTCTTCTTCCTCTTCCTCTAAATCTAACTCTGCGTTAGATATTTCATTAGGTAGTTTAGATTCAGT
Source organism: Pinus albicaulis (assembly GCA_034641835.2). Taxonomy (NCBI): domain Eukaryota; kingdom Viridiplantae; phylum Streptophyta; class Pinopsida; order Pinales; family Pinaceae; genus Pinus; species Pinus albicaulis. The sequence goes on along the minus strand of CM076576.1, from coordinate 691,586,295 downwards.
TGTCTTATTTCTTTTAAAATTCCTAAAGGGCCTTTTAATGGAAGTTTCAGCTACCTGTTTCTTAATTTCAACCATTTCATTGGACATAGTCTTTAGGAATTTTTTGAATCCTTCCATATCATATGGATCTTTAGGTTCTTTCTTCTTTGAATCATCTTTGAAACTAACTTTTTTGGATTTTCTCTCCTCATTAGCATTCTATTTCTCTAAAGCGATGATACGTTTTTCTACATCAATTGCTTCCTTCATGTTTTTGGCTAGTGTAGGTTTAGCAGCTCTATCTACAAATATAGCTATTTTTGAAGGCAAATCAGATATATACCATTCACTTCAGACTTCTTCACTAGTTTTTGATGCTGTAGGAATTTTATTCAACAACTTGTTAAATCGACAGTTGAAGTCTTTGATGAGTTCTTCGGGTTTTTCCCTCAAATTGGAGAGATCATTAATTAACGTTGCTATTGACCTATCACCTCCGAGCTTGGTTACAAATTATTCTTGAAAAACATCCTAACTAGTAATGGATCCTGATGGTAATGAAAAATACCAAGATCCCGCTACTCCTTGCAAAGTGTATGGGAATAGTCTAACCACATCATATTCTTATGTTACTCCATTTAAATTTACAGACAACATGAAGTTGTTAATGTGTTCTTTAGCTAGTATGCCAAGGTTGGGACTAAACTTTGGTAACCAATTTTCAGGATTAGCTGGTAATTGACTCAAAGGTGTAGGCATTGTAACAGCTCCTGGATTAGTCCATGGTCTCTACGCCATCGTTGTATTAATGATCGAGGAAATTGAAGGAGCAGTTGAAATCATTTGAGTAGGTGTTGCTGAAACAACTGTACCTTTCTGGATTGTGATTTGAAGTTGGGAATTAGATGATATGAAAGATGTAGATGATAATGATGAAAGAGTCTCACTCTCTGACTTAGAGGGTGTTTTTCTAGCTCTCTTTTGACTGGGCAGAGGAAGTTCAATTGGTAAAATACCAAGATTTTCGCTCTGTAGTCTAGTAAGATGTTAAGAAGTAATGTATTGTGAAGTAACACTTCCTTGAGATAGCTCAGATTCTTCTTGTGATAATGAAAACCCTTTAAGTTAATTAATTAACGATTGTACCTCAGGAGATTCAAAAGATGATTCCTCTGATATATTTAGGGTTTTGGCAGTAGGTGTAGTAATTTTATTTTTAACTTCTTCCCTAGAGAATTCAAATGAAGGAGAAGTTGAAGAAGGTGACGAGCATGAATTTCTCTTGGAATGGCCTGTGGATTTGGATTTACTTGCCATTCAGATCTTATTCCCTCCTTCTAGCACCAAAAATGTTGAAGCCCCTGAAATCCTAGCTTCAAACATTGGGGAAACCATCCGGTCCAGACCTTAGTACAACTCCTTTTCCTTTTATAATAGTGGCTCCGACTAGATAATATGGGACCAGTTTCCCAATAATAAATAAAATGAGTTGGTGATGAGGTGTTTGTACAATGGATAGTTAAATTTTATATTTAATCTACTGCTTAATAAATACAAATAACTCTAGACTAACCCAGGTATTTAAAGATGAACACGATTTAAGAATAATTTCAATTAAACAAAAAAGCATAAAGATGACTTATTTATTTAAAACAAAGATGAAATTTCATATGATGGTAACACTGTTTAAGAATTTAAACAGAGTTATAATAATGTATCGTATTCACAGATCTATATTTCTATATCGTCTATACATACTATGAAAGATAACATTTCTATATTTTCATAAATGATATAACAGAGAAATGTTTTAGAAACACATATATATAAACAATATCAATTTTAATAGGAATATTTCCTCGTATAAGAAAACCAAAACAGAAATGATAGAAATACCAGATACATTTAAAATTCTCTGATGCAATTGATACTCCGATCATGTTCTTTCACTTATAACTATCTCCAAGACACAAAAGTGCAGACTCTTAAAAATGATTCTTCATAAAATCACCTGTGATCCACCATTAATAAAAATAATGTATTCAGAAATACAAAAGTGTATCTTCCAAGTCAAAAATTATTACAAATTCAAAACCCTTTCTAAATACATGAAAGGGGTTTAAATATTACTAAAAATTCTAACAAACTATCCTAAACATCGCTTAGATGTTGTTGTGAATACCAAATCATGAAAGCTGGAGATGAGATTTTACAGAAATAGATTGGCGATTCCCATCAGAATAGATCTTAGATACTTTCTACGTATTTGATGTGTGCAGCTGGCATATCAATAACATATCTTTGACCTCTGGAGGATGACTCAAACGAGAATGTAGTTGACCGGTGTAGGTGGCATCAGAAAATTCTAGAAGCATATTAGCAATTGCATGGGAGAGGCATTTCATAGTCAATTGTTAGCTGTGTGGTTTGACTAGATATGACCAGAATGTATCCCATGTTAGTTCTTGTATTGCATCAATTTGTTAGTACCTGTTTTTCAATTCTTTCTCCCATTGTTTTTCCAACTCTTTGACTTTCGAAAGTTGTCCTGAAATGTGATCGGAGATTAAGTTAGCATTATGTAGGTTATAATTGATTAACTCTACTACATTGTTCATTAGAATTATTGCCCTGGAGATGGCTCTCTCTATTTTAATTAACTATGCCTCCCATTCTGAAAACAGAATTTCTTTATGTGCTTCTTTAATTTTAGGCAAATTAGCTACAATTCCTTGATCTGTTTCTTTCCATGTAAGAAATCCTGATATTTTCTCATATGCATCTTAAAGTTCAAGTCTCGAGTTTGTTGTTTTCTCTGTATGTGATATATTTATTTCACATAAAGGATGAACCATTGTTATCTTCTGAGATAAAATATCAAGTTGTAATGACAACATTTTATTTGATTGAAGGGCTTCCTTCTTGAATTGATCTACCTTAGGATAATTTTTAAATCTTTGCAATTTTTCTTGCAATATTGCATTCAGTTTCTCCTTGGCCACTTTTTCTCTTTGAAGCAATGTTTGTAATTTACTTACCTCTTGGGTTAGTTGTTGTTGTTTTTGTATAGCTTGATGGTCAAGCTTTTGTCTTTCAGAATTTAACTGTTCTCTAAGCTCTTCATTCTTCTTTCTTTCTTCAACTAATTGCTGCTCCAGCTGCACTATTATTTGGTCTTTTTCCTTTATTAACAAATTTACCTCGGAAGCTTTGTCTATGGTTGCTATTGTATAGGCTCCTGCATACTAAGATAGTTTTGTTAAGTCCTTTGAAGGATCAATCTTGGAGTTTTTCCAAACAACATCCATCAATTCGGCCTAGGAAGATGATAATAGATTGTGGTCAAGTTTTCTTTTCTTTCTTTGACTTTTAACCACAGCTATATGCTTTGGACTATAGAAAATGTCCAAAGGTGGTATATCTTCAACTTTTAACACAGTCTCATCAGATGGATTCTCAGGAAAAATTTCAACATCTAGAGTGTTAGTATTACCGACTGTCTCTTTAACTGTGATGATAGATGTCTATGTTGTATTCAGCTTCTGGAAATCATTATGTCCTTTAATCTTTTGATCGAACTATTCACACTCTTTAGAATTAACATGTATATCAATACTGGAGGAGCTGTCAGCCTTCTTTCCTGTGTTTACTTGTTCAGTTTGAGTATCACTCATTTTTCCCTTTTATTCTTTTCATTCTTCTTGGGATAACAGAGAAGTCATTTGTAGCTGGTCAAGAGGAATTGTCAGTAACCACTTATTCTTGTAAAGCATGAATTTCTCCATATCACTTGTTTCCAGTTTTGAACTTGCTTGTTGTTGAACCTGTGCAAAACCTTCGGCTAAAAAAATAGGTCATCGAAACTATCATCTTCATGTTCAAACTTGGCAATTTGTACCGTAGATGTAACATTAAGGGCGATTTTCTTCGGGTCATATTGCCTTGGGGCGATGAATTCTAGTTTAAGTTGTTTAATTTTCATGGCCTCTTTATCTGCATCCTTGAAATCATTGAGAGTGTAAGATCCAATTTTTAGAGGAAATGTAGGCCACATTTGTTTCTTAGAGGTCTTAAGATTCCTGGACAAACCATTCTCTGTAATCTGATAGGAAATTTCCTGAGCTAGTAATTTATCAGGAATGCATAGAGGAAAAACATGAGGGTTGGTTACACTTTTGAATATTCGGATGTAAGTGAAATTATCCTCTCCAAACTAGTCTCCAATTAAGGTTAAGTGAAGGTTGGCCTTATCTGATAGTCGTGGAGAGGGTTTGTTAAAAATGGCTTGATGGATGGGCATCCTAAATACATGGAAAATATTATATAGATGGTTTCTGTAATGGGCTTTCCACAAATATTTATGATAGATATGGATAGGAGTGAGGTCTTGAGGAGTCCATTTCGATCCTAAAATGGGAAATTTGGAATTGAAGCATAGGGCATCTATAATGTAAGCACATAGATAAAATGGGGGTGTCGTTCCAGTAGAGTTGTGCCTATTCCTTATATAATCGAGAATTGTATTTGCTATATTATCAGATAGGATGACTGACCAATCCATGATATAAGAATTCATGTCGGAATCAATCAAGGGTACCATTTTAATAGAAAACCTTGCCAAATGGGAAAACCCAAATAGTCTGCATATCATGGCAGCAGTGTAGCAATAGGGAGGTGTTAGAGATTCTACAGAGTACATACATGTGGATTCATGCTTGTGTTTCTCTAGAGTTTGCCTCCATTCTCTAATAGGGTCTTACTCTATTTCATTTTTTGAAGTGAAATCCTCTATAAATTCTCTATTGTAGATCTTCTGAGGCTCTGGTAGATGATACATTGCCCTGATATCCTCTGATTTAAAGGATCCGAACATCTTCCCTTCAGCTATGAAAAAAGATCTTTCTATAATGTTTATGCCCTCTATTACTCATCGTACTAAATAATAGTATGGAAATACATTTTCTCGAGCCGCTACTCTATGAAGATAAGAGTCTGCCAGTTCTTTGAGGGGATTATCTTCTGATTCTAAGTCCTCATCTGGCACTGTCACTTTTTCTTCTATCACAGTGGGATTTTCAGCTTTGAGCTGATTATAAACTTCTTCCCAAGACCTCTTTCTGAGACCAAGGCATGTGGTATGAGTAATTAAATTAAATTTGGCCAGCTTTTATTTTGGGATGGTGGTAACCTTTGCTTTCTTAAGTTTCTTCGACATTTTCTCTTACTGGGAGTGTTTTAACAGGTCTGCAAATAGGAGGAATGGTTGTTCTACAGATCTGTAAATAAGTGGGAAATAATGAAAATTCTCTTAGAATCGTAAGGAAAACAACGAAGAATGAATGACATCATATAAAAAGGAAATCATTTAAAGCAACGTCATATTATTGAAAAGAGATATTCTGCAAAGGATTTCGTTCATAAAGTATACTTAATGATCTCCATCTTAAAAATTAAATGCCTTTATGGAAAGTCACATCGCGTATTCTCATTTGAGTTAAATGTCACAACTTAACTGATTTTTGGTCAATGATGATCGTACATCGGGGATCGGCAATTTCAAAGTCTTGGTTTAAATATTTCCACTTGAAACTTATGATTGTGATTATCGATTTGCGATTTAGAGTGATGAGAGATTAGGTATGAGCGATGAGCGATTGCTTTTATTTTATCGCGTCGAAACTTTTGAAATGAACGCATAAAGATGCAGTAAGTTTTATGCCGATGCGCGATTGCGATTGGACTTATCACAACAAAGCTTTTGAAAAGAGACCACTTTCTAATATGATTTTCTATTTGAAATTGCAATAAGACTTCATCGCATTGGGGGTTTTCAAAGGGAATAATTAGCCGTATGTTTATTGCAATATGCGCTTTTGCGATCCACTCTATCACATCAAAATGTTTTTTTGGGAAAATGACATATCGAGCTATTCCTTTCATACTTTGTGAACATGTGATAAAAGCTTATGTTTAGGCCTTGTTTTTATAATTCATTTGATTTTCTTTTAATATCTACATATATAAAAAGGTCTTTCCTTAATCTTTGTAATAAGCGAAGCTAGGAAAAATTATTGAATCTAAAAGAAAAAGGAAAGGGGACCCATTTCTTATAAAAATTAATATAAAATTTTTGAAATGGGGATGGTTGTTGTACAGTACAACACATCCTTATCCTCTTGTTTATTCTGAACTTTCATCTCATCTCCAAACATCCTCTGTTCAATATACTTGATAAAAACATCATACTCAGATGCTTCTAGCAAACAATTTAGTAATTCACTTTCTGCTTGATTCCTTTCAAACACCTCATCACTATGTCAGTTATCAATTCAAGCATAAATCTCCTCCTTTTCCTTGACAACATCCCATAGATGTCCTTCAGCTCCACTAATGCTCGTAGTTAGCTCAGTCTCCTTCAATTCTAAGACTGATTCTTCTTTAGCATGATACATATATGCCCCATCTTCCTCTTAATTACTATTCTTCTCTTTATCACTGATATGTGACACTTCCATCTATCCTTCTGGGCTGACTGAATCTTCCTCATTCACATATCTACCTATGCATCCCTCAAGAAACCTCATTTCTTCATCAAGATTACTAAAACATAAATCATTTACCTGAGGTCTCAATCCATGGCTTGAATCAGACTCCCTTAAGATATTTTCTAACAATAAAATCTCCCTGTTAGATTCCTCAAGTGTTAAATTTGTATGCTTTATATATTCCTTTTATTCTACTTGATTTTGGCTACCCATATAAGCCAAACTCTGTCTACTTACAACTTTGGCAGTATGCTAAAAAGAAATATCTTCCTCCAACTATGTATGATCTTCCTCATGAGGCCTAACTGTCTCATCCTTATTCTTTAAAACATAATTCAAATTTTTCCTCTCTACTTCTTCTTCTTTGATAATACCCAAAAATTTTCCATCATTATATATTTCACCTACAAAACATACACAAATTATCAATTTTAAAAACATAAGACCTTCAGGTCTCACTTGATGTTTTAGCCATCAGGTCTTATTGTTGCTCTAAATCGTTCATATGATTCAAAAGCTCCTCTACAAATTTGTCCTCTATATCTTCACTACTTTTAGAAAGTAATGGGTCATGTTCTGGTTCACATACAAAAAATTTCTCCGCATACTCATTTATTCTGAGTAACTCTTCCTTCAGTTGAGCATTCACTCTATGATCCCACTTCACTCACAACCTATGCCATTTGACTTTCCTTCTCATAAGCCAACCATACCTCTGCTCTCCCTTATTCATATATAACATTTCCATCGATAACCCAAGATGGAAATTTCTCTCAGGTTTCTCTCTATCAATCTCTTCTTGACTCATCATGTCTATACCTTTTACCTTGGCATTTTTCCTTTTGTTGTGACTTTCCTTTGAAACTTTTCAATGACCTTCATTGATCATGGACTTCCACTCATTTTTTAACTCCATATTGTTCACTTGTGGAAAAACACTCTCGAAGGCTCGAAACAGCTGTGGGTTGAATTACTAGTCCTTGAGGTGAGTTACTAATCCTTGAAGCCCCAATTGGACAAAAAATCTTGAATCTTGGAAACATTTGTGGGTTGATTTACTGCTCATTTAAGCCATGGTGGGAAAAAATTCTCTTGAGCCTTGGACAACTTGGGTACAGATCGATCTGGTGATTGCTAGTGATGTCTAACCGTGAGGTGGAATCACTGGTTGAGGGTTGAGGTGGTTGGCCTCTAGAAGCCCTGTCCTTGATTTTAATGATATGTTTTAAGATATCCCACATTCATGCTTGGAATATGGCATGGGGGTGACTATTTGAAGAGATACTTTCGTCAGCAATGTCTATGGTCAGGTGGTATGTGGAAGTCCCAGACTTGGTTGAATTTTGCTTATGGAAATAAGAAATATTTTCCTTTTGTATTGATGTGTAAATACACTTGGTATTATGTGGCTTATATAGTTTTTTTATGCTTATCATTTATGTTGTTTATATTTTTGTTTTGAATGTGTTCTATGACATTGATGATGTATGGCTCCCATCATGTTTGGATTTGTAAATGAATGAAAAATGAATCTATGATCTAAAAGATGATAATGCAGCTAATGTGATGAGGCAACAATGATTGTTAGTGGTTCTCAAATATGTATTGGACCCCTATGCTCAGATATGTTTCTTAAACCTCTATATTACATATTTGAGATGTGTTTGACGAAATTCCTATAATGGCCAGTAGGGGTCCAATTAAGTCCTTGTTAAAGTGATTACATTTACATCATTATTCTATTATTATATCTCATTTATGGAAGTTTCATGGATTTTTGGGCAGTGACCTCAAACTTGGGCCTGAAAATTTGGCACACAAATTGAGGTTGTGGGCTTAGAAATACATGGAAAATCCCCGATTGCACACATTCCTATGCTATGCAAGAAAATATAGGTTTACTGACACACTCTTTCCCATATCAAGGGAAAGACTAGGAATTGATGCAATAAGAGGTCAAGTTTTCATAAGGGTTAGCTTCCTGGAAGGCTTGGATGGTTCATTGGTGTCCTGTAGCAAGTGCATAAGGTTTAGCTTTTTGTGTTCTCTCAGTTCCTCTTCGTTAACTAACACATACGGATTTGAATCATATCATAGTAAGTTTTAGTCGCATGTTTACTACGGTTGGTCGGTTACTTGGGTAGATGTGGGAGGATGGTGTTACATAATGGTAACAAATCATGGCTCACCCCTCGAACTGGATGGGCAGTGTGTTGGTCATGCACTCATGTTGGTTTCATATGTGTTCCTTATGCTTGTGGTATATGTGCTTGTTGCATATGCATGGTGTTGTTCATGGTTGCAGTGATGTCGCCATGTGAATGTTGATGGGGTTATTGTGGAATGTGTTGTCATGAGTGTATGATTGGTTATGCATTATTTATGCATGTAAACTGCTTACATGTTTTCAATTGTACATTTGTATGGTTGTTGGTGTCATGCATTGGGCCATGGTATGTATTATATGGTCGTGCATTAATGACTGGGCTATGACTATAATTATGTTTATATTTTGTATTATCTATACGATATATAATTGCATGTTTTTATTATTATGTGTATACATGTATTACACTGATTGGTTGATCTTCAAGGACATATCCTCCCTGAATTAAGATGTGGTACATTGGTTTGTTTATTATTTGGTTTAGATGACATAGTATTCCTTGCATGAAAGAAACCAAGATGACTAAAAAGATAGTAGACTACAAATTCCTCTTAAGAATTAGATGAGCAGCATGGTGTTGGGAACTATTCTGACTTAGAAGACAGATTGAGGAGTTTGAAGGAAGAAATAAGGAGTTTCAAAGTAGATAATGATAGAATCATACAAACATAGGAAAAAAATAGAGGTCAATGTGATAGTTCTTCAGAGTTTTTTAGATTGACTGAAACAAGGACCACTCTAGATCATTTTTGGATAGGATGATGACACTAATGGGGAATATGGAAGTAGGTTTGATGGTGGTCATAGGTTGGATAGAGATGACATGATCAGAGGTGGTAGGATTTTGGACACTATGAATAGGAGAGGTGATAGACACATGTACAATTCTAGTTCTTGTTCTGAAAGGCACTATGATCATCATCATTATCATCCTGACAGGAGGAGTGATAGGGGATATTTTCTAGATGATTTTAAGAAATAAAATGCACATACATTCAATGGGGAAATAAAGAAATGTAGGATGCAAAAGCATGGTTACTTGGGATGAATAAGTTCTTCAAGTTACATGATTACTTAGAGAAAATGAAGGCCAAGATAGCTACATTAAGTCTTAAAGGTAAAGAAGAAAGTTGGTGGGAAGATGTGAATAACATCAAGGATATTTATGAGGATGAATTGACTTGGATCGAATATGAGAGACTACTCCAGAAAAGGTATCTATCAGAGAGATACTATGACAACAAAGAAAAAGAGTTTTATGAGCTAAAGATGGGATCTATGACCAATGAAAGGTACAATAGAAAATTTCTAGAGTTGTTGATATATGTGCCTTATCTCAAGGAGGAGAAGGAAAAAATAAAGAGATTCATCAGTGGGTTGTTGATAGAATTAAAAGACATGATTGAGTTTAATGAGACTAGATCATTGGAGGAGGCCATTTGGAAGCTAACATGTTGTTACAAGTAATCAAAGCACAAATATGAGACTAAGCCAGACTGGAAAGGTAATGAAAATATGAGACTAGGCCAAGCTTGGATGACAATGGGGAACAAAGGGTCTTACAGGGTAAGAAGAAATCAACATCAGTGAGAATGGTTACAACTATGCAGTACAAGTGTAGTCATGTGAAAGGGAATGTGCTATTTGTAATGCACATTTCTAGTGACAAAGGTAAGGAAGTTGAGGATGCAGATGTTTTGAGAAGGTACCTAATTCTACAACAGTTTTAGGATGTACTTCCCAAAAATATTTTAGAGTTTACATCTCACGGGGGAGTACACTTTTCTATCGATATTTTACTAGGGGCAGTGCCAACATCTAAGGCACCTTATAGTATGAGAACTCCATAGATGGTAGAGCTGAAGTTGCAGTCGAAGGAAATGTTGGAAAAGAGATACATGAGGCCAAGTGTATCACCATGGGGCACACCCATATTTTTTGTGAATAATAAAGATGGTACCTTAGATTATGCATTGATTACAAAAATTTGAACAAGATGAACATCAAGAACATGTATCTATTATCAAGGATTGATGATTTGTTTAATCAGTTGACGGGAGAAACAATGTTCTTGAAGATTGATATGAGATCGGGATATTATGAGGTACACATTAAAGAAGATAAAATTAACAATATAACTTTATGTACCAGGTACTAACATTATGATTTTTTTGTAGTTCCATTTTTTTTGTTAATGCTCTAGCTACTCTTATGTCATTGCTGAATAATTTGTTGCGCTCTTATTGGAAATTTTTTTTATTATGTCCATTGACGATATATTGGTATATTATAACAATGAAGAAGAGCATGATGAAAATTTAGGAGTAGTGTCCAGATTTCTAAGTGAGCATCAGTTGTATACTAATATTATAAAATGTATTTTCTTTTAGAAAGAGGTACATTACATGGGACATGTTGTTTACAAGGAAGGCATATTAGTGGATCCAGAAAATATAAGGGATATCATGGAGTGGGAAGCTCCTAGGAATGTATATGATGATGTAAGATCATTTATAGGATTAGCATGTTGTTACTTGAGGTTCGTAAGGAACTTCTCATATATTTCTTGTCCCGTCACATCATTGCAAAGGAAAGATAAGAAGTTTGAATGAATAGAGGAATGTGCAACTAGTTTTAAGAAGTTAAAGTAGTTATTGACACATGCTTCAATGTTAAGATCGCATATCCAGACAAAGAGTTTTTGGTATGTACATATCCTTGCAAGAGAGGGCTTTTTGGATTCCTTTTGTAGGAAGTACAGGTAGTGTTTTATGAGTCACAAAAATTGGGTGAGCACAAGAAGAATTATCCGACACATGATTTTGAGTTGGGAGTGATCATCTATTAATTCAAGATGTGGAGGCACTATCTTCTTAGCAAGAAATTTGTACTTGTCAGCAGTCACAGTGGATTTAGATATCTATTTGAGAAACTGAATTTGAATGCTATGAAATCTAGATGGTTGGCCATGATCCGTGAGTTCGAATTTGATATCAATTACTTTAAAGATAAAGAGAACATGGTTTCATATTCTCTTGGTAGGTGGATATAGGTTAACCATATAGCATCTATGAGTTCCTATGGGATATATCTATAAGATAGTACCTTGAAAGCAGGTTAGCAAGATGTCAGGTATAGGGAGCTTAGGCATAGATTACATCATAATATAGGTACAGGTAACAAGTACAAGTAGTGGTACATGTACTAGTGCATGAGCACATTAAGTGGACTATTGTCTCATAGCAGATGACTTGATCAGGTTTAGAGACAATATATATGTGCCGGATGACAACAAACTCAAGAAGGGGATATTGAGGGAGTTTCATGTGAAACCGTATTCAGGTCACCCAAGATACCAGAAGACACTAACAGTAACCAAGAAGTTTTACTATTGGTTGAATTTTAAGAGAGACGTAGTGGAGTTTGTGGTTAGGTTCTTAGATTGTCAATAAGTTAAGGTAGAATGTAAGCATCTAGGTAGACTGTTACAGCTGACTTCGATGCCTAAGTGGAAATATGAGGTCATTTCCATGGAATTTATCATAGGTTTATCCAAATCCATAGAAATTTATTTGGTTACATTTTTTGATTATTGGATTTTGTTCTCACAAAAGGTATGTGAAATAAATGTCCGACTACCCAATAGTTGAATTAACAAAATTGATTTCATCTCATGAAGATCCACTTTTTGTAGCCCTTTTGCATCCATACAAGGGCTTTAGAGTTATCCAATAGAGAGCAAAATTGTAATTTATTTCATCTTCCTGCAAATTCTTTTCTTCCACATTATCATTTCTTGAAATGCACACAAGACGTTGCCACATCATCAAGTAATTAATAAATTTAATTTCCTGCGATGTTGTTCTCACAAACTTTAAGGTTCTTCCAACGTCACTATGAAAAGCCTTACTCCTTTCTTGGTTTCAAGGTCGAGGCTCGATGCTACTTTGAGTTCCAGGGTTTTCAATTCTAGTGTCGTGGAGGGCCTAACAGGTCTGACGAAAGGATGGAGAGAAATGGATTTTTGTGATTAATTTTCTTAACCATTCAATGACTATTTAAGACACCACTACTAACTTTGAAAATTACTTCCATCAAATTATATCCCGTACTATATTTATCTTTCTGTAAAGAATGTTACTCCTAACACAGATATTCTGGTATGCATTAATGGCCATTTATTGTCTCGTGTAATTGGTAAGTGAGAAAGGATTTACTTGAACCTATCTAAACTTTCCACTTTGTTTCCCACTCTTCACTTCGCGAAATGTAATTTCCATACACTCACATCCATTACCTGAGGATAATTATATCTCAACCATAAGTATCTCGCTAAAAAAAAACTTAGAAAAACAACGATATGGGAATAAATATTTACATATCATAGTCTCTTGAACTAGCAATTACCCATAAAAAGAAAAAATATGCGAATATGATTGTTAAATTGGAATATATACTACAACAATGTTACAGAAACTAGACTGTAAATAACTGTGCCACAAAGATCATGCTACATGTTTTATCTATCCTTTTAAAATTTGAGTGGATGCCTTGTAAGGTCATTTTTTTCTAGCCGTGTAAAATTTTATTGATTTATCTACTATCCAAGGGTGAAAAAAATCTAAATAGCCCTTTTCACTGATTTATTCTTCACATCATCTTTAATGAATCTATCATTTCTTCCCCAATTCCTTATTTTCATGTTAATTAAATATTAGAAATGTAACATTTTATATAACCAACTCGAGAAACAAATCAATATTACAAGGATAAATTTATAAACATTCTTTGCAATTGAGGAAACCATTAAAAGAGGAGGCTAATTTTATTAAATATAATTTTCTTAATAAAATGAGCAACAAACCTGCACCACATAATTTCCATATTGGTCTTGTGTGAGAGTACGAGATGATTGAAATACCTATTTTGTCATAGTATTTTGTGTCTTCTCATCTGTGTAATGTTCCAAGATACATATACAAATAGCAACAATAAATTCATGTAGATTTAAATATTACACATGTATAATAGGGAAGGAAAATCGCATAACCTGGCCAAAAATATTTGAGATAATAAACTTAATTTTGTCCTGCAGAATACATTCAATACACTTTTGTATCACACGGTTTGTACTTTGATCATTTACACAACGAATTACATGGTCGTCAAGCTCAACAACTAGCTTTTCTCATTTATCTACATCAACCACCTCAATTTCCTACAACCTCAAGTAAAAGTGTACAATATGCCATTAGGTCCTAGAAAAAATTTACAAAAGGTGAATATGTTATGCAATAGGTTACATAATAAGTGCATCAAAACTTCCATATATTCATTTCTACAAAAAAAACATACAAGATATTAAACACTAAAGGTTTAAATTCTTTATCAGTGTAACCATATTTGCAGTCACCTAGATGTGGGAGTGATAGAATAATGTACCAACTTAGCATAAAACAAAAATTGATCATTTTCCTGACATATTTGATGAAGGTAATACTCAAGAAATCTGAGTCATCCCTAGGATACTTATTGTTTTATAAAATTCAAATCACCTGAAGTTCACTTAAAGTTGTAAATAACATAATTTCTAGTTTTTAAGACTATTCATGTAATCAGGGGGTATTTTAATTTTATTAATCTCTTGTTTTTATCAGAGCAATTAATAAAAACTTCATTTACTGTATTCTCATTCTTGATTACAAGTTTACTGGTCAAGATGTTTTGGTTTAATACACTCTATTTAGATACAACTATAATTATACTCTACAATTTAGTCTAGTTCAAAATGGATTCCTCCCCTTTATCATACATATATAATCCAATTTATATAATATGCCTGAAAGTGAAAATGAGAGTCACTTGAAGAAAGATAAAAATTTTCATTGTGGCATGCTTGTTGTGTTTTTCAGAGGATTAAACTTGTGACAATAATTAGAGGACTCATTTTTTGTCGGAGTAAGCCTTACTCATCTTTTGACCAAAAATGCATGCAAAGGCCTCCCTCTATGTAGTTAAGTAAGACTACAATTTCACTATCAATTATCTCAAACATGTCTTCATCAGACTACCATTTCACTATCAATTATCTCAAACATGTCTTCATCTAAATGATTAGCTCCTATACACAAGATCAAATCTGGAGGATTCCCCTCTAAACCCATCATTGTTAAAATATGTTTGACTATAACACCATTTCTCACTCCCTAAATAATTTGAATTAAAGCTATTTAGTAAACTTCCTATCTTGAATATCTTCATGTGAGACGAAAATGACATCAAAAAAATTCATATGCTTGAAAAAGATAGCCCTAAAATGCTTAACTGGTAGCATTAGTGTGTAATTCCTAAGGCTTGACTTCCACAACTTACTGACTGCTCTTGACAACAACTAGATCATTTTTCAACACACTCTCAAGATTATCTTGCAACTATTTTTCTTGCTAAGAACCCAAATCTAGATCTGCATCCTGGAAGTGCCATAGAATACTACTGTCTTTGGCCTAAAAAAATGAACCATCTGTGATTTATGAGTAAAACTTCATAATGGGTCCCACAACTAATTTATAGCCAAAATCCATTGTTCGCACACAAGTTTTCCATTCTTCATCCTTCTGCCACCTGCTCTAGCGATGTAAATGGAAAAGGTTAAAATGTAATTTGAACCTACCAAGTATAGCTATATTCCAACTGCTTGGAGAAAACATTTGAAAGTTGGGAAAAAGATTGCATGCTTTTCTAATCTAATCATATAAATTAGAGTTAAAATACCTGAAGCAATTACCATGCTTTGTAGCAATCCCAAGAATTTTACAGGGTGAAAACCAATCATTCAAAGTTTGTTTCCCTCGTCCACTTACAATAAAGACCACATTCATTGGATCATTTCCAATTGTGTTTGGCACTGTCAGGATGTCAGAATTTGGAATCATATTAACTGAAGTTTGAGGCATCATGGTACCATTATAATCCAAAATAATGGCTCGTATGAAAGGTTATGAAATCTTACTCTTTTTGTAAGCCCAGAAAATATTGTCAACTGAAAGCTTACGAAAAATATAATCAAACACCACTCTGAGTTTCAAACCAAATCCTAGTCTATAACATCTACTTCTAGAATGCTTTCTACAGGTTCTTTGCAAGTCTGGTATGAAACATTGGACCGAAAAGGATACATCATGAGTGTTGATATAACTAAAATGATTTTCATGTCTCATTTTCTTCTCAGCATCTGGCATTGTAATGAGAATATTCATAGCATCAACTAAATATTCGGTATTCCATGGATTTACCCAAATAACTTCACTTAGAGGGGGGGGATCCAAAAAACTCATATGCTACCAACATAACTTTTTTAGGATTATACAATACAAATCCAAATCAGATTCTTCATCTAAGATGGTAGAGGATGCTCCCCCAACTCCACATAAATTGCATTCAATTTTGACACCCTACTCAAATTCCTAATATTTTGACATCGCCCCTTAAGGCTTTTACACATTGATGAATGTTTCCAATCAGTTATAAAATATCAAAGAGGCCACCCACATCTTAAAGATATGTGAATTTTTGAGTTGATTGCTACTGTCCAATCATATGTAACAAATTTCAATTTTCCATTTAAAATATATTCATACCAAAATGCATATATAAGTATGCAAAGAAATTATTGTTGATGTTGTAAAGGTTCACATAATTTTTTTGGCTATAGGTGGCTTTCAAGCAAGAGTACGTCTTGTGAATATGATCCAGGTTCAATTTAAAACTGGAAGTCTGTGTAATGCAACATCCAAGAATCGGTGAATGTCCCTATATGTGTGAATAAAATTGGTAAGATTCTATATTTTTGGACTATGCCCAAATGTATCAGTTAAAAAAATAAAAAGTGTTCAACCCAACATATTCGTTTTCAATATGATAATACATGGGGATTATAAGGGTGGAAAGGTGTGAGAAGAAAATAACTTGATCCAACGATTGGTGGGTACTATAATAAGCTACAAATGAAAGATTATTTTGAAGCATGTGATATGATGATGGAAAACAGTCTAACACCTAATCTTGTAGCTTGCAATGCACTCATAAATGATTTTTGCAAAACTGGGTGGATGTAGCAAGCCAATTAGTGTACTCATGTGATAAGCCTAAATTTGCTCCAAATTTTTCTTTCCTTATTAAAAAAAGGCACTAGACTTTATTAAAAGCCCAAGAGAAGAAAAATAAGGATGTGTTGCACAATAAAATTGAATCTAATCCAAATTTTGTTTGCAAAACTGTCTCTAAAAGGGAGGCGGTCTGTACTACTAGAGGCCCAGGAGCAATAACAATATCACATTGGTTTCCCCTTCCATTTTTATTTTCAATTCACATTTTATTTCAACAGGAAATGATGAGAAAAGAGGGAACATCCTCCATGGGGATTTCCTCTAATGTATGTTCAACTAAGACTCTTCCTGACAATAAAGTGACTTCAAGTCCACCTTCTAGTTTAGCATTGGAAATTGTTTCGATTTTCTTTCAGCAAAACAAAGATTAGAAAAAATAATAAACCCACCCACACACACCAAAACTATTTTGTTTAAAAATATTATCTACATTTATTCCAAATCATGAACATGAACCCTCTAAAGAGGGTAGTTAAACCATAGGAACAATCATGGAACCACAACACTTAATCCAACCAAAATGCTTCCATTTTATTTTAGCAGGTAGGAATCAGAAAAAGAAACCCCTATCCTCAAGCCTCCAATCAACTGAGAATATAATAGTAAGTTGCAGCTAAACTATGTGCCATGACTGCCTTGTCATGATAACATAGAGAGAATCTATTTGAAAAAATAGCAAAAATACAACCATCATTTTAGACCCATTTACCCTAAAACAAAGAATAACAAAAAAATGAAAACACTAAGAATAACAAAAATGAGTCCCCACATTTTCTCAAAATGTAGCAACTACTTGAGGTCTCAAACTCCAATGTTTAGTGCTCCATAAACTCTTTGGGAAACTACTGAACGAGAACAATGTTATAGATATTTCCATAAAATAGGAAATTTAAAATGTAATGTGTACAAGATTTCAATTTCCTTTTGTTTATATCATACAAATATTTAAAATTGAAACAACAATATTATAAGGTGGAGAAACAATTTCATAAAATTGGCATTCACTTTTATCAAAAGTTAAAATAATAAAATAGGAAGGCTCGTGAAATGATTTAGTCACTGTGATTATGTTTTTTCTATGAAACTTACTGGCCATGTATAGAGGTGTACGCAAAATATTACTTCATGAGTTGTGCTTATGTACAATAATGTTTGATTAACCATAAATGGAAATATTAAATGTTTTTAACGATAGAAAACTTTCTATCCTCTCATATCCTCAGCAGGAATACTTGATAATTGACGATCATTAGAGGGAAAACTCTTGGACCACACATAAAAAGTTCTCTTTTCATTAGCAATGAAAATTTCTCTAGTTCTTTCATCCTATGCAAGTGACACGATTTGACCTGAAAATGAAGCTTCTCTGTTTTGAGAGCCATCATTGAACTTCTCCGCAAAATGTGTATCAGATTTACTAATGCCCATGAAAATGCGAATATGAGATATAGAAGAGAAAAAAATGCGCACATTGGATTGAAGATTCATGGTTTTTATTATGTATTTTTTGATGGAAGAAGAATTGTTGGAGTAATCACTACACCTTTATGGAATCTGTAATTCCCACCCTGGAGATCCTAGTTACTGGTTTGGAAATTTACCAATACCTACACATTTTCATGTAACAACAAACATCTTCATGGTATTAGAGCCTGGACTCAGGTTTGATTCCCCTGAGCTACGTTTGAGGGGGGGTGTTGGAGTAATCACCGCACATCTATGGAATCCATAATTCCCACCCTAGAGATCCTAATTATTGATTTGGAAGTTTACCAAAATCTACGGGTTTTGGTGTAACGACAAACCTCTTCGAGCTAACTATGTGCATGTACACCAAAAATAATCATGCATAGCTGTGGAAAATTAACGAACTTTACCAATGCTCAAAATCTCACAGAGAGCCTGCATGTTTCCTTTCTTGCTCGTTACCCCTCTTATAGAACATCATTTGCATATATATTTCACATTAAAAACTCCTTCAAAGCGATTTATCCAAATAAAACAATGTAAACATCTATTTCATAAATTTCAGTGGAATCTCTAATAGAAGTAAGAATGAATATATTATGAACTTTGTCTCTCTTCTTTCGAGATATCCCATTGTGTTAGAAAATTGAGAGAGATCAGTTTGCACACAACAAATCACACTTCATTCTTTTTTATCATTATGCTTACATATATAGGATGTAAATAATTAACTTCCACAGATCTAGATCCTAAGAAAGTGGCTTTATGATTGTAACATGACACAACGACAACTCATACACAAGGGAAAAAATCAAATCTATAATAGCACCTCGAAATACTCACTGACAAACTATAATACACATGACACACATGACATGGAAGCATTACTTCTAACACCCTCCCATAATTCTTACATATAGAAAATATTAAAAAAAAACATTACCAAAATAAATGAATATTTGTCATATTTTTCTAATATGGTCATCACTAGCACTCATATCCACTCTGAAATTTCACAGTTCCCGCTCTTTTCTTCACCACACTTTAGAGATTCCAACTTGATCCATTTAAGAAATAACCGTTTCAAACCATCATTGATGTACTTTGCAGAATTGATGCTTCTCAACCCCCCAAGAGTGCAACGGATCAATATTGATACTGAACCATCCTATGGAACTGCCACCATCTGTGAATCCATGGCCCTCCACATCCTTCATCAGTTATCTAGGATAGCATTCTAGATACAGAATGTCTTCACCAGACAATTCTGTAACTTGACTTGATGCCCTTAGAGCATGACGGGTCACACTAGCTTGACCTTATTAAGAACTACCTGTGACTAATTCTCCCTGAGTATGACGAGCCACATTAGTCTATTGAATATTTGGTTTGTTCTTTGTGGTTCATCATCATTTTATTCTTGCACAACTCATACCGCAAACTTGACATAATAACAAACCCAAAACAAATAAATGGATTGAAGCAAATGTTACACAATTAATAGAATATTAAAAATAATAAAGTGCCATTGTCTCTCTGGATCACATAGCTAACCAAATTTACCCACAACAACACATGCCAATGAATCCAAAGAATATAACATGAGTAAATTGGCTTGGATGATTATTTGTGCCAAGGATGTCAATCTCTTGAATCCATAGATGCGAAAAATCAACACCTTAAATTAAATTGTAACCACCTGCTATCTCTGAAGACATTGTTGTAATCTTCATGCATTTCAATTTTTGCATATCCGAGTACAATTTTTTCAAAAAGCCTTGCACCATTGCTAGCGGTGAGGTTGGCCTAGTATTTGATTTTTTTACAACGCAAATGGTCAGCTTTCAATGCACAATAGAGCTTTAATTATTTTCTAAACTGAGTTTGAATTAATTGATTGTCCACCAACACATTGTGTGTCACACTAGTCACCTGTGACTGTGGTTTAGGAATATGGCATGCACGAAAAGATACCAGAACCATGACCATAAATTTTTTCCACAGATCACAACGAATTTTTTGGGACATTTGATTCCTGAATTGTAGGATCAAATTCCACCCATGGCAGCGATGGTGATGATGTTTCACATTCTCTTTAAGGTAGAAGAATGAAAATCCTCTCCATTTTTCACCAAATTTTATCTGTCTCTACGATCTACACAAGACTAGGGTCAAATTTCATTTTCACTTGCTCTAAAGCTCATGTGCTTTACAATTGGCTGCAAACACATAAGCTCCATATCTTTTTTTGTATTTTTAGTGGGACATTAATAAATGGAAATTGTTGTCACTATTGTAACTAAGAAATTGATGAACCAACAGGCTCTTCCAAGATCTTGAGCAGGATGACAACATCATAAAAACTTAGGGTCCACTAAAGCATACATAATCCACTGACAATCTTTGCTTGATGAAGGATTTTCTACAAAATTTCTGGGCTGCACACTTATAGATTTACACGGAAATAAATCTACGCACCGAGGAAGAAGAGATTGACTCAAACAACCACTAGATCATACATTCTATTAAACAATCTATGTATAAAAAGTATCATAGCTAAAATTGCATGATCTTAGTCCCTCTCGTGAGAGAGTCAGGGCTGAAACAACTTTGAAACGATGTTATAAAATTGAGAGAGGTCAGTTTTCACACAACAAATCACACTTCATTTTTTATTTATCATTACGCCTACGTATATAGGATGTAAATTGTTGACTTCCACAGATCTAGATCATAAGAAGGTGGATCTACTATTGTGACATGACACAATGACAACTCATACACATAGGAAATAGCCACATCTAGAATAAAACCTCAAAATATTCACTGAAAACCTGTAATACACATGACATACATGACTTGGAAGCATTACTTCCAACACATTGTCCTTTTTCTAGATGAAGTCCAGACTTTGAAAACCTATACGACACAACATTTTTTCATCTGCACATATGTGGGGCAAGCTAGAGGGGCATAGTAGAGATGAGAGGGGAATGGTGGAGGTGGGAAGAGTGTCAACGCAATAGGAGTACTATGGCTATGATTCCACAGGTTAATTTTGTATTCAGAGAAAGAAGATAAAAATAGAGCTTTTTGATTGGCTAAATCAGCCCAATCCAACCCTGTAGAGGAACACCTATCCACCAAATAAAATTTAAACTTTATAATTAACCTAAAACATTAAAAATACATTTAATGAAAATTTATAATTAATATTTCATAAGTAAAGGGTCAATCTACTTGTGTTGTCACTCGATTATCTTTTTCCTATATAGAAGTATGAAATTCTAGGTTTATTTTCTTTGCTTTCAAAGAGGTATTGCTATCGAGTCTTTTCACTTAGAGCTAAAGAGAATGTACATGCAATATAATTTGGGATCGATCTCACCTTTTTCCACTAAAAAATTTTATTTGAAGATACAATTTGGGATGGAACATCACTCTTTTCCACTCACATTTTTCACATGATTATTTAAATGTGCTAAAAAAGATTAAATATGGGAAGATACATGTTGTATGCCCCTCTACCAGGATAAGTGTTAATCCAATTGACCCAGATTCTCTTCAATTTCTCCATTTTTTTTTTCTAATATTTCTTTAGTTTGTAAAATTTTGATATCATTTAAAGTTCTTAACATTCATCTATATAGGTTTACAAATGACCCTTTCAACCATGAAAACCCTTTAAAATGTGGCCAACACCAATGTAAGGCATCGTGGGTAGTATACAAAAGAAGACGACAAGGAGCCATGGCTAGTAGCAATGGAATAGGAAACTAGAGAGAGTTATAGTAAGTGGAGAGAGGTGAGCAAGGAAGGCCACCAAAAATCGATGGTTTCAGAGAGAGGTGAGCGAGGAAGGCCATAAAAGGAAGAATTCCTAGGAGGCAAGTTAAGTATCCCAGAATGGTAGTCAATGCTCTCTAGTATGAAATTCACCTTCAAGGTAGAAGAAAAGTTAACAATGTAAACTCAAAAAGTGAAGCCCATTATAAGAGCACAAGGGGATGACCAGAGAGACAGGTTGGCTCTTCCAACCACAAAACCAAGAAAGTGTTAACAAAAAAACAAAAGTGAAAAGGGACAAATAGAGAGAGCCAACAGAAATAACATACCTCAGATAAAGAAAGCAATGAACACAGTGCTCGAGGAACTCTATTTTTCATATTGTTTTATTTCGTATACAGTATAGTAGAAGGGCATGATGGTCATGGCAGTGTATAATCACCATTGGTTTAGATAGAAAGAAAACTATGTGCACGAAGGTAACATATCCATTAGGAATTCCATTAAACCGGTACAGTGCTGCATACTCAAAGGATTATACCTACCGCCAATTATGTTGGATGCCAAAGTCACTATGAACTACTAAGACTTCTCATATTTTCTTAGGTGATAGAGGTGGGACCCCATCTGAAAAAACATACATTAATATTGTACAAGTGAGATAAAATAAGTGACAAATTATGTAAAATATCCCTCGGTCCATGTACACAACTGTGACAACCTTTTAACTTCTACTTTGAAACTTGGCTTGTCCCATTTGGCGCTTGTTCACCTTTCCTACTTGGAAACTGAATTTTTCCCTAATCCATGTCAAATTTCATAGATGCCAACAATGATTTGATCTTTTGCATTTAGAAAAAAATTTGAACTGTCTTACAGTGATCTAATCTGATGTTTTGCATGTAGAAAAAAATTTCAGTCCTAGTTATAAGCTCCCTCATGTCATCTCATTTCTTGAGTGAGAAATTTTTTTCTAACTTATGTAGCAAATCATCTACTCTGTCAAGTTATTGGTAAAAAATACATCCATTCTAATTAACAAAAAAATTATCCTATAATTATTTATAATGCAGAGTTTCCATTTCCAATTAGACATTTCAATATTACATATGTTAAAAACTAAATCTGAAATTTCATATCTTGAAGTCTGATTTTATTTAGATAGTACAATTTAAGCCAATGATTAAATTTTTTTCAAATACATAAAAAATTGGAAGAAAATATATTAAAATATGTAGTTCCAATTGCTACACAAAGTTATTTCCAATCTACAAATTAAGGCCTTGCAATAGCAACAGTTATACAAGTGGGATGTGAATAGATGAATTATATCATAGAGGTAATCTAAGGACATCATCTGATGACATACATTAATCTTGGGAGTAGGAATGTAAATTGTCAAGCTATCTGTCACTGTCTTTTTAGTACAAGAAAATTAGTGTCCTAAAACATCCAATTAAACATCAAAGGGGATAGCACAACATACGAGATGAATGCATATGGTCAATGCATCCCCAACCAGTTCAATAACACTATATCGATGTCAGAAGAACCAATAGTCCTCAACCCAAGTGCTTACATAGATGGTCCTCAACCCGAGTGCTTACCTAGCCAAAAGCTTCACCTGCACACTCAAAATCGAACGTTGCACTTCCTCCTATTCCGAATGTTGTAGGAGGTCACATTTCCTTCTCTTATTTATAGGGAATTGCTATGCAATCTCATTGATCATCATCCCACACCTATCTGTCAAAATTGTTCTCACTGTTGTTGATAATTTGATGGTTTTGGCAATCCTGATCAACGTCAGCCCACGTTTTTGTTGCTGCGCTAATTTTGGAATTTGAATTAAGTGGCGGGCATAATAGTTTCTTGTGTTGCTGGCTCGTGCAATCTTCCACAATACTAAATGCTCCCTTATGGGTGTTATAAGCACCATGATACACATCAGTAAAAGTTGTTGTGTTTTCTTCGCAATTAGTGCTCCATGCTTCAATTCCAAAAGAATATGTTGTCAATGACGAATGTTCCAACATCATCTCAATTTCTTTAATGATGTTGCCATCATTTTCATTTTTACCTAAATCCCTGATATCAATAAGATCAGGGATGGTGATGACATAGCCAACAGAGTTATTGGGAAACCTTAGTTTTTCATAAGGCAGCAGTGTTGTCTCTGATTCTATTAATTGGTTGCATTTTGATGATGTTGATGTGTTACAAGATTGGGTTTTGCTTTGCAGACTTGAAGATGTAAGAGTTTGATGATTGGTGTGAGAGCATGAAGCAATAAATAGTGAAAAAAAACAAATCTACTTCTTATTATTCGGAAGCCGCTCAAAAGAAAACACACGATTTTCATCCTCCAGTTCTTGTTTTGGTTTTAATTCAAATTGGTCATGAATGCAAGAGTGTCGATTTTCTGTTGGAATTACTCCCAACCACCACCATGAATAAGAAGTGGCAGTAGGTCATACTTCATTAAATTTTTCTTGTGGGAAGGACAAGAAATAGGTTTCAGGCATGAAGGTGTTTTTGTGAAATCCACCCAAAAGATCAAACAGAGTATCCAAGTTGTACACCTTGCGTTAAGTTCCTTACCCACTGCATTAGTTACCTTTCTTTCCCGCACTTCGCCACCCGCAACTTTTATGTTTTACCCATAAGCCTTTCGCCAAATTTATTTCCTCGCCGATGTGATATCGGCGGCACCCACCTACCTTACCACATTACAACTACACACAGACTTTTACGTTCTACCTTTCCTTACCTTTCCGCCTTAGCACACTTCCCAAAATTTACTGCATCGCCACTTACACATCGTAAATTTTATTGTTTAACTCTTAAGCCCTCAACAAAAATTATTTCTCTGCCGATGTGATATTGGAGGGACCCAAAAACCTCACCACACTTCGTAAGATTTCCCAATTACCTTTTATGCCGCTCGCACTTCACGAGTTTTTTGTTTTAACCTTTTCCTCCGCCTGCAGTACCCACTTCAAAAAATTTATAACTTACCGTCCAACTGACCGCAAGATAATTTGTTTTGTTTGCGATGCGATCACAAAAGGAGCATGTGTCAAGTTCAAGAGGATAGCGCATATCGGCGCAACGCAAGATCAAGGTTTTAAGCGGATAGTGCTCGCAAGTTATTATTTTGAAGTTGTGATGTGATGTGCCACGTCACATCACATATCACAAATCTTATGTTTTCCCCATATCGCGCATATGTTAAAATTTATAATTGTCGGTATGTGATCTGCGATGAAGTGTCAGACGTGATGTGTTTTTCGCAAGTGGAACCAATAGCATTTCAGGTCCGTTGTTATGTGTGTTTGCACATTTTTTCATGTAGAAACAACTAATTAGAGTGGAGAATAATTTTTCTGTTGAAATTATTATTCCCGCATTGAATTGCTTTGAATGTTCAGGCTCCAGCTAATTTTTTATAAACTATGTAATTTCCATATGTTTTCTAAGTTGAATAGAAAAAGAATTTCATTCCTCTTGCTCTTGCACTCTGTCTATCTATGTAATTTTAATTTCCACAGTAATTTTTCATTCTTTGTGTTTTCGGGGGAACACATCCCTCTGTGTATTTTTTTGTTCAATATTTTCGACATGGTATAAGAGTAGGTCTAGGCTATCAGTAAAATAATGAGCTCTCTTTACTGAAGAAGCTATAAGATTGTTTGTAGAATCATAAGTCTCCAGAAGTGAGAAAGCTTTTAGAACAATGAGAAAGTTTTTTTTTTGTTACACAGTCAAGATGGTAGCAGCAAGCACAAGCCTGACAAGTCCACCATTACCATAGTTCAATGGTAAGAATTATGATTATTGGGCCATTACGATAAAGGCCGGTTTTGCTTCATAAGATATTTGGGAGCTAGTGGATAATGGTTCCAAGAACCAACATATGCAACAACACTTAATGATTTGACACAAGCACAAAGATATTTGTTGAAAGGAAATAGGAATAATGACTCCAAAGCCCTCTTCTATATTTTCCAAGCAGTACACGAGAGTATTTTCCCAAGGATTGTAGCAACAATGAAGTCTAAGGAGGAATGGGATACCCTCTAGACAACCTACCAAGGTATGGAAAAAGCAAAGACAGTAAAACTTCAAATGCTGAGGAGAGATTTTTAAACTATCTGCATGAAAGAGTCTGATAGAATAGACCCATTATTCACACATGTGATTGGGTTGGTTACCCAAATCATGTCTCATGGAGAGACACTTGAGGAAATAAGAATAGTGGAGAAAGTGTTAATAAGTCTACCATCAAGATTTGATGTCATAGTAGTGGCCATAGAAGAGACAAAATATCTCTCACAATTTTCAGTGGATGAGCTCCATGCATCATTGATGTCTCATGATCATAGACTGAACAGAGCAACGAACTCCTAATTGGAGAATGCATTCAAGAGAAAAATGTCTTTTGGTCAAGTTAGAAGTCGAGGAAGAGAAAGAAGCCCGGACAAAGGTGGAAGAATCAGCCCTGCAAGCACAAGTGGAAGGGGAAGCAATCAGAATCCAAGTGAAGGCTCAAGCCAAAATTAGGCACAAGGACAGAAGTATGATAAATCTCAAGTCCAATGTCATTATTGCAAAAATTATGGTCATTATGAAAATGACATGGGTAATAAAAATAGTGCAAATTTTACAAAAGAAAATCAAAACCATGGTAATGTGATTTTAACTTGTAATGTAGCACAAGAAAAATAAGAATATGTATGGTTATTAGATTCAGGTTGTAGTAACCATATGACTCGAAACATAGAAATGTTTTTCAATATATATGAGAGTGTGAAATCTGAAGTGATAACGGGGACTGATAGCAGAGTCTCTGTCATGGGGAAAGCAAGAGTAAAAATATTGACAAAGAAGGGAGAGAAGAAGTTTATGTCAGATGTATATATGTACCTAGCTTGAAAAGTAACCTTCTAAGCATTGGAAATATCGTGAATAAGGGCTACAATGTGTTTTTTTTAAGATTGATGTGTGCACAAACATGGATATACCTCCAAGTAGACAGGTCATTGCAAAAGTGCATATGACAAGCAATAGGATGTTTCCTCTCAATATCAAAATAGACTTGAAGGAAGGAGGTGTTGTAGTAGCAGTCACACAAGAAGTCTTTTAATAGGAAATGAAAGATGAGAAATAGTTATGGAATTTGAGATTTGAACATCTCAATTTCAGAGGTTTGAATTTGTTGCACAGAAAAGGGATGGTAAAGGGATTACCACTCATAGGGAAACCAGACAGCCTATGTGAAGGTTGCATCTTGGGCAAACAACACACAGAATCATTTCCAACAGGAAAGAGTATAAGGGCAAAGGCACCTTTAGAGATTGTCCACTCAGCTTTATGTGGACCAATGCAAATTCCATCATTAGCTAGCAGTCATTATGTTTTGACATTTATATATGATTACACAAGAAATACATGGGTTTACTTTTTAAAACATAAAAGTGAAGTGTTTGAATAGTTCTACCACTTCAAAGCTCTTGTTGAGAAGCAAAGTGGACACTACATAAAAGTGTTGAGAACTGACAGAGGTGGAGAATATATCTCCAAAGACCTCCTACGTTTCTGCAGGGACCATGGAATACACAAGAAATTTACTACAAAGTATACACCTCAGCAAAATGGTGTAGCAAAAAGAAAGAATAGGACCATCATGGACATGGCAATGAGTATGTTGAAGGCAAATCATTTTCCAAATGACTATTGGGTAGAAGCTGTCAATTGTGCAGCTTATATTTTAAATAGATGTCCAACCAAATTTGTTATGAACATAATTCCAGAAGAAGCATGGAGTGGAACAAAGCAAGTTTTCACTCACATGAGAGTGTTTTGATGTGTGGCATATTCCGATGTCCCAAATCAGTTAAGGAAGAAGTTGGGCAACAAAGGGGAGAAGTGTATATTTATTGGATAGAGTGATAAATCCATGGCTTACAAGCTCTATAATACATCAAATAAGAAGGTAATAATCAGCAGAGATGTTCAGTTCATTGAAGAAGAAGCTTGGGATGGAAGTTTAGAGAAGTCTATAAATTTGAAGACATGTATTTAACATGAAAATAAGGAGTAATTGATTGCAGAAAATAGTTCCTCAACGGTGGCTCCTCCTCCACCTACACAAGCTCAACAAAGCGCATCGCAAGCAAGCAATAAAGCAATATTGCAAAACCAAGGAAGTGCTTCTCCAAGCACACCACAGGGATCAAAAACTCTCTCGAGTTCAAGTGAAACTCTAGGCACATCTTCAGCAAATATAAGAAGACCAAGATTCAGAAATTTAAATGAAATGTATGAGCAAGAAGAAGTAAATAGTAATTTTTGTCTGAATTTTTTTTTTCTTTATTTTGTCATGTTCATGATCCAATCCATTTTGAAGATGTTGTAAAAGAAGAGAAGTGGATTGAAGCAAAGAATGAAGAAATAGGAGCAATAGAAAATAATGAAATGTGGGAGTTAGTGGACCTCCCACAAGGAAAAGATGTTATTGGAGTGAAATGGGTCTATAAGACCAAGAGAAACATTAAAGGCAAGATAGAAAGGCACAAAGCAAGAGTTTTTGTGAAAGGCTACAAGCAACAACAAGGAAGATACTATGTGGAAGCCTTTGCACCAGTTGCAAGGATGGAGACAGTGCAGACAATGTTGTCCATAGTAGCACAACAAAAGTGGAAAGTTTATCAAATGGATGTGAAGTCAACATTTTTGAATGGAGTGTTGAAAGATGAGGTGTATGTTGAACAAACTCTTGGATATGAGATAGAAGGTCAAGAACATAAAGTGCATAACTTGAAGAAATCTCTTTATGGGCTGAATCAATCACCGAGAGAATTGTACAACAGGATCGATGCTTACCTGGTGGACAATGGGTTTGACAAGTGTGATGGTGAACCCACACTCTACATCAAAGAAAATGATGGTGAAATTCTTATTGTTGTTTTATATGTAGATTATTTGATTCTCACAAGAAATGATCTTTCTCTCATTGTTGATTTTAAAGAAGTCATGAAGAGTGAATTTGAAATGACTAACTTGGGTTTATTGAGATATTTTTTGGCATTTAAGTAAAGAAAAATGAAAAGGGAATTTTTATTTCCCAAGTAAAGCATGTTGCACAAGTTTTAAATAGGTTCAATATGCAGAACAGCAAAGCAACAAAAACTACAACTCTCATGGGGTTGAAGTTTAGCAAGGAAGATTGCAGCAAGAATGTTGATCCGACATTGTACAAGAGCATAGTTGGCAGTCTAATGTATTTGACTGCAACTAGGCCTGATATTATGTATGCGGTGAGTTTAATATCTAAATTCATGAAGACACCAAAGGAGACACATTAGCAAGAAGCCAAGAGAATTTTAATATATGTGAATGAAACGAAGGAGTATGGTGTTCTATACTCCTCAACTGATAATTTTAAGCTAATTGGTTACACTGATAGTAATTGGGCTAGAAGTGTAGATGACAAAAAGACCACATCTGGATATGTATTTCATTTGGGATCGGGAGAAATTTCATGAGCTTCCAAGAAGCAGCCAATAGTTTCATTATCAACAATAGAAGTTGAATATGTAATAGCAACAATAGCAGCATGTCAAGTAGTTTGGATGAGAAGGATGCTGAGAGATTCATGTCATGAGCAAGACAAAGGAACCACAATTTATTGTGATAACAGTTCAACAATTTCATTGTCAAATAATTCTATTTTCCACAAGTGAACAAATCATATTGATGCAAAGTATCATTTTATAAAGGAATTGGTTAACAATGGTGAATTTGTTTTGTAGCATTGCAGGTCAGAGGAACAACTTGCTGATATCCTCACAAAGCCATTGGGACATAGAAGTTTTGTTTATCTCGGATAGTGTCTGGGAATGATTGATGGCAGCAGTTGTGACTAAGGGGGAGTGTTGGAATTACTCCCAACCACCGCCATGAATAAGAAGTGGCAACAACTCACATTTCATTAAATTTTTTGTTGGAGAAAGGACAAACAACAAGTTTATGGCCCAAAGGTGTTTGTGTGAAATCAACCCAAAAGATCAAATGAGTACCCGAGCCACACACCATGCATTAATTTCTTTACCCATCGCATTACTTACCTTTCTTGCCCACACTTCGCTGCCTACAACTTTTATGTTTTACCCATAATAATTTCGCTAAAGTTATTTCCCCACTGATGTGAGATCGACGAGACCCACCTACCTTACCGCAATGCAAGCAGACACAAACCTTTACATTCCACCATTCCTTACCTTTTCACCTTAGCGCACTTCCCAACGTTTACCACATTTCCGCCCACACATCACAACTTTTATTGTTTAAATATGAAGCCAGCAACTAAACTTATTTCTCTACCGATACGATATCGGCGGGACCCACAAACCTCATTGCACTTCACAATATTTCCCACTTGCCTTTTATGCCACCCGCACTTTGCAATTTTTTTGTTTTAACCTTTTCTGCCGCCTGTAATGCGCACTTTGCAAAGTTTATAACTTACTATCCAGCCGCCCGCAAGATAATTTGTTTTATTTTTTATGCGATCACAAAAGAAGCATGTGTCAAGCTCAGGAGGATAGCACATATCAGCGCATTGCAAGATCAGGAGTTTAAATTGATAGCGCCCACAAGTTATTATTTTGAAGTTGCAATGTGATGTGCCATGTCACATCGCATATCGCAAATCTTATGTTTTTCCCGTATTGCGCATATGTTAAAAGTTAGAATTGTTGGTATGTGATCTATGATAAAGTGTCGGATGCGATGTGTTTTTCAAAAGCGGAACCAATAACATTTCAGGTCCGCCGTTATGTGTGTTTGTACGTTGTTTCATGTAGAAGCAATAGATCAGAGCACAGGATGATTTTGTTGTTGAACGTCTGATTCCCACATTGAATTGATTTGAATGTTGAGGCTCCGGCCAATTTTGTATAAACTATGTAATTTCCATATGTTTTCTGAGTTGAATAGAAAAGGAATTTCTCTCCTATTGCTCTCACGCTCGGTATGATTGTGTATTTTTAATTTCTACAGAAATTTTTCATTCTTTTTGTTTTCCGGGGAACGCATCCCTCTGTGTAGTTTTTTGTTCAATACTTTCAACATTTTCTACATTGGTTACCGTATTAAAACTGTTGTGAAGAAATGACATGGCGTCTGAGTGTGAGACGACTTATGAAAATCACGAATATGAGGATGAGGATGAGCGAACATTGATGGGATGTTACTTTTTGTTGCTTTTGGTGTAAGTGGATGAAGATCAGAGGCTGTGTTTCAATAGATTCTTCTTGATGAAAGAATTCCAGTAATTATTGATTTCATTGTCTGTGCATCCTAGATAATTAGGTGCAATTTCACACCACCTACACTACCAATTACCCAGGTTAATCGACTGACTTGGCAATGAAAAAAGTGGAGACACTTAATACACAGACGAGTGGGTCAGCTCTCATAACAATTACTACTAAATATTTCACATAGTTAACCGAACAAATACTACTAAAAATATCAGAGATTTAGTAACGGAAGGGTAGGTTATCATGTGATAGAAAATTCTCAGAATAGATAAAAAAAAAACAAAGCTATTACCGAGAATCAATTGGAATTGTATGATCAATTGCTCTTCTTGGGGTGAAATTGCACTGCATTTAAGGCGAGGACGCAAGTAGTTCATCCATCTCAGCCTGCAGCTCTTTCCACATTTCTGCAAACCTACATGGCCATTTATTTGGGTTTAATATTATAATATATCTTTGTTTCATTTCATCTTAACCCCTTATAAACAGAAATTTATTCAATGCACATAAACATTGGCATTCTCTTATCGCATCAAAAAGAGCTCTACTACCATAAATGGTGAGCTGTTTGGATCCAATATTTAGGTAATTAGAACTGAGATCCCCTCCTCCACTCACTCAGAAAAAAATAAAACCAAGGCCAACCTAGAATATATCTATACTTCAATAAATCAACTAAGTAATCCATATTACTGGAGATCTATAAATCAAGAAAATGGATCTATAAATATTTTATTTATTTAATGGAAATATAAAAGAGATATGACCACAAGGAAATTTTCCCAACTTAAATTTAGAGCATCTAATTTATTCTAAACATTGATACTTAGGGTGTAGTTATTAATAATTATATTAAAATAATTTATGCAAATGGACCTAGGTTTTACTTAGCAGACTATTAGCCAAGTAACGGTGTAAGTGGGTGTTTAAATATTTACCAGCTAATGCTTGGCGCGGTATCTCCAGGAGCAGGCTCAGAGGCCGTTCTTCGTGATATAATTGATGAGTTTCTCCTCTTCGTGGGGTGATCAACAACCACTCCTAAGCTATGGGTTGGTAGAAAAGGGGGTGCCTTGTCCATTCCCTTCTGTGTACCTCATTTTTAGTCAAATCCTTTTATTTGTGATAGAGTGCTAGTGGTGGTGTGCTCTCCTCTAGGCTTGTAATCAGCTCTTCTCATATGTTCAAACACAAACGCAGTGAAATATTGAGAGGCAGGCACATTAACGAAAGGTGTTTCAATCATCTGTTGATGATGCAACCCATTATTTTCCAATTTTCAATCAAATCACATGGGGAAACAACCAACCACTTGTCATGACTAAATATGATTGTTGTGAGTCCAAGTAGATCATTATAATATTTGTGAATTTTGTTCTTCAAGTCATTTTATTCCTCCCTTCCCTGGGACGACAGGAGCATGAGAGCTCCCATACATAATAGGCTCTTTTTCCTTACCATTAAGAATAACAACTCACATCTAATGCATTCATTCCATTTGTTGAACATCCTATCCCTTAGTTGTCGTTGTGAATGAAGAACTAAATGGGGATCCACTTGTACTTCCTCCTCTCTGCTGGATCCGCATGTACACCCACTCTGTTGAAATATTAAACTCACCTGCAAAGCCTTTGCAGGAGGAAAAAGAGTACAGTAGGGGAAGAATTCTTGAGTGCACACAATCGTGCATTTAACAAAGAAATCAATGAAACTGTAAGGATTTTTTTTTTATGGGCCGCAGCCACCTTTGCAGAAGAAATTGAAGTTTTTCTGGTTCAAACCACGCAACTAGCAGTTTTTGATAAATAGTCAAATCGGGCTTTAAGCCCTCACCAACCACCAAATGGAGATATGTTTTACGCGCCAAGTTTTTGATTTGAAATGAGCCACGTCTAATGCCAACACTGCAGAGGCAGGCTCCACTACAACCAATAAGAATGTTGTCACATTCGTTTGAGCCCTTTGCAAATGACTGAGGATGGTCCCACTGCGAACACATCAAAGGCTACGTGGACCAATCAGCACTTATCGCGCTGGTTTGATGCATGACGTCATGGACCTCATTTAGTATGCGAAGATTTTATAAAATCCGGCATATAAAATGTTTGAAGTTCGTGGGCCCCAGCAATCAACCAATCAGAAGAAGATCGCGCGAGTTTGCCCCTCACTGACGCGAGGGAAAAATGGTATGTAAAAATCCATTGCAATCGAGTTTAATATCTTTTGAAGTTCGGGCTTATGGTTTATAAACTTTGGTTAAGTTTTATATTGCAGCAGAAGTCATAAGGTTCAAAACCTTATTTACATTATAATGTTGTTATGTTATGAGTTGTTTGAATGCTACGACAAAGTCTTTTGACTTTGGTTATGTTATGTAAACAGTTATATATATATATATATATATATATATATATATTCCATAGTTTTTTTTTTTTTTTTTTGGGGTCAACCATTGCATCATATAAAAGAAAAAAAAGACCGTGGGCTTATATGTAATGTAAGTGCAACTATGCAAAAGGGTATGTGTGTGTATTCTATGCCCAAAGGAAAAACAGAAAAAGAACAGTGAGCACTTTATGTGCATTTAGTAAAAGACAGAGAAGTTTTAAGCACTGTGTGTTGAAGCAGTCATACATATATAGTTTTGTAAATCCCTCTGTTAGAGGAAGAACACCATCCTTTTGTAATGTTTTCTTTGTTAATGAAATAGAAGCATTTTTGTCATCTTTGTCCAGCAAGCAAGAAATTTTTTTTTTTAATTCACTATGTTAAGAAGAGAATTTTTATTCCCTCTGTATGTATTTTGGAATATTCAGAAATTCCAACACACTCAGCTACGATGCCAATGCATAAGCAGTAGTGACAGCCGCATGAAACACTATCTAAAAGAAGAGCACGAGAACCATAAATTTACATTCCATTACCATCTTTTTATTCACTGTAAAATGCATGGAACATAATTTATTGATATTTATAAATATTTTCAGTATGAATACACACGTTAATAACTAAAAAAAATTAATATATTCATAAAAATAGACATAAAATACAAAATGGCGAAAACGATATTTAATAGAGAATGTAATTTAGGAGAGACCGTTCACAGAAACTTCAGATTAGGAATTAGTTCCTATTTCTTAGGTAGATGTTCTAACTTCGCTATATGTGTGAAGATTATATATTCTCGATTGTAATGTGATTGATATAGAGAATTCTATAGAGGCACTCTCCAGGTGGAGCCTCTCATCTGAGAGCTACCCACTTTCATTAATAAAGTTGATTCTTGAGTTTTTATCATGGTGTCAGATGGAGGAACATGCTGATCAGTTAAAACACTTACGGGATTTTTCGGATTGCCCAGCACACCCTATTAGCGTGACATTAGAGTTGAGTGGGGCGATGTTAAGGGCACGTTGACCAGTAACGTGGCAAAGGAGGCTGTGGTAAAGGAGCCTACGACATCACAGAAAGAGGAAGTCATGGAAGATGGAGGAGTGTTATGTCCGTTGAAGGATTCAACACAACAATTCATATTTCGCTCGTAGATCTGCTAGATCCATGGGTGATCGCTTCTCGGATCTGCTAGGGAGAAGACTATTCCGTCAAGGACGTGGACGACAGCGAGAGTGCAGAGGCCAAAAACATTTGAAGCGACCTTTGAGAGCATGTGGAGAAAGGTGAGTGATGCAGCGAAACCGTGGGTGATCGAGACGAGAGTTTTAACTACTGGAGGAGTTGTTGCTCATTAGTGAATGTGCAACAGAACTGTGGGTGATCGAGTCCAGTGTTTTAACTACCGGAGGAGATGTTTCTTGTTGCAGGGAGGAGTTGTTCTGTTTAGCAGTCGATCCGGCGGTGTCGCTATGTGATCTGTTGGTCGAACTGCTAAGCTGCTAGCTCCTTGCTATAGACCACTAGAGTGGAGGTCGTGAATCTGTGGATACGAGTGAGTAGAGAAAAAATGGATTGTGGTTGCCATATTACACCTAAATCTGCGTGGTTGTGTGGCTTAGTCAACTACCTTGGGACGCAGAAGTAGTAACAGTGGTTTGGTGATTTCGTTATGGTGGTAGATCCAACAAGGTTGCATACCCACGGTCATCGCCAAGAAAAATGTATGTACTCTCACAAGGTGTGCTACTTAATAAAATGTTTATAGTTTTGCAAATGGGGTCGTAAGTGCAATAGCTCTGTGGCGATGTTGTCGTGAAACAGAAAAATGGTCTGGGTGCAAAAATTTATTGAATGGGTGTCTGTTTTTTTATTGAGGGCATTGTATTGTTATATGGTAGAGAAAATTTGTTTGGAGCATAATTGAAAAAGGGGGTTAATTTCTTTTTAAAAAACGATCTCTGTATTTAAGGTTGTTTTTTTATTTTTAAAGCAAGGTATTTTTACATAGCCTTTTGAGGAATTTGGATTTAGTTTTTTTTAAGTAGTTGTAGGTTGGCGTCTATTTTTTTCAAGGTGAATAACCAAATGGTCGAAGCATACTTTAACGAGAACAATAAGTTCGACGGTTCCAATTATTCCAATTGGAAATTCAAGTTGCAAAATTTGCTGGAGGGGCAATGTGCATTGGTGATTGTAAATGGAAATGAATTGAAACCGGCAACTGTGGGAGGTGGATCAACTGGCAGAATTTAGGATTAGGAGAAGAGGGAGAACAAGTTGAAAGTGCTATTGAAATTCTCAGTGAAACACTGCATTATCCCTCACATCACAGAGTCTAAATCAGCAAATGAGATCTGAACAACCCTTAAGGATATGTACGAGATCATAAACACAAATTTCCTTTTACTCTTGAAAAGAAAGATTCTCTCCATTAAAATGGAGGATAATGAATCAGTATCTACGTTCATCTCTTGCATCAAGGACTTCAAAAATAAGCTTGGTGACATAGGGGAGGTAGTGTCAAACATTGATCTGGTCATAATTACCATGAATGGTATGACTGATGACTATCAGATGTTCATCACAGGCTTGAATGCGAGAGTGAAAGCCCCCAAATTTGAAGAATTGACCGGGATCCTGATGCAAGAGGAAGAAAGGTAGATGACTATGAAACCCCAGAGTTCAAATATTGCTTTAATGGAAAAGAAGAATCCCTTCGGAGGGAGGGAAAATGCAGCACAGAAAGGCAGAGGTACAGCTCAATGAAAGCCACATGAAGGTATGCCATCTCAAGGTATGTATTCAAACAAAAAAAATTTAGGAACCATGTTGTGAAACCTTTCTATTGTGGTAAAATTGGTCATATTGGAAATAATTGTCATAAAAAGAGGCTTGATGAAACTCAACATAGACATAAGAGGCATGTAGGACACTTTGCTGATGAATATCATAATCATGACGTTAGATTGTTTATGGCTAATTCTAATCAGAATGATGAAGTGGATACTTGGTTTGTGGATTCAAGAGTATCCACTCACATGACAGGTAATAGACAATGGTTTGAAAACTTCAAAGATACCAACAGGGGTTGCAAAAATCTAATTTGGGGATGACAAATGGTACCAAATCAAACGGTATGATAATGTTCCTATCATATTTCCTAATGGGAATATTAGGCATATTCAAAATGTAATGTATGTACCCAGAATAAAAAATAATATGATCTCTATTTATATGATAACAAATCAGAATCTTAAGGTATATTTTTTTAAGTCTTATTGTGTTATTAAATATACGTTGGATCATATGAATATAATTGCATCAGGGATTCGAGTAGGAGTTCTGTATAAGCTAAATGTGAGAAGTGTGCCACACCAAGCATTGACATCATCAGGTATGACTGCCTCTGATTTATGGCATCATAAATTCGACCGTATTAATTTGAATGACCTGTTGCTACTTCAAAAAATATGTATGGTAAATGGTCGCCCTGTTTTAAAACATGTTCATGTTGATTTTGAAGTATGTGCTCTTGGGAAGATGCACAGAGATGAGTTTCCTGTAAATGTAGATAGAAAGAAGAGATATATATTAGAGTTAGTGCACACTAATTTATGTGGGCCAATGCAGACAAGGTAATTGGGAGGTGCTTATTATTTCTTATTATTTTTTGATGATTGTACGAGATTCACGTGGGTATATTTTATCAGTAAAAAGAGTCGTACTTTTGAATAATTTAAAGAGCTCAAAAGCATGATTTAGAAGCAAACAGGAAAATTCATCAAGATTCTCCGCTCAGACCAAGGGGGAGAATACAAGAAGGTTGGTTTCATAAAATATTGCAAATACCATGGAGTTTACAGTACCCCACACTCCTCAATAGAACTGGGTTGCAAAGAGGAAGAAAAAAACCCTTGTGGAGTGTGCTAGGAGCATGTTAAAAGGTAAGAATCTGTCTAATGGTTTTTGGGCAGAAGGAGTAAATAATACAATATATTTGAATAATAGGAGTCCAACAAAAATTCATGAGATTAAAATTCCATTCGAAGCTTTATTAGGTTTTAATCTTGTAGTTAAAGATTTAAGAGCTTTTGGATCTAAAGATTTTTCTCATGTTCCGAAGGACGATAGGAAGAAATTGGATTCAAAGCCCATTAAATGCACTTTTGTTGGATATTGTACTAAGTTTAAAGCTTATAAAGTCTTTGCAAGTAGAGATGTAGTATTCCATGAGCAGTTTCATGATGGAAACTATGATAATGGCAATGAAGAATGGGACATTCGTTTGTTGATGGAAAAAGAGAGTGATGAAACAGAGGACAATCATGAGCAGTAGTAGAAAAAGCAAGAAGAATATGGTACAGATGCAGTAGCCAATCCAAGTCTACAAAGTGACGGTCATAACAAGTTGAAGCCACTCCACCACTCACAAGATTAGGTAGGAAAATTTAGTTGCAAGCAAGATATAGGGAAAATGTTTTTATAACTATTATGTTAAATTTTGTTGAACCCTCTAGTTATAAATAAGCCAATAAATATAATGAATGGGGGGAAACTATGAAAGAGTAATATGAACCAATACTTAAAAACAAAACTTGGGATTTAGTTGAATTACCTGAAGCCAAACAACCCATAGGTTGAAAATGGCTATACAAGCCTAAATTTAAAGCATATGGGAGCATAGATAATTATAAATCTAGGCTAGTTGCAAAGAGGTACTCATAGAAAGAAGGTATAGACTATGAGGAAACCTTCACCCCTATAGCTAAACTAAACACAATTATAATTTTAATTTCTTTAGCTACCAAACATCATTGGATGATACACCAGCTAGAAGTGAAATCTACATTTTTAAATGGGGAATTGAAGAAGAAGTGTATTTAGAGAAACCTGAGGGATTTGTTAAACAGGGGGGAGAACATTTAGTTTGTAGATTGAAGAAAGAATTTTATGGAATAAAACAGGCACCTAGGTCCTGGTATGATAAAATTGATTCATTTTTCCTACAGCATAGTTATAAAACAAGCAAAGATGATATATAAGTTTACTTGAATAAGCGAAGATGATATACAAGTTTACTTGAAGAAGCGAAGTACACATATCATTGTTCATTTGAGGAGGTTTTTTCTTCTATAAAAGGTCCATCTTTATATCATTTCCCTTTCTCAACAATTTTGGATTGACAATCTTTCTTGTAATTCCCTTCTTATCCACATCTCCAATATGATTTTACTAGCTTTCCTAGAGATTTAGATCTCCCACTCAAGGAATTATTTGTATTTCTATTATGGTAATATCCTCTTAAATAAAATGCATCTCCATTCTATCTTTCCATGTTTTTCCTTCTCTTCTCATCTAATAACCAATATGAGACTATTTCATCAAATTTTAAAGTAGTTGAATTACTACCTACAAAAAAAAACTTACTATCTCACAAGGATAGTAGATAACATACCTAATTGATGCATTTATCCTCATAGTAAATCTGAATATCAACAAATAATAGCTAATTTACCACAACCTTAAGGTGTTTATATGCTCTGTCATCGATTCGTGATCCTTCAAACTTAGGTTATACAACTTTTTTCGTAGGAACAACTTGTTCACTATGGACTCAGACTATTAGAAAGCACCTAAATTTTCCCACAAAGCCTTTCTTGTAGCTCCCCCTAAACTATTTTGTGAGAGAGACAACCATATTGTATTATTTTCCTTTCAATCGAACTTGCTCCAGTTTTATATTGACATCCCCATCAATGAAAGACCTAGATCCACAATGATCCAATAATTTTTATCATTTAGAAAGTCTTCCATTTTGATATTCGACAACTCAAAAACCTACACATTGACTTTCTCCATCTCTATATTTGAACTTCTTACCATTTCTTTTCACCACAGGAGTTTCTTATGAAGATTTCCCACCATAACAAGGTCTACCATAGTTCTGATCCAAACCCTATAGCCATAGAAGCACCGCCTTGAAGCCCAAAAAAGTTCGATACAAAATGTGGGTTTTAACCTTTACAAATAATTAGTACAACCATATTCTTAACAAAAAAAATACAATGTAAAAAAGACACATTAACACATAAATTTTATACTAGAAACCCAAAATCAGGAAAATAAACTATATATATATATATATATATATATATATATATCACAATATTAAAATAAAAATTATATATATTTTGGCATCCATGAACCACAAATGAATTTAATCTATATTAGAATACAACCATAATTCCTTGACTGAAACTACAAAACTAAGGACATACCCACCACGTGCCACAATGACTTTTAGAAAAAGTGTGCCAAAAATTGTCAAAATTGGAAACATAAAGCCATATGTTTTTTTTCTAGGGGCACTATTGCCCCCCATGTGACCCACCTACTATGCATCACACATTTTATAGTACATGAGGATAAATACGCCAAGAATATAAAACACACCCAACAAAGACAACAATTAATTTGAAGCAATATATTTTGTAATGAACCCAATGGCATCATCTTTCTTTATGTAAATGGCAAACATCGTCTCATAATCCTTAAGAATAACAATATTGGTATTAGCAGAGCCATTTTCTCTTCAATAGGGTCTCTATATCTAACTCC
The DNA here is from genome assembly GCA_034641835.2 of Pinus albicaulis. Taxonomy (NCBI): domain Eukaryota; kingdom Viridiplantae; phylum Streptophyta; class Pinopsida; order Pinales; family Pinaceae; genus Pinus; species Pinus albicaulis. Next base: position 691,545,848 of record CM076576.1, on the reverse strand, counting down.
AAAACAACATGATTTTTTCCATCCAAAATTATATGATCAAGCTTGAAAAACATCTTCATATTTCCAATAGATCTAATATGTTTGAAATTATTGTCAAGTCAAAAAAATAAACCAACCTATATTCAATCATTATAAGGTGTGTCTGTTTATAATTTATATACAATAGGGCTAGGAAGAAACCAATAAGTTTAATACCATATTGGGGATTAAAGGATCTTAAGAAAATAAAACAAAAAAAATAATATAAAATAATAAACATAATATTGACATGTTCCAAGGTGATGGGTTGTGTCTGGAAACACTATTACATCACTTAATCATAACACGTCATGATTAGTATATCTAAGTGCAATATTATTATATCAATCGTGTTCAACATTCATCAACCATAAGTATTTATTCAAAGCATAGGGAACTTTTGTTATAGTGTCCAAATCTAACCAAATTCCTTCAATATGGAAGTTTTGGTCCACAAATGAGCACTCATACTTTCAATCATTTTCATGAAATATCCATTGATTTTTCAGTTAGCTAACTCCTCCAGCAGACCCAATTATAATTAGTTAATAGAATACTCAATTTGATATAAGAATTGAGTCATTTTATTTTATAACTAACTCAAATCCTTTGACCACTCAATCAACTCCTTCACTAGTAAACCACTCAACCAACCCATCAATCGCTGAATCAACTATTCTACTAGTCAACTACTAAACTAACTATCTCATATTATTTTATCCTTTGCTTGACTATTCCAAAAAACAACAAAGGTATGATGAGCTGACATAACCTTAGGTTCTAATAAAATATAAAGATGTTGAGAATAAATAGTGATGGAGAGTTATATGAAAATTAATGCAATAAGAATTTATGTAATAATTTTGGTATATAAAGGTAAAATTATACACCATATACACCTCAATACAATGAGGTTGTAGAAAGAATGAATGTTATGTTCATGGAAAACAAAGGAGCATACTAACATATTCCAAGTTGCGAAAATAATTCTAGGTATAGGAGGTGGATATTTCATGTTACTTGGTAATCGATCACTGTCATTTGTGTTGGTTGACAAAAATCCCCATGATGCATGGAATGTTTAAGAAGCCCTCTCTTAAACATGTCAAATATTTTTGTTTTGATTCTTTGTAACATACCTCCTGAAAATTCCATGTAATAAAAGTTAATAAGGGAAAAATAATAACCAAGGTCATGGGACATATTCTAAGCTAAATGTTGGGAAAAACATCCTAGTGTGGGTGTTCATATGGTTCATTATGGCTATGTGTTGAACCTCAAGACCGTTCCTATTTTTGACATCCTTTTACACCATCTTTTCTTCCTTTCTGCAAAATCCATAAACTCAATAAGAGATAATTGATAAATTTTCCATCTGAGAAAGAATTTAGATGATCTCTATTTTATATTGTAATGTTTCTAATTATTTAGATAATTTTTTGTAATTAGCTACAGAATTCATGCAATTCTATAGCTAACCTTTGTTTCTGCAGCCACTAGTATTTCTTGACAGGCTTCGAGAAGAAAATGAAGAAGCGAGTCATATGGGTAGCTTTGAAATGATCTATATATGGATCATATCCTACTTACCTATCTAGATTCAAGAAGGATAATGCCTACAGTCATGGTCAAAGATCAATCAAGATAAGGGACGAGATGAGCGGACGAAGATTCTCGATTTTCTCTTATGTAGCAAATCAAGAAAGATCCATGGCGACTTTGCTTCTGATTAGACTTCTAGTCTTAGCTTTATTTTACTCTCCATAGGTGAAATTATCTCAAACAGTTAATCTGAAACTATGTATAAATACTAGTCTGTCGAAACGAGGAATAAGCTTGAGTTTTGGTGATAATACTGTGATACATTTTAAAACTTTGTTTTGCTAATGAAGAAGACCAATTCTAGACCACTGATGCACATATAAATTAAGAATATTTACACTCATTCTCTTGCAGAGTGTCCCTACACAAAAATTAGTTTTTTACAGTCATTTCATAGTTTAAATTCTTTTCATTTCATAGTTTAATTCTATGTCATTCAGTTTCTAAATGTTTTCTAAATTGATTGTGTGTATCTACGTAGAATCAACTATTTTTTTTTTTCGTAATTGAGGCTAAACTATGTTGATTTGAAATAAAATTTTACATATGCTATAGGCTGAGTTGGTAAGCTATGCTTAAACAATCCCAACCTTTTTTTCTTTCATAGTTGTGCATGTATGGGGCTGCCTCCTTGGAAGAAACTAGCCCTGAACTAACATCAAAGATAAGATTAAAAAATGTGCCATGAAACCTGTGAAAGTAAAGGTTCTATGATAATAGCTAGAATAACATAAAACTAAAAAAATCTGATCAACCATATAGTCATGGGGCTTGCGCATCATCCTTGGTGTCTGGATCCTCCTCCTCAATACGGCAGGAATACACATGCGCTATGGCCTCCTCTTTAGCAGTAGGTCGGCATGAAGGCCTAGAAGCATGTGTGCAGAGGATGGGAGCGAATGGGTACTCAACATCTAGTACCTGTGTCCAAGTGCCCTCCCAGTCCATGATCCAAATGTAGGTGTCTTCCCCCTCTGCCTCTTGAACTGAAAGTGGCTCGATTTTGCGGGTCCTGGGTTGCTCCTCATGCACAATGGTGGATTTCCTTGGTCTGCTTCTGCCTCTCTATGTTTCATTAGTAGGGGCTTCCTTCTCCTCGTCATGCATAGGGCTTTGGGGGGAATCCCTGGTGTGATTTCTAGAAGAGAAGCCCTCAAAGGACTCCAGACAATTATCGAGCCCTTGCTGGTAGTGTTCTTGTAACACACCTCTTTGGTCGCCTCTGATTTTTCTTTGGCGTAGTATAGGAACCATGAAATAGTGAAGAAGATGGTAGATAGGGGGATGAGAGGTATGGAGAAGAGGATTAGACCAGATACAAAGAATGCACATCATGGCATTATTGGCTAGGGTAGTGCACAGGTGGGGGATGTGCAGCTTGGGGAGCTTGGTGATGAGACTGCACAGTCAGGAAAAAATAGTAAGGTAGAGGGAGCCAAGGTGAGGCGCAAAGTCAGGGAGGTGCACGGGCAGGAGGGTTATTCGTAGCACGACTTTAGGGGGAGTTTACGTAGTGGGAGGAGCGTGCAAGAGGCCTGAAACTAAAACAGAGGAGCCAGAAGGAGAAAAATTTGAATAACACTATGTGGAAGGGCTTCCCATTTTTTATGCATATGGCAGAAGCGCAGATGCTGTGCATTATTATGACATGCTTGCAGATGCATGTTGCGACAGTTTTCGTATAGAAGCATGTGCTTCAAGTTATGGGAGAGCGTAATATCCATCCGGGAGATCATTTAAATAATTGCAGCTGAGAGGTACCACCATGGGCAATCGTTGGCTTTGCGTATATTCTTGATGCCTTGAATCTGTCACCTCATGTGAATTATTGAAGAGAGGTGTATCCACTTCAAGTGAAGGCCTGCGTTGCAGATCTTCATCATCTCGAATGTGGGATGGTTTGTTTCCATAGGTGCGTCCAATGTCACCTGCATCCGGAGTACGCATAGTCAACTATTATATTGTATGCTTTCCTAAATTATTTCATTATCACAACTTTGTCAGCATTCAATTGAAATCATTCTTGCATTCAATTACACAATAATCGTAGGTTTTATATTAGACATTTCATTTTGCGCAAAAGACACTATGTAATATTTTCTTACTTTAGTTACTTTTGAATTCAATTAACATAGTCAATTGAGTTTTGCAGTAATATATTTGACGCTTTTGTTTCCATGGAATGCATAACAGAGTTATATTAGGATTATATTTTTATAAATAATTCTTAGATAGAGTTAAAACTAGATCAGATACTCTATTTTTCATAGAAATAGTGTTTTCAATTGATAGGTAGAATATGGTTTTATTTTTGTTTTGTTGATAGATAGAACATAATTTAGAAATCAATAGAGTCCAATAGAATTTAGAATGATGCTTTGTTTAAATGAAAAATAAGTTCAATTAGATTTTTTCATTAAAAAATAGTTTAGATAGATGATTTGCCATCATAGAATAGTCTGACATAGCTCAGATTTAATCACTCAAAGTTTATTTCTTTTTATGAAACATATATTAGTTAATTAACATTTCCTTTTCTTCCTTCTTTTAGATTTGATATTTCATTCATTTTATTAAGAATAATTTTCAAATCTATTTATTTTCTTAGAGTAAAAATAACATTTCCTTTTCTTCCTTCTTAAGATTATTTTTTAATCATTAAATTTATTTTAGGTTCAGTTATTTATTAGCATTCAAGATTTCATTTCAAGCTTATATTTCATTCCTTAGATCCGTTTTTAGTTATAACATTAGACACAAAACACAAACTCCCCCAAAAAATATATAAAACTACACAATGAAGTAAGAAAGATAGTAATCTAGCATATATTGCACCACACTTCATAAGATTACTAAATCAGGTCAATAATTTCTGATAGCAATTTAATACATTAAATTTAATAAAAAATTTAGCGTCATTGTCATGGAAGTGTAATTAGGAGGCCTTATTTCTTACATCCAAAAAAAATTGATATGCATAGAGAAAGAGAATATGAGGGTAGATTTATAGCTAGAGGCAGAAGTTTGATTCCAACAACAACACTCACTGCACATATACCACGAAGTGCCACACCACCATATCAAACTCATATTCCATCTTTCACAACAAGACAAAGACTTCCTGAAGTCTTAAGGTTAGAAATCCAACCAGGAGACTCTCCAACTTCATCTACCGAGGTGGTATTAGAAGAGGAAGACCCTAGATCTCCAACAAAAGGAGTAACCTTTTTCACCTCTATAGGAGAACATATTATATCTCAGGAGTTATAAATCCATAGTGATAAAGAAGAAGAAACTTTCTTTCACATTCCATTAATCGAAGAACCATAGGAAGAACAAATAACTCTATAGTTAGAACCCTACATTAGTTCTGAGGAGTCTACAATGGTGAGAGAAGAAGGAGAATGAGAAGTACATAATTTGAATGGAGAAGACTTAAGAAAAGGAGGAGGAAGAAGAGGCGGAGGATGAGGTGGAGGTAGAGAAAGAGGTGAATAGAATAGAGAGAGAAGAGAAAATAGGGAAAACCATGACTGTGTTGGATTCCCTAAAGTTGATGAGGATACAAATACCACAATGAAGAATATTTCACCCTCCATCCTTCCCAATTTTCATGGATTAATGAATGAAGATCCTAAAATTTTTCTATTTTAATTTGAGGTTTTATATAGATCATATGACTACTTACAAGATTCTAAAAAATTGAAACTATTCCATGCAACACTCAAGGTTGCATCTTTAAAATGGTTCATGGGCTTAACAACACATTCTATTAGGAAATGGGATGAAATGAAAAGTGCATTGTTACAAAGGTATCTAGATTATTTCACACCTAATAATCATAAGGATGAAGTATTTAAAATGATGCAAAGAGAGGATGAAAACTTGGAAGATATAATTGAGAGATTCAGTTTCAATTTAAAAAGAGCTAAAATGGAAAACTTGGATCAAGATACTTTAAAAGAACTTTTATTTAAATCCATCAGAGATGAATTGATAGATATTATTAATATGATGGGAAATTGAGATATCTCTCAACTATCATTACCTGAAATTGTGGAATTATGAATTCTTCTTTCAAGAGGAAAGTAAAGAACTGGAAAAAATGCAAGAGATTTTACTCTCTAGAGTGAATAAATTCGCAGCTGGAACAGTAAGTAGGGAAGAAATAGGAAATATGCTTGATGAATTCAAAACAAATATCTTAGAGAGTCTTACTGAAAAAACAGACACCCTGAAATTACAAAACAAGAAGAAAGATGAAGCTGATGCCTTATCTATTTTCTTTCCTAAATGAAAAAAGAAACATGCCTTAAGAGAATGCCCTCTTCATTTAAAATTCATAGAGACCTGTGTTATTTGTGTAGAAAATCATGAAACAAAAAATTTCCCTCTATACCAAGCCTTAAGGATGTTTCCCAAGAAGAGATAACTCCACATCTAGTAGAACCTCTTTGTTTTGTCTCTAGGAGGCCATGGAAAGGGCCACAAACTCAAGATTTTAACAATCAAATGTATACTCAGCCCCCACCAAACAATTGTAATTCACCAATGCCATGGGAGAAACCTTGGTCCCAACCTCAACCTTGGACACAGGAAATAAAAAATCCTTATGGAAGATATTATCAATATCACCAATATCCACAATCTTATCCAAACTATCCTCCACAACATTTTCCATAACCTAGTAAAAAACCTCAATTTCAAAATCATAATCCACAACTTTCATTACAATTTTCACAAATACCAAATCAACTACATGTCTAGCCATTACCAAACCCAAAAAATAAAAATTCTCAACCTGCTTATAACATGGAGGGACATAATTTTCCAACTTATATGGTTACTCCACTAGATCTTAACAATGTTCAACTTTTATCTGGTAGCATATTAAAAAATAAAACGACCTCTGTTGTTATTCAACAAAAAGATGATCTTGATGAATAAATTTCTCTACAGAAAAATAAAAATCATTCAGGAGAAGGGACATCCCTTCAACAAAATCAAAATTCTCAAAATAAAATACAGGAAAATCCAATAAACTTAATTCCTATCATAGAGAAACCTTCAATATCTGTTTCTAACCCTCCATTCCCCAAAACATTATAAATCGATAGAGAGGTAGAAAAAAAACAATTGTTGGCTAGCTATGATTTCCTAGATGAAGTGAAAAATGTTTGTATCAAATCCATTTTTTACAAGCCATTAAATATATTTCAATCCTTTGAAAAAAAATACGAGAGTTGACTATAAAGAAATCAGGAAGAAAAACAAATGAAGTAAAAAGGATTCATTTAGTGGGAAAAATTGCAGATATTAGGATGGGAAAAATAGTCATACAAAAATATTTGTATCTATAAAGTCCAGTTGTAAGAAAACGCATCAATGGTATTGAGATTCCAAATACATTGATTTACTTAGGAGCAACCATAAACATTATGTGTGAACAAACCATGGAACAACTTAGGCTTCCAAACCTTCAGTATGCACCAACATTACTACAATTAGCAGAGAGATTAGTAATCAAGCCAAATGGTGTATTAGAAGAAATTTGTGTATCCTTAGGCTCTTGGTAATATCTAGTTGACTTTGTAATATTAACTCCCAAGGAAAACTTAGGGGTACATCCATTGATATTAGGAATACCTTGGTTAGCTAAAGCTGATGCTTTCATTAGTTGTAGATCTGGTGATATGTTTATTTCTGATGGTAATTCAACAAAGAAATTCACTCTATATCCTCTAGAAAAAAAATGATAGAAATAGATAATGAGGAATGGATGGATGATTACAATGATATACAACCTATCTTTACTATTTCTCATATTATTGAAGAAAGTCAAATTCTAAATTGAATAGAAAATTTTGGAACATCTTCACAATGTGAAAATGATCATAATTTTCAAGAACAAAGTAATATTGAATAATTTTCATCTAGAAAAATGTATTTATATTCTATGGAAGAATTTGGTAACTCTATAGTTGAAATATTTCCAATAAAACCTTTAAACATAAACAAACGCTTAGAAATTTTCCAAAAAGAAGAGTTAATCAAAACATTAAAAAAATGTTCTTCTACATATGCATGGGAGTACACTGACATGAAAGGAATTAATCATTAGACTTACATACATAATATATATATTGAGGAAAACTATAGACCTATCAAAAAACCTCAAAGAAGGATGAATCCAAATCTTAGGGAAATTGTAAAAGAGGAATTACAAAAATTGTTGAGTGTAAACTTCGTTTATCCAATTTCAAATAGTTGGTGGGTTTCCCCCTTGGTAATTTTCCCTAAAAAGAATGGTAAATGGAGCGTATGCATTGATTATAGGGAATTGGATAAGGCTACTCTAAAAGTTAATTTTCCTTTTCCTTTCATAGATCATGTTTTGGATAAATTAGCAGGGAAGAAATATTTTTCATTCTTAGATGGTTTTAGTGGTTACAATAAAATTCAAGTAGCACCTAAAGACCAAGACAAAACCACATTTACCTGTTCATGGGGAACCTATGCTTACCGAGTACTTCCTTTTGGATTATGCAATGCATCTGCAACATTCCAAAGAGAATTATTAGGAATTTTCTCTAATTTAATACATGATTGTGTGGAAGTGTATATGGTTGATTTCACAGTTTATGGAAATTGTTTTCAAGAGGCTCTTGAAAATTTGGAAAATGTTTTTAAAAGATGAAAAGAAGCAAATCTTTCATTAATTCATGAAAAATGTTGTATGATGTTTACTGAAGGAATTGTTTTAGGACACCATATTTCTGAGGATGGAATTAAGGTGGACTCATCCAAAGTTTAAGTCAACTCCAGATTATCAATTCTGAATTGTCAAAAATATGTTAGGAGTTTTCTTGGTTTTATGGGGTACTACAGAAGATTTATAGAAAAATTCAAAAAAAATTAATCTTGACTCTTCAAATTTCTCACTAAATATTGTGAATTTAGCTGGGATCATGAGTGCCAAATGGAATTTCAAACTTTGAAAGAAAATATATCTGAGGCACCCATATTAAGAGGACAAAATTTGAAATTACCTTTTCATATCTCAACATATGGTTCAGATAAAGCCCTATGAGTTGTATTAGGAAAAAAATATTTGACCCTTATGCCATCTACTACACAAGTAAAAATTGGACTCCTGTTGAGTTAAATTACATTGTACTGAAAAAGGGTTTCTAGTTGTTTTCCATGCTATTAACAATTTTAGACACTACATCACTGGCTATGAAACCTTCATTCATACTCATCATTATGCAATTAGGTATTTAATGAATAAATCTATCACTAATGGCAAAATAACAAGATGGATATTACTCCTGCAAGAATTTAACATTGCCATTCTAGACCGACTTGGAAAACAAAACAAAGTTGCTGACTTTTTGTCTAAAATTCAAAATGATAATAGTTATACTCTAGTACAGGATAATTTTCCTGATGAATATCTTTTTGCAATATCTACTAAATCTCCACGGTTTAAATACATTGCTAATTACTTAGCTATAGGAAAACTACCATCATAATTGCTTCCTATAGAAAAGAGAAAAATAATTCAAACAAGTGCATTATATTCATGGTAAATGATGAATTGTAGAAGACAAGTCCAGTTATGATCATTAGGAGATGTGTACGAGAAGATGAAATACTTGAAATACTAAAGGCATGCCACAATAAGCCTTGTGGTGGACACTTTGCTGATAAAAGGACTTATTATAAAATCCTTCATTTAGGATATTATTGGCCATCCATTTTCAAAGATGCCAAGGAGTATGTTAAAAGGCATGACAATTGTTAGAGAATGGGAAAACTATTCCTATAGATGAAATGCCCGTACAGCCTTAGGTACTTATTAAACCCTTTGAAAAAGGGGCTCTGGATTTTGTTGGACCAATAAATCCACCATCAAGACAAAAGAGGTATATTCTAGTTTTCACTGATTATGTCACTAAATGGGTAGAGGTTAAAGAAATTTATTTTGTTAATAAAATTTTGTAGTTTCATTTATTTTTAGGATATGTTCACTCATTTTGGTGTCCCAAGGGAAATTTTGAGGAATCAGGGAACTCAGTTTACATCCAGAATGGTGCAAAAGATCATGGAGGAATATAAGATCAAACATAGAAAGTCTACTCCATACCATCTAGAGGCAAATGGAAAACTAGAGTCCAAAAATAAAGTGATTGAAGCAATATTCACAAATATTGTACATCTACATAGAAAGGATTGGGCAGAAAAGATTCTTGAAGCTTTATGGGCCTATCGGACTGCATGGAGGAAAAGAATAGGACATAATCCCTATGAACTTGTTTATGGGAATAAAGACTTATTTCCAATATAATACCAGATCAAAACCCTCAAAACAATAGTCATATTGGGACTTGATTTGTCAAAAGCCCAAAAGCATAGAATGGAGAAACTCAGTGAGCTTAATGAGATCGGGTTAGATGCAGTTCAAAAGACCATATTAATTTAGCAAAAAAGATCCATATGGCATGATAAATACATAAAATAAATAAAATTTCAAGTAGGATAATGGGAACTTTTATTTGACTCAAAGTTCAAAGACTTCCAAGGAAAATTTCAGACTCATTGGTTTGGGCCTTATGAGATTGAAAAAGTATTTGATAATGGAGCAGTCAGGATAAGGACTACTAATGAAGAAAATGTACCTCTTCTTCTAAATGGGCATCAAATAAAGGTCTATCATAAAAAAATGACAAAGGAGGAATCTATCAAAAAAATTCAAGACAATGTTGATGTGAAGTTTGTGAAGAAGAATCCTTCTTCTTCTCCAACTTAGTTTTTTTTTTTTTTTTTTAACTTTTTAATATATATATATATATATATATATATATTGTATAACTATTAATACCAATTAATGATTGGCATCCTTACACAGAAAATACAAGGTGAAAATTAGAGCTCATTTTTAACATCTTATATTTTCTTCCATTCTAAAAATTTCAAATTCTTTTGCTCCCTTTATTTTTCAAAGACAATAAAAGATTAGCTACAAAATTGCTACATTTTTGCATCTCTCAAAATAATATACATATGTTATCACATTCTGCAGCTCTGATACACTTTTGTAGCCTATTGAAGTAGGACATACTGAATAGAAGCAACTGAAGACTCCATTGAATATCATGCTGAAAAGACACATGAGGAATCAAGACAGAAAGAAGAACAAAAAAGGTTAATTATATCCAAGGTATGTCAAAATATTTTTAAATAATAAGTTTAAAAAACATTAATGTACATAAATTAGATGTTCATATGTTGACACCTCAAATTGTCATCATGAAAACTGATTGTACTCAATTCACACCACGAAATTCATAATTGACCATGTCATCCCTATAATATCCCCTTCATAATCAAGACCAATCTCATTCATTAATGATTAACAGTCATACCTCATATCGTAAGACCATTTACTCACATCCCTAAACCCTCGCCTGATTACCTATTTACCTACATGTCTTGACAATCTTTTCTCAACATTCTTAACTCAGATCCAAACCCTCAATTCACCTAGTCAAAAAGAAACAGTCTTGAAGGAGAAAATTCCTTAAAGTAGAGATATGGGTTTAATATTAAGAACCGAGCTTGTGGGAGGCAAGTTCATGGAAGGATATCCATAGATTAAAGAGATGCTACAGAAGGTACGATGGCTTCAGTTTGTAGAAAATTTCGATGGATTCCACAGAGAGGTCACCAAATCCTTCACAACGGCCTTCGATAGGGTAGATGTTTAAATTGGGGACATAAAGTTTTCATTAACAGAGTACTTCATATTAGAAGCCACAAAAACTTCAAAAACCGATGAAAGATGGTTCAAGAATAGGGAAATTCATGGAGAAGAATGGAATATTTTTCTGAAAAATATGGGTATGGTCACTACTATTTTTAAGAAATTAATTCAAACTATAACACTTTAAAAAAAAAAATTGAGGAACATGCTATTAATTGTTCATAAATTTGTTACTTGCGAGGGTAGATTTGGTTGCATCTTTTTCTACCATGCTGAAATGTTAATAAACTTCCTAGAGGATAGAGAAATAAACCTCCAATACTTCCTATTGAAAAAATTAAGGAAAATGTCAGGAACTATGCAGAAAATAATTCAATCCATAGACAATATCATGTATCATCATGGATTGAAAAAGATACTCATTGAATTTCGTTTAAAAAGTATAGGAGACTCATGGGAAATTTTCCTGATGAGGAATAATTTTCAAGAAGAAGCACAAGAATAGCCTAGTGATGATAAGAAAAAAAGAAGTAGGAAATGAAATATTGATACATGTTTTGAGGAAAAATCCTCACCTCAAACACCACAAGAAGAAGAATAAATCACCATTGCAGAATTACTGAAGAATAAGAAACAAAGTGATCACAAAAAGGGAGGTAATGTAAAATAAAAGGGCAAAGTCATAAACTTGGAAATCTCAATCCTCCACAACCAAGGAGAAGTTCCAAACTTCGTAAACCTTTGAAGAAGACAACTCCATAGAAATCATAGTTTATTGATTTAGATGAAGAGCCCGAAGGACCATCACCTATTACTGCCTCTCCTATACATAGTCCAAACAGAAGGACCCAAAAAATCGACCCAGTACTGCAAGAAATTTATGACTACATTGAGTCCTTAGAAAAGAGACATACATAGAAGAAGTCAAATGTTGAAGATAAGCCTACCAATCCACAAGCACGTCTAGTAAACTCTTTGAAACAAGAAATCTATGAACTAGAGATACTGAACATCCACATCATGCAAAAAAAATGAATCTCTGAAGGAACAAAACCACTTAGAAAAGGTCATCAGTGACAAAAATATTTTACATTTAAGGCTATGGTATGAAAAAAACAATAAACTAAAGAAAAGGAATAGCTCCCTGAGGAGAAAAGTCATCAATTTGAAGTACAAACTCCTCATGAAGAAAACAAGAATGGAAACTACCTAAAAGAAAGGAAAGAAGAGAATGTTGGATGTAATGGCAGAGATATCAGAATAGATGTAATAAAAGGTGAAGGCTCACAGTTTTGGAAATTGCATGAGGACATGTAATGTTCTCTTACTGGGGGTATGTTGAACATCAAGACTATTCCTATTTCTGACATCTTTTTCCACCATTTTTTCTTCCTTTTTGAAAAATCCATAAACTCAACAACTGATAATTGACACATTTTCCTTCTGATAGGGAATTTAGATAATATCTATTTTATATTGTAATGTTTCTTATTATTTAGATAAATTTTTGTAATTAGCTACAGAATTCATGCACTTTGTAGCTAACCCTTGTTTCTGCAGCTACTAGTATTGTTTGACAGGTTTTGAGAATAAAATGAAGCAAGTGATATGGGTAGCTTTGAAATGATCCATATATGGATTGTATCCTACTTACCTATCTAGATTCGACAAGGATGATTCCTACACTCATGGTCAAAGATAAATCAAGATAAGGGATGAGATCAGCGAATTGAGATTCTCCATTTTCTCTTACGTAGTAAATCGAGAGAGATCCATGAAGACTTTCCTTTTGACTAGAATTCTAGTGTTAGCTTTATTTTACTCTCCATAGGTGAAAATGTCTCAGACAATTAATTTTAAATTATGTGTAATTCCCAATCTATCGAAAGCGGGAATAAGCTTGATTTTTGGTGATAATACTCGGACACATTTTAAAACTCTGTTTTGTTAATGATTAAGATCAGTTCTAGACCATTGATGCGGATATAACTTAAGTATATTTACACTTATTCTATTGCAGAGGGCCCCTGCATGGAAAAGAGGTTTTTACAGTAGTTTCATAGTTTAAATTATTGTCATTTCATAGTTTAATTCTATGTCATTTAGTTTATGAATGTTTTCTAAATTAATTATTTGTATCTGCGCATAGTTCAGTGTTATATCGTATTATTTCTTCAATTATTTAATTATCACAACTTTTCCAACATCCAATTGAAATCGTTCTTGCATTCGATTACAGAGCAGTCATAGGTTTTAAATTAGACATTTCATTTTGCACAATAGACACTGTGTAATCTTTAAAACTATGTGTAATTTCCAGTCTATCGAAATCAGGAATAAGCTTGATTTTTGGTGATAATACTCTGATACATTTTAAAACTCTATTTTTTTAATGAAGAAGACCAGTTTTGGACCATTGATGCGGATATAACTTAAGTAGATTTACACGCATGCTATTGTGGAGGGCCCCTACACGAAAAAGAGGTTTTTATAGTCGTTTCATAGTTTAAATTATTGTCATTCCATAGTTTAGTTCTATGTCATTTAGTTTATGAATTTTTTCTGAATTAATTATTTGTATTTATGCATAGTTGACTCTTATATCATATTCTTTCCTCGATTATTTCATTATTACAACTTTTCCAACATTCAATTGAAATCGCTCTTTCATTCGATTATAGAGGAGTCATAGGTTTTAAATTAGACATTTCATTTTGCACAATAGACACTATGTAATCTTTGCTTGCTTTAGTTAGTTTTGAATTCAATTAGAAAAGTCAATTCAGTTTCACAGTAATAGATTTGATGCTTTCATTTCCATGGAATAAAGAACAGAGTTATATTAGGATTATATTTTGATAAATCATTCTTAGATAGTGTTAAAACTAGATCATATACTATGTTTTTCATAAAATTAGTGTTTTCAATTGATAGTTAGAATATGTTTTTTTTTTTTTTTTTTTTTTTTTCCAGTTGATAGATAGAACATAATTTAGAAATCAATACAATCCAATAGAATGTAGAACGATTCTTTGTTTGAATGTAGAATAAGTTCAATTAGATGTTTTCATTAAAAATAGTTTAGACAGATTATTTACCAATATAGAATAGTCTAACATAGCTTAGATTTAATCACTCAAAATTGATTTATCTTTATGCAATATAGATGAGATAATTAAAATTTCCTTTTCTTCCTTCTTTTAGATTTTATATTTCGTTCATTTTATTATGAATAATTTGGAAATCAATTTATTTATTTAGAGTAAAAATAACATTTCCTCTTCTTCCTCCTTAAGGTAAGTTTTAAATCATTAAATTTCTTTTAGATTCAGTTATTTCTTAGCATTCAAGTTTTCATTTAAAGCTTAGATTTCATTCCCTAGATTAGTTTTAGTTCTAACATTATACATACAACACAAACCCCCCCAAAACATATATATAAAACTACACAACGAAGTAAGAAGATGGGCATCTAGAATATATAGTGCACCACACTTCGTAAGATTACTAACTCCGGTCGATAATTTATGGTGGAAATTTAAGACATTAAATTGACTAAACACTATGTAAATTGGCAAAGGTAATGGCTAACCATATGGAAAGGAGAAGTGGCATTTATTAACATTTATTTATGAAAATAATGGAAATTAGGAGAAAAGGAAGGTGAAAAGTCACAAATTTCATGTGAGGAGGAAAATTAAGGAAAATAATGGAAAATTTAACAAATTAGAGGTCTCATTAATAAAAAGGCTTCTAAGGAAATGTTTGGAGACTTTTTTCAGTTCAGTTCTGAAGCTCTCATTCTATTCTCTCTCTCTTATACTCTTTGACACTTATAGTTTCTTGGAGCACTATTGGAGGACCGTGGTGCAATTAAAATTTTGGAGCAAAAATGAAAAGTAATATCAATAAATTGCAAGAGGACATCGAGATCAACAACTACAATAGGTTTTCCTTACATGTACTGAGTTGCATGTATGATTTCCTCACTAGTTTTGGAATGCATGTGGTTATTGGTTTATGATTTGTCATTGTCATGAAGGATTTCTTGGATTTAAATTAGTTTTACTAGCCTTTCCATTTCCTCGTTAGCCAAGATGTTGTGGGTTTTACTTTTGTTTTCTAGTTGTTTTTCTTGTGCCTTTATCTATTGGTTGAGTTAATATTTCCTAGAAGCCTTAGTTGTACAAACACTTTGGAAGCCCTGTAACAGCTTGGGTTGAGTTAATAGTCCTGGAATCCTTGGCTGGAAAAAATCTATGGAAGCCCTTGGTGGGTTGAGTCACAAGTCCTGGAAATCCTGGTTGGAAAAACACTCTCGAATCTTGGAAAGAGTTGTGGGTTGAGTTACTTTTCTTGGAAGCCTTAGTTGGACAAACACTCTTGAAGCTTGGCAATAACTGTGGGTTGAGCTACTAGTCCTGGAAGCCCTGGTTGGAACGTATGCTCTTGAGCTCTGGACAACTTGGGTATAGAATGATCTGGTGATGGTTAGTAATGTCTAATCATGATGTGGAATCACTGGTTGAGGTTTGAGGTTGTTGGCCTCTGGAATCCCTGGCTTGGTTTTTAATGATATGTTTTAAGATATCCCACATTCATGCTTGGAATATGGCATGGGGGTGACTGGCTAAAGAGATATTTTCCTCAACCATGTATATGGTCGGGTGGTACATGGAAGTCCTATACTTGGTTGAATTTTTCTTATGGAAATAGGAAATATTTTCCTCTTGTATTGATGGGTAAATATACTTCTTATTATGAGGCTTATATGGTTATTTTATGCTTATCATTTATGTTCTTTATATGTTGGTTATGAATGTGTTCTATGACATTGATGATGTATGGCTCTCGTCATGTGTTTGATTTTTAAATGAATGAACAATGAATCTATGATATAATAGATGATAATGCAGGTAATGTGATGAGGCAACAATGCTTCTTAGAAGTTTTCAAATATTTATTGGTGTCATGCATGGGGTCATGTTATGTATTATATGGTCTTGCATTGATGACTGAGCTATGGCTAGAATTTTGTTTATATTTTGTATTACCTATATCATATATAATTACATGTTTTTATGATTATGTGTATAAATGTATTATGTTGATTGGTTGATCTTAAAGGATATATCCTCCTCGGATTATGCTAAAGTAAATTGGTTTATTTATTATTTGGCTTAGCTAACATAATATGCCTTGCATGAAGGAAACCAAGATGACTAGCAAGATGGTAAACTAGTGGATTCCCCTTATGAATCAGCTGAGAAGCTTGGTTTTGGGAACTCTTATGACTTAACAAACACAATGAGGAGTTTGAAGGAAGTAATTAGGAGGTTCAAAGAATATAATGAAAGAATAATACAAGAATAGGAAAAAAATCATATGTCAGTGTGGTAGTTCTTTAGAGTCCGTCAGAATTGTAGAAACAAGGACCACTCTGAATCAGTTATGGATAGGATGATGGCACTAATGGGGAATATGGAAGCAGGGTTGATGGTGGCCACAGGTTGGATAGAGATGACATGATTATAGATGGCAGGTTTTTGGACACTCCAAATACGAGAGGTCATAGACACAGGTGCAATTATAGTTCTGGTTCTGAAAGGCACTATGATCATCATCATTATCATCCTTACAAGAGGAGTGACAGGGGATATTTTCTGGGTGGTTTAAGAAACAAAATCCACATACATTTGATGGGTAAATAAAGAAAATGTAGGATGAAGAAGCGTGGTTGCTTATGATGAATAATTTCTTGAGGTTACATGATTATTCAGAGAACATGAAGGCCATGATAGCTACGTTAAGTCTTAAAGGTAAAGAAAAAAATTGGTGGGAAGATGTGAATAACATCAGGGATATTTCTGAGGATGAATTGAATTGGATCGAATTAAATAGACCACTAGGGAAGAAGTATCTATCAGAGAGATACTATGACAACATGCAAAAATATTTTTATGAGTTAAAGATGGGATCTATGACCGTTGAGGAGCACAACAGAAGATTTATCGAGTTGTTGATATATGTGCCTTAGCTCAAGGAGGAGAAGGCCAAAATTAATAGATTCATCAATGGGTTGTCGATAGAATTCAAAGACCAGTTTGAGTTTAATGAGACTAGATCATTGGAGGAGGCCATTCAAAAGATAAAACATTGTTACAAGCAATCAAAGCGCAAATATGAGACTAGGCTGGACTAGGAAGGTAATGCAAAGTAAAACAAAAATGGGACAAGAAGTAAGAAAGGCATCAGGGTACATGTAATAAAGAGAATGCAGCTCCATCTAAGAAGTTCAATGCATTTCACAAAGGGAAGGGACTTTAATCTAAGGAGAAGAATAAGGATGAAGGTTGGAACCGTTTTCAGTGTTGTACTTGTGCATGAGAGCATTGCATGAGAGATTTTCACAACATGAGGGTGGTAGACCACAGATCTATAGTACTTAAAATTCACAAACATGGGATATGCTGGACAGTTTTTCCTAGGATCTATGGAGTGCTGGATAACAAGAAGCCATATCAGCAATCATCTATTATCAATATGGGTGGTAAGCTTCATGCTCAATTTGTTTCTATTTTCATTGACCATGGATCTAATTATAGTTATGTTAATCCTGACTGTGCAGATAAGTGTGGCTTGAATAAAGCAATGCATGCATAATATTGGTTAGTGCAGTTGGCTACAGGTACCAGGAAGAGGGTGCATCATTGGGTAAGGGCTTTTGCATTCGACTTTAATGGTATTCCTACATCAAAACATTTGAATGTATTGTCATTGGGATCATATAGTATGATTTTGGTTAGGGGTTGACTATACCTTCACACGACCAAGGTGGATTGTTATGACAAGGATATTTATTGCTTGGATGACAATGGGGAACCAAGAGTCCTACAGGGTAAGAAGAAAGCAACATCGATTACAATGATCACAATTATGCTGACCAAGTGTAGTCATGCATTTACAATGCACATTTCTAGTGACAAAGGTAAGGAAGTTAAGGATGCAAATGTTTTGAGAAGGTAACCAATTCTACAGTAGTTTCATGATGTATTTACTGCTGATATTTCAGAGTTTCCACCTCATGGGGAAGTGAAATTTTCTATTGATTTAGTACTAGGGGAAGTGCTAACATTAGGCCAAGTGTATCACTATGGGGCGCACCCATATTTTTTTGAAGAAGAAAGATGGTACCTTAGATTATGCATTGATTGAAAAAATTTGAACAAGGTGACTATCAAGAACATGTATTTGTTATCAAGGATTGATGCTTTGTTTGATCAGTTGAAGGGAGTAACAATGTTCTCAAATATTGATTCGAGATCGAGATATTATGAGGTATGCATTAAAGAAGATAAAATTAAGAAGACATTTTTCTAGACCAGGTACAAACATTATGAGTCTGTTGTGGTTCCATTTGGTTTGAATAATTCTCCAGCTACTTTTATGTTCTTGATGAATAACGTGATGTGTCCTTATTTGGAAAAGTTTGTTATTATGTTCATTGATGATATATTGGTATATTCTAAGAATGAATGCATGCCGAAAATTTAACAGTAGTGTGGATATTGCTAAGAGAGCATCAATTTTATGTTAATATTAGAAAATGTATTTTCTTTCAGAAAGAAGTACATTCCTTGGGACATGTTGCTTCCAAAGAAGGCATAGTAGTGGATCTAGAAAAGGTAAGGACTATCATGGAGTGGGAAGCTCCTAGGAATATGGAAGATGTAAGATCATTTATGGGGTTAGCAGGTTATTACATGAGGTTCATAAGGAATTTCTCACATATTTATTTCCATCACAACATTTCAAAGGAAAGATAATAAGTTTGAATTGATAAAGGAATGTGCAGCTAGTTTTAAGAAGCTAAAGTATTTATTGACACATGCTTCAGTGTTAAGATTGCATACCTAGACAAAGAGTTTGTGGTATGTACATTGATTTCAAGAGAGGCTTGGTGGATTCGTTATGTAGGAAGGAAAAGTAGTATTTTATAAGTCACAGAAATTGAATGAGAACGGTAACAATTATCTAACACATGATTTTGATTTGGGAGTGATCATTCATGCATTGAAGGTGTGGAGGCACTATCTTCTTGGCAAGAGATTTGTACATATGAACAATCACAGTGGATTGAGGTATCTATTTGACCAACCAAATTTGAATGCCAAGAAATCTAGATGGTTGACCATGATTAGTGAGTTCGAATTTGATATCAAGTACTCTAAAGGTAAAGAGAGTAGGGTTGCATATTATCTTAACATGTGGATACAGGTGAATCATATAGAAACTATGAGTTCCTATGGGATATACCTACAATATAGGATCTTGAAAGAAATTTAGCCAAATGTTAGGTATATAGAGCTTAGGCACATATTACAGCATAATACAATTAAAAGTACATGTAGTGATACATGTATAGGTGCAGGAGCACAAGATGTGAACTATTGTCTCATAGCAGATGGCTTGATCAGGTTCAGAGACAAGATATATGTGCTAGATACAAATGAACTCAAGAAGGGGATATTGAGGGAGTTTTATGTGAAACTGTATTTAGGTCACCCAGGCTATCAGAAGGCACTGACAGTAGCAAATAAGTTTTACTATTGGTTTAATTTGAAGAGAGATGTAGCAGAGTTTGTGGTTAGGCTCTTGGATTGTTAATAGGTTTAGGTAGAGTGTAAGCATCCAGGTGGACTATTATAGCCGATCCTGATCCCAAAGTGGAAATATGAGGTCATTTCCATGGACTTTATCATAGGTTAATCCAAATCCATAGAAATTTATTTGGTTAAATTTTCTGACAACTGCATTTTTTTCCCACAATAGGTATGTGAAGTCAATGTCCGACTACTTAATGGATGAATTGAAAAATTGGATTTAAGCTCATGAATATCCACTTTGTGTAGCCCTTTTGCAGCCGTAAAATGGCTTTAGACTTATCCACTAGAGAGAGGCAAAATAATTGAGTTGAAATTCCTATAAATGATTTTCTTCGACATTATCATTTCTTTAGATGCACACAAGATGTTGCAGCATCATCATGTAATTAATACATTTAATTGTTTGTGGTGTTGTGCCCATAAACTCTGAGGTTTTGCTAAAGTCACTCTAAAAATTCTTACTCCTTTATTGGTTGCAGGATAGAGGACCAATGATTCTTTGAGTTTCAGGATTTTCAATTCTAGTGTCGTGAAGAGCCTAGTAGGTCCGACGAAAGGATGGAGAGAAATGGATTTTTGTGATTAATGTTTTTAACCATTCAATGACTATTTAATGCTACACTATTAACTTTTAACATTACTTCCATCAAATTAGATCCCATATTTTATTTATCCTTCTGTAAAGAATGTTACTTCTCACACAGAGGTTCGAGTATACATTAATGGTCATTCCATGTATTATGTAATTAGTAAGTGTGAAAGCAATTACTTGAACCTTTATTAACTTTCCCACTTTGTTTCCCACTCTTCACTTCGAGAAACATAATTTCTATGCATTCACATCCATTGCCTGAGTATAATTATATCTCAATCATAATTATCTCGCTAAAAAAAAATTAGACAAAAAACGAGATGGGAATAAATATTCACATATCGTAGTCTTATGAACCAGCAATTACCTAAAAAAGGCAAAAATATGTGAATAATATTGTTAATTTGGAATATATAATACAACACTATTATAGAAACGAGACTCTAAATTACCTTGGCAGAAAGGTTATTCTACATGGTTTATCTATCCACTAGTAAAAAATTATGAAATTAATGACTAGGTGACTAAAAATTTTAGTCACTGTAATTATTTCAAGTGAATGATGACTAAATTTGAGCAATTTTAAGCAATGAAACTAAAAATGACTAACTGAAATACTAATTTAGTCTAGGAATAAAATATACAACTAGATAAAATGTTATTAACTAAAAGTGACTAACTTAAATAACTAATTTAGTCTAGGGATAAAATATATGACTAGATAATAAGTGACTAAACTAAAAGAGACTATCCTAGATGACTAATTTAGTCTAGGATTAAAATATATGACTACATAATAAGTGAAAAAATTAATAATGATTAATGTAAATGACTATTATAGTCCAAGAATAAGAATATGGCCAACTAACAAGTACAACAAGTATATAAATTAGTCATTTATGTCAGTAATTTTAAATGTTGTTACTCCATAAATGGAAAATTGCAAGTTTGGTACCGAAGTGTTACACTTAAAAGACTTAAAAGACTTGAAGTACCTGAGAACTCTAACAAGGAACTCTCTCACATCAATAATCTCTTCAGCATCTTTCTAGAAATCTTCATTAAACACAAGTGAAAAAATTTTGATTCCTTCAAGGGCCTTGGTATGTTTAGATGCCATCCACTCAGGTACAAGGAAAATCATCTTCAAATTTATCTTTTTCTCAACCACAGATTGCAAAGTTATGAAATTTATTGAAAATCTAGTCACTGCAGGTCGAAAAATTTCTTTACCTTCAGTGTATTTTCTCATGGTGTTTAAGACAATAGTGTGCTTGTACAAGTATTTGGTTATGGATTTTTCCTTCTCCACAACCTCATGTATCCAATGAAGCTTATCAATTTCCTTAAGCATTAAATCTATGCAATGGGCAGCACAATATGTCCAAACAATAGTGGGGTGCCTAATCTCAAAAGGTCTACCAGCAGCCATATAATTAGCTGCATTGTAGGTAAAAAATTTTACAACATGTTCTTCTCCCACTCCTTGAAAAACTTCCTCCATCATTTCACAAATAATTTGGGCAGTGCTAATGTTTTCTAAGGCATCCAATGATTTGAGAAACATTGTGCTTGTTGGACAAGATACAAAAAAATTGATTAAAGTTGTATTCCTTTGATCTATCCATCCATCACTCATGATGGTGCATCCTATTTATACCCATGATGAATGAAACTTAGCTAGCACAAGAATGACATCTTCAACACTCTCTAAAAACAAATATTTCCTAAGGCTCTCTGATGTAGGGGCTTTGAATCCTAGACCTGCAACATCGACTACATCAATCATATATTGCAAATCAGGACTTCTGACACAATGGAAAGGTATGATAGAAAAGAACCAAAAGTTAGCAATGGCCTTCCTTGCCTGACTATGGATATTTGTTTTCCAACTAATGGCATCCAAGGTAGGTTGGGAACCAGGTTTTGTGCGGGGAGCAAAAAAAGTGTTTATGTTACCACCTCTAGTGTTGAATGCAGGAGGATTAATTTGGCCTTGAGTTTGACTTAGAATTGGAGGCATGTGTGGGAAACTTGGAAATGGCATTGAGGACTCAACAAAAGGATATGAAAATGTGGTATTGGAAGAAGAAACGTCAGGTCCAAGAGTTCCTATTTCTTTTTTTCTCTTTTCTCTCTTAGCATTATGCTGCCTAAACATGTCAAGGGCCATGGTTGCTTGGTTTTTGACATTATCATCAACTTTGTTGCATAGACCTATATCATGCCAGGGCATCTGTGCAAGGTGGTACTTGAATCTATAAATTCCTCCACTACATTCCACTTTCCAAAATTTACAAAGTAGCTTGGGGTTTCCGGGAATCTTGTCACAATAAGCCCAAGAAAAATCATTCTCCCTCGGAATTGTTGTGGTTCCTGCAAAATAAAAATACAAAAAAAAAATTAAAATTAAAAAAGGAGATATTTATTATTCTGGAATCTAAATCTCTGATATAAATTAGAAATTTAATTTTAAATTTTTAAATGATGTTTGTAGAATAATGAGCATAATTAATGAGCATAAGTTTAAATTTTAAATTTTAAGTTTATTAATTGTAACTTCGTTGCTATCAAATGGAGCAATTTAATAATATTCCAATGGCAAAATAATTACTAAGTCAATCGAAAGGCTTGGGCCTGATTTCAGATGCACTGTTTCAAATGCACACCACACGATATAATGTATAAAATTAGATATAAAATGTTTACTATTACTCAAATTCATTTCAAGAAGCACATTCGGTATTACCCAAATACATTAGAAATTCAAAGTCCTTCTATTTTTCTTCTGAGAGAATAATGAAATTTATAATTTTATACAGTATTACAATTTACAGGTGACCAAATAGAGAGATTATTAAAGTTATATTCTAGGTCGAACAAGTATTAAAGTATTGAGATATTCCTCGTTTATTAAAAAAACATATATTTATTATTGACATAAACACTGAGTCTTGACTCTTGACTTGCTTTTGAAGCTTAAAACTTGAAATAGTCTCCACTCCTCACTCCAATGATCAATGTGAAGTGGCAGTAATGACTTCGAGCGACTGGCGAAAGATTAATCCCCACAACGGCAGCAGCAGAAGGGCGGATGAAAACCAGATGGAAGATAGAACCAGACGACAGATAAAAACTCTATATTTGTCTTAAACAAAAACCCCAAAGCATAGCGGCAATCGAATAAAAACGCCACAGCATAGCGACGATCGATTGAGCGAATAAAACAATAAAAAAATACACTCCCAGTTATTTTCACGCAAAACTTAAAAATGCAGGCTGAGTGAAATCACCGAACTCGCAAAATTTTCAATAATTACCTATGCACGAGTCAAACTCGGTCAACACGAGTTTGAATCGCATAGAGGCAACTCGGATTGTTTGGAGGCCAAACAAATTTTAACTCATGACTAATTGGGAAATTCGTTGATTCCTATTTCACGAGTATGCACATTTTTTGAAGTTTTTATGTTTACATTGTTGTTATTAGTTATCAAATTCTAGAATGGAATCTAGAAAAACTATTTTTTAATAAATTCTAAATTGAAATTATAGTTAATCCTTTTGTGTTGTTACAAATGCTTATTTGAATTTAGGGAGAAATAGAAAAAATCTCTAAACCCTTTGTCAGGGTCTAAATATATTTTTTAAGTCGAACTAAATATCTGAAATTTCACTAAGAAAGTTATAGTACATGTACTATGAAAATAAATAAAATTCAACTATAGTAACAACAGGAAATATGAAATACATATGAAATTCTACACATAATATAATCTAGATATACAACATGTTTTGTAATATATATTTGAATTATGAATATACAAATCATATTGAAATTAGAGATAGTAATATGTATGTTGTCATATATAAATTATTCAATCACATATTCACAAACATGTAATATTTAGAAAAAAAGTAGCTGTATTATCATACTTCTTTACATGTATCAGTATTTTTCAATAAAATCCTCTACTAGAATCAAGGATTTAGTAATATCGTCAACCTTAATTAATAAATCCATTATACAAAATTTTGTTTATGATTTCATGAGAGTCATCATCTAGATTCAAAATACAATGTATGACGAGGAATTATACAGAGTGGAAAAAATGGTGAAGAGCCTCCTTTTCTCTTATGACCAACTTGAAATAGGATGAAATTGATAGTTAGGGACTCTAACTGTTGATCATGAAGAATTGTACCAAAGTATGAAAATAATAGGACAAACTTGAAACAAATAGAGTGATCAAAGTTATAAATACTAATTAACGAAAACAAAAAGGAAAAACTTATAAAAGGCACTAAAATAATATTACCTCTGAATTTATCTTCAAGGTAGAAGCCTTCTTCTTGTACATAGAATAAAAGTAACTATAATGGAAAGTGGAAAAAATGAACATATTAAATAATGTGACAGTAATTAATAAAAAATGGGAAAATTCGATACTGACCTCAAGGAAGAGGTGTCCTGAAGCGGATCAATATTATACATAGTTGCAGAATAACATGAGAATATGGGAAAAGGATTCCCAAATCTATTCTAGAAGGAAAAATTATTAAAAACTAAGTTCATAAATAAATTTTGGAAGAACTCATTTCAATTTCATTTACGCTAAATGCACAGAGTAATATGATTTGAAAATAAAAATATGAAATGTAAGTAGAGATAACTTAATTTCAGTATTGGTACTATATTAAAATAGTCAATTTCTATTATACGGAGTTAATATAAATATGAATAAAAAATTTATAATTTTTGTATAGTTAGTAAAATATTTAATTGTATAATTTCTCTGTTATACAAAGAAAATAAACGAGTACATACAAAGTGCAATAAACAAAAATATTGTTATATATAACATAGAAATCAAATAAAATTCAATATAATTACATAATCTACTACAGACCCAAATAAATGGAAGTCACAAAATTATATTATAGAGACTTCAAATTTGGTACCTCTGCCAAAATTTAAATAGTCTAGAAATCATGGAAATAAATCCAAAAACCACGCGGAACAAATTCAAAATTCTACTACGTATTCTGAAAAGAAATTCTGAAGTAAAAAGCCAAGTGCAATTGCATGAACATAAAATCTTACCAGTACATAGGTATTCTCTCGTGGAGAAAGCATGGGACAATCTTCTCGATGCGAAAATGAACCTCATTGTCATATCAATGGAAAATTGAATATATATGTACAAAAGCAACTGATAAATAATTGTAAAAAAAATTATATGACAGAGTGATACGATTCTCATTTATAGTGAAGAAAATCTATATAATTCTATATTATGTCATTATAACAGAGAAGTAGAAAAATTGGGGTATCGTAGAGCATGAAATGATGACTAAGAAATCACAAAAAAAGGTTTAGTGACAGGCACAGAATCTGAAATTGGGAAAAATTCCAATTCCAAAAGGAAAAAGGAAATCATATACTAATTTCGAAGGGAAATTCACAAAATTTAGAATCTAAGTATTCTATTAAATGTAAAACTATTAAATTTTACCATTGATGCAAAACAAGGATATAATAAGAATACGTAGTGAATGTAGAAGACTAGTGGAATTAGAAATCGTCAAAGAGGAATTATAAACCATCATAGGTAAATAAAATTTCCTCAGAGAAATGCCTGATAATCATACAGAAATGAGAAGGATGAATTGGGAAAAATTCGTGGGATGTGAAAATCATTGAAGAAAAATGAGAACCCAAAAGTAAAATCATAGGGTTCGAATTTTTGTAACAAGTATAACTTAAAAACCCTGGAAAATGTCTCATGGAGAAAATGATTTACCTCGTCCCTCTGACCGTGAGGAATACGCTGAAGACGAAGGGGATTTTGAATGAGTCCAATCCTAAATTATACTCTGTCCCAAGTAATCACAATTCAAATTAAAAAACATGAACGAAATTGAAATTAGAGTCAGAGATACCACTAATATGAGAAATGTGGAAAATAACATACAATGCAGTTAGAAACAAAGGTTTCTTGCTTGTAATTTAAAAAAAAATATGTTGGCATGAAAATAGAAATGAAAATTTGAACTTCCAGTGAAGCTCCAAAGCATGAGAACAAGAAGATATAATGGCATTGAGGTAGGACATGCTTCAAATCCATTGTAATTTCTCACAATGATGCAAAGGAAATCCCTCTCTGTGCACCGAATTTCCAATGCAGAATTCCATCCAAATGTCAAACCAAATGAAAGGTGCAAACCTTAAGGCGGGTCATTCAATGACTGGAAGCGAGCCTTATTTTCTGGTTTATTGGTCATTAAATGTGGTTGGGCATATAATGTCTACTATTGAATTTAAACGAATTTAAATCCAATCGCGGGCAGTATATGCCAAACCGCATTTAATGGCCAATAGATTAGAAAATCAGTTTTTCCATGACTGGAGGTTTCTGGGAATATCTTCACCGTTCATCACCACCATACAAGTGTCTTCATAAATGTCACACCTCCAAATTTCACAACATTTTTTTTTTTTTCTTCAAGAAATTCAGGCTTTAGGCATAGGTTTATTATGAAATCCTAATTCTCTAACCATGATACTTTTCATCATAACATCATAACTCCAATAAACCCTCTATTACTTATTCTTGTCTTATGTTATTCTAGCTCCAAGTATGGAGGAATTGTATATGATTTAATTCTTTATAGAGGTCTCACATATCATCTTAACCTTTGCTTGGATGTCACATATATCACTTATAATTAAACCTATAATTAACCCTTCGCATGCATGATATACGATGGTTTGGAATGGGTTATGCCTACGAGCATTCCCGAATTTTTTCAACTATACATAGCCACGACTTTTCCATCAAGTAATTGTATAGACCTTGGGTATTGATTTTTGATAAAATGCAATGTACATCTTATTATGAGACCGACTCTTTTAGGCGTCGGTGGTCATATGAGGTGGCATTAATATTCACCTCTGCGTTGATATGACAACATATCATTGTACATAAGATTTCTAATCAAATTTGTAGATATGAAACTTGATTTCGTGATCAATCTACACGTAAAGCGTGTAACCCCATTCAACTCGAGTTTCTATGTTCGTGGTTGCGAGGTGAACCTTCTCCACGTCAGATGTTATGATAAATAGGGTGGCGTTGTATGGTTTATCCTTTCGTTCATTCACGTGGAGGATCCACGTCGATGTGGCTTACTCGGCTTAGTCGGTTTACATAACTATCGATTGTATGCGAACAGGACGCCTTGAATTTAATCTGGATCTGAACACCATTAATGTTATACGACAGTTTTAATGTCACTTTCCAACCTCTCAATCCGTGGCTTGGCTCTTATGATTTTTCCAAGTGGACGATGGCGATCCTTTCATATTAGGGTTCCTCGGTATGTCGAGGAATTATATAAACCTTTGATTTTGGTTAGAGACAGTTTTCCGCATTAATTTTTTGTTTTTGTAGCTCTTTGTCTACAAGGTTCTTACTCCTCAGAGGGCTTACTGTCCTTAGTTCATGAAGAAGAGCTTTGGCGTGCATTCTCCTCTGCAACAATACCAGGTAATTGTTTATGCATTCGTTTTTCTCTATCGTATGATTTAAAAATCGAGGTCGTTGCGCATAACTGGTCAAACGTCGGTTCTGAGGAACTCTGCGTACGTTCATCAGCTGAATGTGTTTCATTTTGGGCTTTTGTATGATACCCTCTGTGCAAAATTTTCGTTATATTCCCTTTCCAATTTATTTTCAACTATACTCCTCTATCGATTCCATAAAATTCTAACTAGTTTATGTTGTGAATGCTGTGTAGCGTCCCAACTTACGTGCTTCACGTCACTTCAGGCGAACGACTTCCATTCATTCGATCGTTATGAGGTTGGTTGTTCGTCCTATCTATACATACACGTTTACTTCCTCCTTTTATTATTCTATGGAGTTTCACATTAATCCCTAATCTGTTTATAACTTTTGATTTCAGAGGCTCGTAGGACCCGAGATTTTTGTTTCACAGGTAACGCCTCGTTTGCTTTTTTTTTTTTTTTTTTTTTTGAGTAATTTCTCCATTCGCTTGTTTTCCAACGAGGGCTCTGGTTACTAATTCCCATCTTGGCTTTATTTTCCACAGGTAATCAAAGATCTCTTCGTATGCTTATGAAAGCAGTAATGAAGCTTTCCAAAGTTATAGATATTAACCTCGGCCTCCTTGATGTTTCAGGTCGGTATGCCTATGGGAATACTCTCCCTCTCCCGTTGAGTTGTTTCATCGGACATTGAATCATTTCTCTCTTATGATTTTACTCAGTGTTCTTTGAGGAATGAGACTCTGTCAGAGTCATATTGTTAATCTGTGTCGTTCCTATGTGGCGCTCTTTTAAATTTGTTTTTATTGAGATAAGGGTTTCGATTCTCAGACCCTAGCCTGATAGGCTCAGCATGTATTGTGACATTTTTGGACAGACATATGTATATTCCTTATTTTCTTTATAGTGAATTCGTTATAACAACACTACAGTGTAACTTTATATGGACTATCTGAGTCGTGTATACGATTTAATACCATGGAATTTCTCTTTGTTTAGTTTTCTTGTCAGAACGGTAAGTGTATGTTATGTGGTTCTCTGTACCAGATTCCTCAGTTGCATTCATCAAAATTTCTGGGAAGTCATATTTAATTTTATCTCTTTTTCTGATGTATTTTGTTTATTATTTTCTGTAGCTAGATATCTCTACACTGGTACCAGTATCATAGTTACAGTTTCCCTCTATTCATGTTTACACTGAACTTATTTTACAATTGTCTGTCTATGCATATAAATGGCATGCATGGAATTGTGAGTCCATTCTCATTTATACACATATAGTTAATATGTATGAAGTACCAAGACTAATATTCTCCTTATTTTCCAAGGTTATATATATTTCTAATTGAATCTTCTTCTCATTTTCCTATATCTATTTACAGCTCTTGCCTACCTAGATATCTGGTGGTAGGGATTTCTGTAGAGCTGGTCATGTGTTTGGGATTTATTCCCTTTTTCTCTTGGTCAAGGGAAATAGTAGTTACATTAACTGTTAAGGTGTATACTGTTGAAAATAATTCAACTCTCTACTCTTTACTTCACAACTACTAAATAATTAATTCTGCACTCTATGTATTTACTTCATGTGCTATAATATTAGAGTGGTTTCATAAGGCAACTTTCTATGTTCAATCTTTTTGTAAATATTTAACTCCTTTCCTCTGCTATAGTAAGTGTGGCTTACATACAACCTTGTTTTTTTTACCATTAAATTTTCTGGATTATATTTGAATGGTATGCTGACCCTAAGGTCAGTTTATAGAGTCTCTCCTTCTATTCTTTCATGCACAGTGTAAGTTTCAATTCATTTCCTACTATTTTCCAGTATAATATAGGAAGTTCAATTTCTCTCTCCTGTAGGTATATATTAAAATCATGCTAGGAAATAGAAGCAGATTAAAGCTAATTCACAAATTTTTCCTGGGAAGAACTAAGTATCCTCAGATTTAAACCAACCTTGGTTTAGAATTTCTGTTGGATTCTACTTTACAGGATTTTTTCTCTACAACCATACAAAATTATCAGGTTACTGCCTTATGATTAATTCTGTTAAATGTAGAACTAATAAATTTAATACCTTAGAAATAAATTTTGTTTTTATATGTAGCTAATTCATACCATAATAAGCAGGAAGACAATTTAACTCAGAGACATACCACTCATGCAGTCGACCAACCTCCCAACCTTAGAGTCCTTTTGTCTCCCAGAACTCACCCCCAAGATAAGATCACCTCCTAGAACAGATCAACCTCTAATCTGTACAAGAGCAGCTTATTTAAGCTATTGTTCCCCAAAGCATGTTTCTAATTCTGCGTCCAGAATCTCAGGATGCTTTTCTTCCTGTTTGCCTAGGCTTCCCAATTTAGGGATTTTTTTAAAGCTGTTTTATGCTTTTCCTCGGCTTTTCCAGCTTTTTACCTCTTCCCAACTACTTTCCTTATCATTGGGGGAATTCAGATTTTTCCTCAAAAATCTAAATTTAAAACTTAATTTCTTTCAAGGATTTTTGAAAGATTGTGGGGAAATATTTGCCTCATCCATCCTCATGGATTTAGCAAGTGATCTCATAATCTCATTTTGGTCAATCTGCACCACATTATTTTATTCATTTCCTCATTTAAATATTTAATTACATTCACAAAATAATTATCCTTTGGGGTCCACTCCCCTTAGGATTAAAGTTCAAGTATCTAACTTTGAAATTCAATCACATGAATTGGCGATGTTACAATAAAGTACTGAGGCCATGTGTTTAATTTCTTAATAAACACAATGATAAGGTTGCATGTGTATTGAGTGGTCACCGACATTTCTTTTTTTCTTTTTCTTTCTTTCTTTCTTTTTTTTTTTGGGTAAGTTTGGTACTACCTTTCAATTTTTCACTTTTTCATTTTTTCTTTTTCTTTTTTTTTTTACTCCATTTTCATAACATGTCCAAATACATCACCCTGATCGGGGAAGGGAATTGAACCTCTGATGAGTGATACAACACCCCGCCTCATCACCGTTTAACCAAAACCCCACAGACTTTAATATAAACATTTCAATATGATAGTTAGATCGGAAAATTATATGACCAAGTTTCAATATAATTTAAGTATATGTTAATTATATGAGGTATGATATGACATGGGTATAATCCCATCGTAAATAGATCGAATTTTAATTGTCCTACAATGGAATTAAATATAATTGTTATCTATGTGGTCTAATCGTTATAATAGGATAGGGGCATTCCCATAGTTTGATATATGTTAAATATATGTGGTGGGAACCTTAAGTGATATAGGTTGAGATATGTTCTTTTAACATTTAGTTCGATTATATCTATTGTTAGGTAGTATGAACATTAAATGAAAAATCATGAGGGTATATATATATATGCGCCACCAACTAATAACATAGTAAGGTATTTATCATAATTTAACAAATAATTATGATAGTTGAAAAAGTTATAAGTGATATATTAGAACTTGAATATAATATTTTGTAAGTTTGTTTTAAAGATATAATAAAAGCCTCCCTATAGAATGCGGAATTATATTCATATGGCTATGTTATATAATTATGATAACAATATGTTATAAATGATTTTCAATCAAAAAAAATATATGTGAAGGAACGTGCATTATAATAATCCAATTTTAATAAAGGTTAAATGGAGTTTAATAAGAAAATTTTAATTTAACATTAACTTATGGTGGAGATGCTAAAATATATGTTGGGGGACTTGTACATTTAAAGTAATTGGATTCAAAAGGTATATTTAAAGGGTATATAACATTTAATGACAAGAAAAAAATGATTCTGAGTAAATTGGAAAATGAGAAGTTTTAAAGAATAAAACTAACAAACTAATAACAATAATGACAGACAATTTAAGAATTGTGTATGGAAAAAAGAAAGAAAAGACAACTGTCATGACTAAAAAAAAATCGGGGTAGACGGGAGTTGTTACAACAAGTTTGATAAAATAAGTTTGACTAATTATGTAAAATCACGATTGGTCCATATATACAGTTGTGACAACTTTTTGATTTCCACTTTGAAACTTGGCTTGTCCAATTTGGCGCTTGCTCGCCGTTCATACTTGGAAACTGAATTTTTCCCTAATCCGTGTCAAATTTCATAGATGCCAACACTGAGATGATTATTTTCATTGAGAAATTTTTTTGAACTGCCTTATACTGATAATCTAATCTTTTGCATGTAGAAAAACATGTCAATCCTGGTTATGAGCTCCCTCATGTCATCTCATTTCTTGGGTGTGCCTTTTTTTTCTAACCTGCTTTTTCGATGCAATTTTAAAGATTTTGTTAACTTATGTAGCAAATCATCTGGTCTCTCACGTTATTGGTAAAAAATACATGCATTTTAATTAACAAAAATGTTATCCTCTATTTTTTATAATGCAGAGTTCCCATTTCCGATTAGGCATTTCAATATTACATATTTTAAAAACTAGATCTGCAATTCCATATCCTGAAGTTTGATTTGATTTAGATAGTACAATTTCAGCCAACCATTAAAACAATTTTAAATACATACAAAATTGGAAGCAAATATGTTAAAATATATAGTTCCAATTGCTACACAAATTTATTTCCAATCTACAAATTAAACCCTTGCAATAGCAACCGTTATATAGGTGGGATGTAAATAGATGACATATATCGTAGAGGTAATCTAAAGACGTAATTAGATAGCATACATTAATCTTGGGACTAGGAATGTAAATTGTCCAGCTGTTTGTCACTATCATTTTAGTATAAGAAATTTAGACTCCTAAAACATCTAATTAAACATCAAAGGGCATATCATAGCATACTAGATGAATGCATATGGTTAATGCATCCCCAACCACTTCGATAGCACTATATCGATGTCAGAAGAACATTTATACATGGTCCTCCTCAGCGTGAGTGCTTACCTGGCCAAAAGCTTCACCTGCACACTGAAAATCGAATGTTGCACTTCCTCCTATTCTGAATGTTGTAGAAGGTGGTGTTTCCTTCGCTTCTTTATAGGGAATTGCTAAGCAATCTCGTTAATCAGCATCCCGCACCCATCTGTCCAAATTGATCTCACTTTTCTTCAGAATTAGATGGTTCTAGAATTCCCGATCAACGTCGGCCCATATTTTCCCTGTTGCGCTAATTTTGGAAGCGGAATTAAATAGCAGGCATGATAGCTTCTCGTGCTATTAGCTCATGCAATCTTCCAAAATACTAAATGAGCCCTTATGGGTGTTCTAAGCACCATGACAGACATCAGTAAAAATTTTTGTGTGATCCATTCTTTAATTCCAAAAGAATATGCTGTCAATGACGAATGGTCCAACATCATCTCATTCTCTTTAACTATGTTTCCATCATTTTTATTTTTACCTGAATTGCTGAACTCAACCAGAGAGGGGATGGTGATGGTTAAGCAAGAAGAGTTCTTAGCAAACCCTAATGTTTCATAGGGCAGCAGTGTTTTATCCCAGTCTATTAATTGGTCACATTTCAATGATGTTGATGTGTTACAAGGTTGGCCTTTTCTTTGCAGACTCAGAGATGTAAGAGCTTCATGATTGATGTGAGAGCAAGAAGCAATCTACAACTGAGAACAAGAAATCTGCTTCTTGTTATTCGGGAGCCGCTCAGATGAAAACACATGATTTTCATCCTCCAGTGCTTGTTCTTTTTCTAATTCGAATTGGTTAGGAACACAAAAGTGACAATTTTCTGCACCAATCACCATATTAAAGCTATTGTGAAGAAGTGGCAAGTACCCTGCAGGCCTAGCGTGCAACGGCTGGGTAGTGTGAGTGTGAGATGACTTATGAACATCACAAATATGAGGATGAGGTTGATCAGACATTGATGGGATGTTACTTTTAGTGTCAATGTTGCTGTTGGTGTCAGTGGAGGAAGAGAAGCTGTGTTTTAGTACCTTCTTCTTGATGCAAGAATTCCAGTAATTCTTGATTTCATTGTCGATACCTCCTCGCAAATTGGGAGCAATTTCAGAACACCTACACCATTCACCCCCAATGTTAATGGACTGACTTGGCACCAACAAATTGAAGACTAGTAGGCAGCCTTTAAGAAAAACTACTACTAAAGATTTGTTGGAAAATTAATCACAACCACAGGGTCGTTTAATTTTCTAACAGCGTACCTCAGTGAATGTTTTGGAGGTTGTGGATTGCATAACCCATTACGCAACAGAGTTAAATAATTAAATTCAAATAGAAATTGAATCCATGGTTATTAAATGAGTATGGGCATAGATATATAATTTTACATGTAAGTTCCAGTGTTATGTAATGTGGAGGATGTAAGTCTAGAAAGACAAGAAGGAGAAAATCATGGAGCGAATTTTGGTGGGTGTGTGGAAATAGGTTTTACTGCTCCTCAACCCTGGTGAGACATCAACATTCCATTTTACTCTGTTTCACAGTGAGTAAAATTGTTTGAAGTTTATTTGCTTCTCTATAGTTGTGATTTTAATCTCCGCCACTCTGTATTAAAATAGAGATCTTCATAATTTTATTTCCCCAAATGCATGGTCTTGACTAAGTGAGTTACGCAACTCTGCATTTCCGCAACTCTCTGTGAAATACTTGTGTTGAGGGAAAAGAATTTCCTCTGTTTTTAAAAAAAAATTAACATGATATCAGAGCAAGTTTAAACCTTCATTACAGCAATTGTTTTTACTAAAGAGTTAAAAGGAGTTCTGAAACGCGTTTAAATCTTCATTACCACAAGTGTTTTTACTAAAGAATTAAAAATATTTTTGAAATTTTTTGTGAAGCGTATTTTCCAGCACTAGAAATTTTTCACACAGTGAGAAAATTTTTACATAGTAAGAAAGTTTGTTTACACAGTGAAAATGGCTACAACAAGCATAAGCTTGACTAATAAAAAAATGTCGCAATTTAATGGGAAAAATTACAACTATTGGCCTATGACAATGAAGGCTTTGTTTTCCAAGAACCAAAAGATTTTCCAAGAACCAATAGATGCAGTAGCATTGCATAAAACTCATTGACACAAGAAGAGAGATTTTTTGAGGGACAACAGGAAGAAGGATTCCAAATCCCTATTCTATATTTTTTAGGCAGTTCATGAAAGTATCTTCCCAAGGATTACAATAGCAACGAAGTCCAATAAAGCATGGGATACTCTTTGTACAGTGTACCAAGGCATGGCAAAGGTGAAGACAACAAAATTACAAATGTTGAGAAGATATTTTGGGATAATTTGTATGAAATAATCTAAGAAGTAGACTCATTTTTTACACATGTAATTGGGTTTGTTACCCAAATCAGGTCTCATGGTGAGACACTTGAGGAAAGGAGAATTGTTGAGAAAGTTTTGAGAAGTCTGCTAGTAAGGATTGATTCCATAGTTGTGGCCATAAAAGAGACAAAGGATCTCTCACAATTTTTAGTGGATGAGCATCATACATCATTCATTTCTCTTGAACACAGATTAAATAGAGGAAAAAACTCATCATTGGAGCATGAATTTAAGACACAAGTTTCATTTTGTCAAGGAAGAGGTGGAGGAAGATCAAATTATAGTGGAAAATGAAGAATCCCACACAGAGGTGGGAGAAGCAGCCCTTCAAGTTGAAGTGGAAGGAGCAGTAATTAAAATCCAGGTCAAGGCCCAAGCCAAAATCAAGCACAACGTCAGAGGTATGATAAATATCAAGCTCAATGTCATTATTACAAGAAGCATGGTTATTATGGAAATGAATGTAGAAAGAAGAAATATGACATAAGTATAAAACCAAGTAAAAATTTCATAAAAGAAAATCAAAACCATGATAGCATGTTTTGAGCTTGTAATGTAGCACAAGAAAAATAATTAGATGTATGGTTCCTAGATTCAGGTCGTAGAAAGCACATGAATGGAAACTTAGAAATGTTTTCCAAAATAGATGAAAGTGTAAAATCAGAAGCAACATTAGGGACTGATAACAAAGTCTCTTTCATGGGAAAAGGTAGAGTCGATATTCTAACAAAGAAAGGAGAGAAGAAGTTCATGTCAGATGTTTACTTTGTTCCTATTTTGAAACATAACCTCATAAGCATTGGACAACTGATGCAAAAGGGCTAGAATGTATTTTTCAGGAATGATGTGTGCACAATTTTGGATAAGCCTTCAAGTAGACAACTCATTGCAAAATTTCATATGATAAAAAATAGAATGTTTCCTCTCAAGCTAAGATTAGATTTGAAGGAAGAAGATGCTTTAGCACCTGTCACACAAGAAAAATTTTGAGAAGAAATTAAAGATGAAAATTGGTTATGGCATTTGAGATTTGGTCATCTCAATTTTGGAGGTTTGAATTTGTTTCATAGGAAAGGTATGGTGAAGGGATTTCCACTCATAGAAAAACTGGACAGTCTATTTGAAGGATGCATCTTGGGTAAACAACATAAATAATCATTTCCATCAGGAAAGTCTATAAGGGAAAAAACACCTTTGGAAATTGCCCACTCATATTTATGTCGACCAATGAAAACACCATAATTTGGTGGTAGCCACTATATTTTAACCTTCATAGATGACTACATAAGGAAGACATGGGTTTAATTCATAAAACAAAAAAGTAAAGTGTTTGACCGCTTCTACCACTACAAAGTTCTTGTTTAGAAGAAAAGTGGACACTACATAAAAGTGTTGAGGACTGATAGAGGTGGAAAATATATCTCAAGTGACTTCCTATGTTTTTGCAGGGAGCATGGAATTCAGAAGAAATTTACAATAAGGTATACACCCCAGCAAAATAGTGTCGTGGAAAGAAAGAATAGTTCCATCATGGAAATGGAAAGGAGTATGTTGAAGGAAAATCAGTTGCCAAATGATTATTGGGCTGAAGTTGTCTCTTGTGCAAAATATATCATTAATAGGTGTCCAACCAAAATCGTTATGAACATAGTTCCTAAAGAGGCATGGATTGGAAGAAAGCAATATGTCACTCACATGAGAGTGTTTGGGTGACAGTGATGAATCCAAGGCATACAAGCTCTACAATTCATTAACCAAAAAGTTAATAATCAATAGATATGTTCAGTTCATAGAAGAGGAAGCATGGGATGGAATTTTAGAGAAGACAGTCAATGTGAAGACATGTATGTCACATGAAGACAGAGAGGAATTGACCACGGCAAGTAATTCCTCAATGGTGACTCCTCCTCCACCTACACAAGCTCAAAAAATTAGTCAACATATGACACCGCAAACAAATAATAGGACAACGTTGCGCAACCAAGAAAGTGCTTGTCCAAGCACGCCACAAAGATCTGCAATGCCATCTACTTCAAGTGCAACACCAAGCCCATCTTCCGCAAGCATAAAAAGACCAAAATTCAGAAATCTAAATGAAATTTATTAGTAAGATGAAATTGATAATAATGTTGGTATGAATTCTTTATTCGCGTTATTTGGTCATGTAGATGACCCAATCCACTTTGAATATGCAGTCAAAGAAGAGAAATGGATTGCATCAATGGATGAAGAGATAGGAGCAATAGAAAAGAATGGCACATGGGAGTTAGTGGACCTTCCACAAGGTAAAGAAGACATTGGAGTAAAGTGGGTCTATAAGACCAAGAGCAACATTGAAGGAAAGATTGAAAGGCATTAAGCAAGGCTAGTTGTCAAATGATACCAGCAAAAGCATGGAAAAGACTATGCAGAATCATTTGAGTCAGTCGCGAGGATGGAGACTATGCATACAGTTTTGCCGATTGTTACGCAAAAAAATGGAAAGTCTATCAAATGGACGTAAAATCAATGTTCTTGAATGGAGTGCTGAAAGAGGAGGTATATGTTGCGCAACCTCCTAGCTACGAGGTAGAAGGGAAAGAAGACAATATGTGTAGGTTGCCTAAAGCTCTCTATGGGCTGAAGCAAGCACCGCATGCATGGTATATCAGGATAGATGCTTACTTGATGGACAATGGATTCAACAAATGTGACGATGAACCTATTCTTTACATCAAAGAAAATGGCAATAAGATTCTTATTGTCGTTTTGTTTGTAGATGATTTGATTTTTATAGGAAGTGATGATTTCCTCATCATTGATTTGAAAGAAGCCATGAAAAGTGAGTTTGAAATGACTAACTTGGAGTTTCTAAGATATTTTTTGGGCATAGAAGTGAACCAAACAGAAAATGGCATTTTTATCTCTCAAGCAAAGTATGTTTGAGACATTTTAGAGAGGTTTAATATGCCGAAAAGCAAGCCATCACCAACTCCAACTGTCATGGGGTTGAAGTTGAGCAAGGCAGATTGTAGCAACAATGTCTATCCGACATTATACAAAAGTTTGGTGTCTAGGTTCATGGAGACACCCAAGGAGACACATTAGCAAGCAGCGAAAATAATTTTAAAGTATGTCGATGGGGACAAAGGAGTATGACATTTTGTACTCCGCAATTGATGATTTAAGGCTGATTGGTTACACTAACAGTGACTGGGTAGGAAGTGTTGATGACAGAAAGAGCATGTCAGGATATGTTTTCCATTTGGGTTCCAGAGCCATTTCATGGGCTTCCAAGAAGCAGCCGATAGTGTTATTGTCAACAACATAATCTGAATATGTCATCGCAACATCAACAGTGTGTCAAGTAGTTTGGATTAGAAAGATGTCGTGGGATTTATGTCGTGAACAATATGGAACAACCACTATTTTATGTGATAACTTTAATATGAATGTGTATGTTGTGTTTTTTAATTATAATATAAAATTAAGTTAGTAGCTATATAATTCTGGAATTTTTACTTACCTCAACATTCTGTTTTACTCTGTTAAGGTGAGTGAAATTGTTTGAAGATTATTTGCTCCTCAACAGTTGCGATGATAATGTAGGCCACTTTGTATTAAAAGGAGATCTACTTTGATCTCCCCAACTATGATCTCGATTAAGTGAGTTCTGTAATTGTGTTGTATTGGTTAAAGTCATTTCCGTGAACTCGATTAAGTGAGTTCTGTAATTGTGTTGTATTGGTTAAAGTCATTTCCGTGAACTCCTTGTGTTGACGGAAAAGAATTTACTATGTCTTTAAAAAAAAATAACAAGATTTTGCAGACTTAACTGACGGACGAGAAGTCTCTCTCATGTGATAGAACAATTAATGCTAAAAATATCATAGATTTAAGTGACAGACGGGCAGGTTCTCATGTGATAGAACAATTCTTAGCAGGAGAGCCTCAGAATAGAGGAAAACAAAATCAAACCTATTACCGAGAATGAATTGGAACTGTATGATCAATTGCTCTTCTTGGTGTGAAATTGAGCATCGTTTAAGCCCAGGCCGCAAGTAGTTCATCCATCTCCATCTCAGCCTGCAGCTCTTTCCACATCTCTGCAAACTTGCATGCCCATTTCTTTTGGTTCAATATTATAATATATCTTCGTTTCGTTTCATCTCAACCCCTTCTAAACAGAAATTTATTCAATGCACATAAACGTTGTTGTTCTCTTATCGCATCAAAAAGCGCTATACAGCCATAAATGGCGAGCTGTTTGGATCCAATATTTAGGTAATGCTAGCTGACATCCCCGCCTCCACCCTCTCAGAAAAAAGAAAACCAGGGCCAACCTAGAATAGGTCTATACCTGAATAACTTTAATAAATCAACTAAGTAGTCCATATTAATGCAGATCTCAACAAATAGACTAATATTAACCTAGAGTTAAGAGTGTCAAGAAGTTGGATTAGATCTATAAATATTTTATTTATTTAATGGAAATATACAAGAGATATGCCCACGGGGACGTTTTCCCCAGCTTAAATGTAAAGCAGCCTAAACATGGATACTCAGGGTACAAGTATTAATAATTATATTAAAAGAATCTGTCCAAATGGACCAAGGTTTTACTCAGCAGAGCAGAAGACTAAGGGTGTAAGTGGCTCTTTAGATATTTACCAGCTTGCTTGGCGAGGTATCCCTAGGAGGCCGTCATTCGTGACAGCTGCGTGAAACACAGTCCCTCAAAGATGAGCACGAGCACCAATAAAGCTTAATTACTTTAGGCTACGTGATGAAAGTCAATTTTACGGCCATTCCATCACCACCTTTCTGTATTTGCTTTAAAATGCCTGCAACATAAATTTTATTGATATTTATAAATATTTTTAATATGAATAGACACGTTACTAGCTAAGAAAATTCTACTAAAATATTCATAAAAAATACCCATAACATACAAAACGGTGAACAGGATAATTTGAAAAATATTATATTAATATTTGGATGACCACGTCAATACCATCAACGGAACTAAAAGTTATATTAGTTAAAAAACATTTATTAAGAAATAAAATAAAATATTATTAAATAATACTAAATTACATGGATAAAATAAAGTTGGCAAAATAAAGATTTAATAGACTTAAATTGAGAAATAAAATAATAAGTTAAAAAAAAGAGTTATGAGATGTAGATTAGGTGGTTTGTTTGGAATTTAGTTGATATGAAGTTGCATAATTTTATAGAGGAAGTTGATTATGCACGTTATTTTGAGATTTAAATTTTTAAAAAAGTATTTATATTCAATCAATTTTTACATAATTTTGATGAAAATAATAGAAATTTTATTTATATAAAATTACAAATAATTAAAAAAAATGTTATAAATTTAATATTAAATATTATTAAAAACCATATAATAAAATATAATAAATGTTTTAACCTATCATTTATGTTAAATATTTTTTTAATAATATAAATTTAAAATTAGGTTTTATTGACTAAAAATACTATTTTTATTAAAAAGTAAGGAAATAGTTTAATGTTTCAAGATTTATATCTATGTTGAGAAGTAAAGGTTATTATTTATGTTAAATATTTTTTTAATATCGTAGAATTTAAAATTATGTTTTATTGACTAAAAATTATTATTTTTCTTAAAAGGTAGGGAAATAGGTTAATGTTTTAAGATTCACATCTCCGTCATAATTGAGAAGTAAAGGTTATACACGCCACTTATATGTTGTAGGTGTGAGATTTCTAACTTATAAACTAGATATAATTATAATGTGACACTTTGCACTCCTAAATAATAACCGGTAATTAATTTCACCAATAGTTAACAAGTGAGGAGGTTTGATAGTTTATGTTACTATAAAATTAATAAATAATAAATATAAAAGGTTAGTTATTATAGTATATGAGTCAAGATTGGTGAATTATATAAATTAATTATTTTTAAGTAAAAAGGAAATATATATATATATATATATATGTGTGTGTGTGTGTGTGTGTGTGTGTGTGTGTGTGTGTGTGTGTGTTACATTTAAAAGATATGAAAAATTGAAAAAAAAACATTTAAAATATAATTACAAAATTTAAAATTTAAAAATTTAAAATTTTAATAAATTAAATTCAAGTGTGTAAAAACGAATGAGAATATCAATAGGGTTTATCTAAATGTTTGAAGAGGCACTTGTGTTTTTTTTTCATCTTTTATTTTTTTAATTAGGAGAATTAGTAGAATTACTATTTTGTCACTCTTGAGTTTAGTGCACCAACATATAAGCCATTTTAGGTAAGGAAATGAAGTTTCAAACTTGTTATGGTCTTGAAAAAAATTATAATTCAAAAAAAACTTTTTTTTTTGAGACTTTTGTTAATTGAGTTATTTATCTAGATGGAATGTTTGGGGATATCTTTATAGATTCATAGCCATAGATAAAACAGATCAAAAGCAATTTATAACCTATAATCTAAAAAATAAAGGAAATACTCTCTATCCTCATTGAAGTAATTATTTTCCCTATTGAGAGCATTGTTATGACCATGTATTTAATGTACAAAAAGAGGTTAAATAGCTTGGAAGATAACATACTTCCTAAAATTGTTTCCAACTCTAGCCAAAGCCACCTTTGACTCAAGCAAGAATG
This sequence comes from Pinus albicaulis, assembly GCA_034641835.2. Classification (NCBI taxonomy): domain Eukaryota; kingdom Viridiplantae; phylum Streptophyta; class Pinopsida; order Pinales; family Pinaceae; genus Pinus; species Pinus albicaulis. The sequence goes on along the minus strand of CM076576.1, from coordinate 691,503,719 downwards.
GCATATGGATACATGATCATCTCTAAACCATTAGGAGATAAAAAAAGAGATCATTTTTATAGAATAAGGATAATATTAAAAATATTATTACATAAAATATTAAGGAGAAATCGTTGTTTGATAAGTAGATGGAAAAATTAAATAAATATATTATAAGGAAATTGTCAACACAAATACCAAAAATGAATTCTATCTCTCTATCTTTAATAGTGTAGAGAACAAAATAAGTATTGCTAAAATAAGGAGATTCAATTTTGTATCACTATGTGGGTTGGTGATGAAAATCACTCTCTTATAGATTTCCCTTCACATTCTTATCTTAGATAATTAATTTAGAATATTTTCCACATTATCAACCCTATTGATTTAACTCATCCAAAATACAATGATGTTCTATCAATGCCTTTGGGGCATAGACATACACTTTTAAATAATTTTAAGTAATAAAAAAAAAACTTGGGATGAAATAATCTATCATCAAAATTACAACAATGTTCTTTTAATGCCTTTAGGGCATAGAAATATAAATAAGTCCAAGTAATCAAAAACCCTTTGCATGAAAAAGTCCATCATCTCTATGATACAAATATACTTGAAGAAGAAAAGTAATTTCTTTTATATTGTCTTTTATATACTCATTAGATCCAAATTTCAAAATATTTTCCACTCCCAAATATCTTGACCTTTTAACTCATCAAATCTAGATTTTGGAACACTTCTTTTTATATACTCATTAGATCCAAATTTCAAAATATTTTCCACTCCCAAACATCTTGACCTTTTAACTCATCAAATCTAGATTTTGGAACACTTCTCTTAGTGCTTTTTAAGAATAAAAATAAACTTCTAAATAATTCTATGTAATATATTCTACCTTGTTTGTGGTTTCATTGGACATTCATCATCATGATCAACGTAGTCATTATTATTGTCATCAATCATATTTTAATTATAGTTGTTAATAATTCTCAATAATGATTTTCATCATTTTTCAAGCACTATTTGTGGTCCATTTTGCCCAAAAAATTTTATAGCACCTTTTGTGGTCCATTTTTCCCAAAATCTTGAACAACACCATTTGTGATGCATTTTGCCCAAAATCTTGTATAGCACTATTTGTGGTTCATTTTGCCCAAAATATTATATATATCTTTAAAAATGATAAAATAAAAGTATTTAATCTGCAAATTTCTAATACCTTAAAGGTTTTTAAAATTTTTATTTCCATTTATACATTAAAAAATACATTTTTAAAAATAAAAAAATTACAATTTACTCAAAATTATATTATATAATTAAAAAAAAGCTATAAATCAAATACACTCTATTTTTATATATTGAAGATAAAATATTAAAAATAATAATTTAAATTAATATAATAGATTATCGGGATGTGACAACTATTAATGATATTTTTGTTTATCATTATAATTGTAGGTTTATAATTACTACCCAAACAGTTTTTTACACAATTTGTTCATCTCACTTGGTCGTGAGCTTACTATTACATGTTGCTGGATATATATATATATATATATATATATATATATATATATATATATATATATATATATATATATATATATATATATATATATATATAGATATGGATATATATATATATATATATGAATTAGTAGATAATTTTCTATAGTTATATATAATATAAAAAATTTGAAAATAATATTATAATAAAATATAAAATAAATTTAACATGAATTTAATTAAAAATATGAATAAAAAATTAATTATAATATATATATATATATGTGTGTGTGTGTGTTTTTAGTGTGATTAAGAGAAATTTTGTTATATTTTTATGGAAATTCAATTCTATAATGTGATATCTTAATCTTATAATAAGTATTTTTTCAAAAACAAATTAAACATGGTTGTTTAACAAAAAAATTATATGAAAAGATTTATATAAATTTATTTTAAAAAAAACATAATAATATATTTAAAAAATAAACACTCAGTAGCAATGTCATTGTTTTGTTTTTTTTAAATGTAGTTATATTTTTTGCATGATAAGAAAACTAAGGTATTTGACTGAGGAATGGGATTAAGAATCCATCACTCACTTCTTGCATTTTGAAGCCAGAATTTTTAGCATGATTCTTAATTGTTTGACTCCACGTTCAGCAAATGGTGAGATATATGTCGTTATACTCCCAAGATAGTTATGTATTTTGGAACTTTGTTGTTTGTTGAATTTATTTAAAAATTTTATGGATTTGTTAGAATCTTGAGTTTGATGATGAATTTTTCAGAAAAATTTCTTTTTTTTGAATTTATATATATATAAATATATTTTTAATAACAAAAAAAATTATAATTTAATAAAAAGATTTCAAAAATTTTAGCCAAAAATTCTAAAACTAGTCATACAACACTTCCAAAATATATATAACACTATTTAAGTCACATTCATTAGTAACTGGTGAGTCTCTCTTACTAACTGGTGAGTCACTCTTGGTTAAGAAGTGTGAACAATGGCACCTAAATTTTTTAGTCAATTCAGTTTGTGCCATATATGTTATTAGTAAGATTGGAATTTAAGTAAAGAGGATAACGATTCTTCTATTCAACAATTTAAATTTGAGTCATAAAAATAAAAAATAAAACTAAAAATATTAAAAATGGTTTTAAAAATAAAAATGTTAAGACAATTCATGGATTTGGAAAACGAAGTAGTTGCATCTATTAATTGAGAATAATAAAAATATAAGTTTTCCCCGAAACATAATTTTTAGCTCATTATCAAAGGAAATATATGGTTTAATAATGGATGTAAGGTGGGAAATGTGGGGGTGAAATTTTCAAGTGAAGGGACGAGCACTTAAGTACTCATGAATTTCGGTGCTTCTTCCTTAAACAAATTTGCAATGATGGCTCATAAGGTATTTAATATATTTGGGTCTTACATAAGTGGGATCGTTTGGGATTGTTTATGTGTTATCATCTAAAAATGATCCAATGTCATTGGGGATCCAAGGGTTTTATCTTAGTATCTTGACATATTTTTATTAAATGAAAAAGGGTTTTGTTTTTGTTTTTTGGTTGAGCTCTTTGTTTGAATGCATTATTGAAGGATTGCGTAGATTGTTTTTTTATTTCTTCAAAGATCTCAATAAATAGTTATTTTTTAGACACATTTATCCTTTTAATCATGATAAGATGGCATTATTAGATAAGGTAAGTCAAGTAATCTATGTCACACATAGAGGAAAAGTGATTGTCTATTCTTAGGGATGTAAGTAGTTATGCCTTATCTTAGTGTTGGAATGGTTAGTCAAATTAAGATTTAAAATTCTTAGTATGTATAAATTTTGTAGGTTATGTCATACCATCAGAGTAAGTTAATTGAAAAGTTGGAGGGACATGTGGTATGCTCTATGAATTGGCCTTGGGTCTTATTAAGAAGTTTTTTTCTTTGGCCTCTCATCCAAAAGCGTCAATAAGGTTTGTTCTTGCCATGGTGAAAAACAAGGAGAGTATTTATTAATTTCTAATATTCCCTTTCTTGATCTTGTCAAAATGAACGAAATTTGTCCATGGGACTTATCATGGTAAATTACCATGGTATCATCCCATGGTATTTGCCTTTGGTTTTCGAGGGAAAATAATAAAATAAGGTCACTATAGAGTCCACCAAGCCTATAAAAGAGGATAGATGCTAAGCACTAGGAATAATTAGGGTTTATCTATCTTATTGCATTTTTATTGAGAACTTGGCGTGGCTAGTTCCAGTTTGATCCCAGGGACAAAAAAACCTTGAGTATTATTTGGTGGTCCACGATTGTTATTCAGTCTTTTCTTTCTCTTTCACTAAGCAGTCGGGCATGCCATTGCAGGGGCTCCAATATTTTTCTATGGGCATGTACTCATTTCTTTAGTTAATATTATAAATAAAGGCTGCATTTTCAAATCTCGTTGTGTTTAGTGTTTTATTGTAATGATTTTTTTACTAGAACACCTACATGTACCAGATCTGTTGATTATTTCGTTGTTTGATATATTACAGTGGAATTAGAGCTATGCATCTTGCCACCTTGAGGGTTCCAAGAGAGACTAGTTTTCAACGATCTGATGTAATGACCATAGCTAGTAATCTATCAATTTCGGTGTCTTATTCACATCCAATCTAGTTGATATTTGCATAAAAATTTCCATATCCATCATGAATAAGTTTATTTGCAAATTTTTACAAGCTTATGGGGCAGATATATTTATCAAGGGTTGAGACCTATTGCCCCTTCCAAAGATCAAATTTATTTTTAATCCAAGAAGTTGAGATCTATCATTCACATCAAAGATCAAGATTTTTCTAGTAAAAATTTGTGGCCAATAATAATGGATGAGCCATTTCTGGAGGGTGAGTCAAAGGTTGAAGTTGAAGTTGTGGTCATGGGGCATCCGATGTAGACATTTATAGAGAAATTCAACATGGCACTAGAATTTCCAGAAGAGGAATTTTAGGAGATGACGCATTTCAAGACATATCTTATGCTGTTGAAAGAGATAGTTTGGAAAGTCTAAGACATTCTATTATACGAGAATAGAAAAATTTAGCAGCTCAAAGGGGTATGTGTCGAATCAATAACCAAGTTGTCTATCATTGAGGAATGGTTCAAGTCCCTCACAAGGCAGCGAGAGTAGTACAATTAGGAGTTATAGAGAAGCCCTATACAAGGGTACATAGATAAGGCTTGCAACACTACCAACCCACCTTTATACATTGGGAAGAGCAAGGAAGAATTAGATCCAAATGCATCATGGTGGGTGACCAAGTGGAGAAACATGAATTGAGCAATGAGCAACATCAACATAGTAGATTTGAAGATATTGATGGGTTGAATCCTAGGAGGATACTCATAACCAAGGACATATTGTAGCTTGAGCCCTTTGGAACAGTCAGTGATGGGGGGTTGAGATGGTACCATAACCCACATGTCCCCACCTCCAGGACCTAAATGGCATTGGGGTCCAGGAGAATCCATTGGGTACAAGATTGACCAGAGGATTGTTCGGGATCTAGATGAATCTATCGAAGGAAGGATTGGTCAGAAGATTGTTTTGGATCCAGGTATCGAAGGATCCATTCAGGATATTTTAGCATGGAGGTATGGAAAATCACACTAGGTTGTATGGGATCCTGGTATCAATTCCTCTGTTTTGGATCGAATGAATTTCTTGAGGGCAAGAAATCTTTGCGAGGGAGGATTTGAAATATTCCCTTTCTTGATCTGGTCAAAATAGAAGAAATCTTTCCATGGTATTTCCCATTGTATTTTCCCACGATATCAGCCCATGGTATTTTCCTTCGGTTTTTTAGGGAAAATAATAAAATAAGGTCTCTAGAGATTCCATAAAACCTACAAAAGGGGATAGAACCTAGGCATTGGGAATCATTTGGGTTTATCTGTCTTATTGTGTTTTTATTGAGAACTTAGAGTCTCCAGTTCCAGTTTAATCTTAAGGACGAAAACCCCATGGGTGTTATTTCATCTGGTGGATCCATCGAGGGTCGAAGATTCTGCTTTAGTCTTTGTTTTCCCTTTCAATGAGCAGCCATGCATGCCATTGCAGGGTATCTGATATTTTTTTATGGGCATGTACTCGTTTCTTCTGTTAATAATATAAATAAAGGCTAAATTTTTCATATTTCATTGTGTTCAGTGTTAGATTGTAATTATTTTTAACTAGAACACCTAGATGTGCCAAATATTTTGATTATTTTTTTGTTTGAGATATTACAAGTAAACACTGGGATATTTGGAAATGAATATATTGAGTTGACAGTACAAACACATTTAGACATCAAAAAAAAAGATTTTAGTGGGAATTTCATTTTTTTGTTTCTTAAGTTTTTAGATAATATAATAAGGTAGCTTTTCTCTTCAATTAGCATGTGAATATTTATACTAGTTATTAAGACAAATCAAATTGTATGCAATAATTTTGTAAGTTTTACTCCTGAAAATGAGAACTTTAAGAAGTATTTTTTGATTTTTCTTATTATGTCATACAATGTAGCTACAAATAACTTTTTTTATAGCAATTTTAGTCCTTTTTTTTTTTTTGTAATAATAGACACACATACACAAACAATGTAACAACTCGATTTGATTTTTTATGTTATTTTAATTGATACATTTGACTTCTTTAAGTTAAACATGCTTAATAAGTGTGTTAAGCAAATTATGAACAAAATTTTAACTCTTTTTTTTAATAAATATTAATTATGGTTTGGTTTCCATAAACTGATGTCTAAGTGTCCAAAATACCAGAGTGGTTCTATTAAAAGAAAGTTATTTGACCATTACCTTTGGACCTCTAGGAACAAAAAGAAAACCCTAATGAGGAAAAGGGGTTTTGTGCAAACGGAAAAAGACAACAAGAAGGCTAGAAGGTGGGAGTGTCCAAAGCTGGTTGAAGTGAGTGGAACTTTGATAAAAACCTGATAATTTGCAGGAGAGACTGGACAATGGTCTTAAGGTCTATCTCTAGAAGAATTTCTAATTAATATTACTCTGGCGAGGAGTACGGGGGGAGCAAAGGACATAATAGCCTCTCTCATGGTTGGGAGGATACCATCAGCCCTACTCATGTGAGATAGGTAATATAAAATGGAATGGATTAGGATTAAGAGTTATTTTATGTTTTATAAGTACTTTAATTCTAGAAAGGATCTTTGTATTTTGTGAGGATAGATTATAATATTCATGTTATGAATTGATTTAATAGGACCGCACAAGCTTAGAGGGGAATATTTAATTCCTGTTAAATGCAAAAATTCCCTATAACTAGATTGAATTTCTCAAGTTCGGACAACCTTACCCCTAGTTGCAGAAGGAAGTCTAAAATGATTAAAATTGAATAATTTGTAGAATTATTTTGAAATTATGTAAAAAGAAATAACTGACGAAACAATTAGTTCACTCGAAGTAAAAATCCATATAGGATAGTCTGCCCTAAAGAGGGATATATACATGGACTAAGGGTTGAGGAGAAAGCACTTTTTCACTTACAGATGGTCCAGACATCTGGGGGAGAAAATTATTAAAAAAATAGAAAAGAGGAAAATACTGAATATAAAACTTGAATTGTAGAAGTATTACCTTTAGTATAAGATGAAATAAAACAGAGTAGCTTAAACTCGATGCATCAAATATTATCATGACAGAAAAAAATAAAACTCTGTCGAGTAATAATACTTAGATAAAACAGAACAACTTTCCTAAAGAACAGTCTGGAAAGAAGTACAAATTATGAAAATGGTAATATAATATCTGGAAAGCGTTTAAGCTAATATCGTATACATGAACATAAGAATAAAACCAAATTACATAGAAAATCCAAATATGTGTGCAACATCCTAAATTTCTGAAAATAAACATGAAACTTGTAATATCCCTCGCATAAGCCACCGTAAAAGCGCTCATAAAATGAGGGTTATTAGACTCATGTTATAGTATGACATCAATAAATTGATTTAGTACTAGGGGCAGTGCCAACATCTAAGACACCTTATAGGAATGCATGCATGTATAAAACATAACCACATTGACATTAGTTTCCTTATTTAACATCATTTCACATGCATTAGTAACAAATAAATCACTATCAAGCATCCTCTTTCTAAGAAACACTAACAAAATCTTGCATGCACTTTCATATTATTTCCAAAAGAAAGCTAACATACAATATAATAATATTGTGCATGCAAATGCATAACAAGATTTCAAGATAACTATCCGAACAGGCAATTTATCTTTTTGCCTACTCTTATGTTTTCTTTTTCAAAATGGATTAATGCAATAGATGTTATACTTATGCATTTGAATACATGTTCTTTTCCAAAAAAATATTTTCCACAAAAGATCTATTCATAATGGTTTTTATGTATAACAATGCCAACTCTATTTCAAACAAAGTTAACATACAAGTTATAGTTTTGTGCATGCAATAACATATCTTGTTACACCTGCATGTAAAACATATATTTCTTCCGAAAATAAACCAAATAAATATTTCATGGAAAAATAAACACATTTCTTTTCCAAGGGTCAAACGCATATCACTTATTATTTCATTCATGCAAAGTGACATTTCCCTCTCATCCAAAAGATATAACCAATAACTATGCATAATATTCTCCCAATATAAAGCTAATACCATAGCTAATCCCTTTAGTTTTGCAAAATACATATTATTTTTCCAAAAGAGAGCTAACACAATAAATATTATGTGATTTCATCTTCGTTTTCTCTACAAATCTAATACTGAAAACTATATTTTTCCCATGCATACAAGAATATATGTTTCTCTAAATAATATTACATAATAAAGCATGTGATTACCCTTTTTGTCTCCAAGAATCTAATCCAATAATGCATACAAGGATATATTTTTATCTTCTATTCATTTTGAAGAGTTTTGACACAATAATTATTTCCTTGCATACAATTATGTAATGTTCCAAATGGGAAAAAAATAGGCTCAGTAGGGAATATCTTAAGATATTCCACTATGGAATCATAGCAATATGGAATTACACCAATAGATCTAAACCAAAGATAGACTAGTAGGGAATTTACTGGATGCATCACCTTCATAAGGAAGGGTGAAATCCAGAGGCTTCCTGGCTCGTTCCAGACTCTGTCTATAGAAGAATGGTGAAACACAGCAAGTGTGGGAATGACGCATTCCTCTTATATTTTGCTACACTTAGGAACCTTAGATCTACAGATCTAAACAATGGATCCAAAAGAGAAGAAAAATCCAACCAAGGAAGAAGCGAGAAATTCCACTCTTAGGAAAATCTGTAATAGGCTCAAAGAGGACACTGTATATGCAATCCAGTGTGAAAATAACATAGAACAGGGTTGTTTTCCCTTATTTTAGGCTGTTTGGGACCTCCAAGCAGAGTTTCAGAAAAAATAAATAAATTTAGAGGGTTTAAATAGATCTCCCACGATCAACAGTAGGTGAAAATCAGCTAAAGGAGAGAGTTGGTAAATAGAAAAACCCTCCTTCAGGAATTGCGCAGTTTCTGCTGGAAGACACTGGAAATTAGCCATTAGACTCATGTTATAGTATGGCATCAATAAATCAGATCTATAATCAAGTTCCTTTGTAGAAGCATTGGATTTACTTGAAGCAAGAGCAAGAATCCTTCAGAAATAATAGCAGAAACAAATGGAAAAGTTGCAGAGAGACTTGACAGCATTTTATATGAGGAGCTTCAGCTGCCGTAGGTTAATATTCAGATCTACAATTGATATATGGCTGAAAAATCAGATCCATACCAAATTTGGAACTACTCAGCCTTCTTAACAAGATCCCCTTGGGGTTTTATCAAAATAATGCATACATAAGTGTAGATCTAGCTTTTAATACACAAAATTTTTTATTTCAAATAAATTCAATCATTATAGAATCATGTCCCATTTGCAAACAAAAAGATTTTCAAAGAATATGGTTACTTATCTCTTGATGCATGCTTGGAATACTCTCTTCCTCTTCCTTGGCTCCATTCTCCATGTATTCTCCCCTTCCCCTCTTCTATTTCCCTCATAGTCTTATCATAAATAGAATTAATAGAATGGAATAGATTTTATAAATCATAAAAGTTTTCCAACTTTTTTCCAGATCATAAAAGAATTCCATCTTTTCTAAATCATAAAAGCATTCTAGCTTTTCTAACTCACAAAAGCAATCCATAAATCTCTCATGCTTTTATTTTTAAAGTTATATTTATTTTTTCCTCGTGAGCAAAATATCACTTATCCATATTTTTTCCAAATATATTACTCATTATTTTTAAAACCAAACTATTACTCATTATTTCTAAAACTCATAAAAAATACCAACTTGGAAATATAATTCATTTCCATAGAAGAATTTTAATTATTCTAAATAAAATAATTAAGAAATAATTCTTCCAATATTCTTATAATTAAGAATTACAGGAATATTCTTCATGTAATATCAATATAATATTTAATAATATTTAATTATTTAATAACCCTCATTTTATGAGAGTTTTTACGGTGGCTTACGTGAGGGATATTAAAAACTCCCCCCCTTAAAGTGAACATCATCCTCGATATTCTTTTCTTGGTGGAACATTAGCCTTTAATTTTCATTAGCAATGATTTAGGAAATATAAAATAATACTTAAATCATAATAATTTCACAAAAACTCAAGGAGCACTTAGCCTTTTAATCATCAAAATGATAAGAAAAACTCTATCAAGTTCATGTTGCATTTTATTTAGGAGTTACACTAGTCTTTCTTTCCCACTAATGTTTTTGGAAATTATTGTCTTTATCTCCCACGGTAATTTCAATCAAATTAAAACTCATGGTATTTATCTCCAACCATTTCCTTTGCAAATTACTGTCTTTCTCTCCCACAGTAATTTCATTCAAATTAAAACTCATGGCATTAATCTCCAGCCATGTTCCTCTAGTATGTTAGGAATTTAAACTTCAATAACTCATTATTTTATCTAACATGAGTTATTTCAGTCGCTTATATATTTCAATTAATTTCCTCTATGCACGCATATAGATTAGTCATTTATGACATGTTCATTTTCTCATAAAAACACAACCTATTTCATCAAAATTGTTGCTAAGATAATTTAATATATCATGCATGCAAACTATAACACATGCAACAACTTTGAGACATGCAATTTATAGTCTATTGTAACATCCAACATCTTCAGAAAATTTTAACATTACTAACAGAACATAGACATAATTTCATCTAACCATAGTTAATTTCTGGAAATTATTGAGGAACCAAGCATATTCCACCCAACCGTGAACTATCTCCAATAGTTACCCACCGAGCTAAGATCTACTTGCCACTAGAATCAACAACTTCATTGATTCCTTGGTGATTTCTTCCTAGCAGATTTTTAGCAGCGTCCTGCTTTAAGGTCTGCCAACCTTTTTTCCTAGGCCTTTTTGTTTTATATTTTTCGAAAAATATATTATTCTTTTTCTTTAAAGCATGTCTTTCTCTCCCGCTATGCTTTATTTTACCCCACTTAGTATTTATCTCCAACTAAGTCATTATCATAATATTTCTCTCCCATTATGTTAATATTTCCATTTTATTATTTTCTCCTAGGGATTTTTAGGAGACTTTTAGGGAAGGTCCATGTTGAACTTAACCACCAATAGATTTTCACAAGCTGACAAGAAGTCTTCTAAGACTCTAGAGTTATTTTTTGAATACCCCAACCAAAGTATTCATTAACTCAATAATAAAGTAAAATATTACCTCATCACATTAGCCTCATCATGGCATACATAGCCATTGAATCCAATAAAAATTCAATGTCTAAAAATAGTCAATTTCTAAAAATCCAATGTAATTTACATAGTTTTCCATTTTCATATTATCATTAAGGCAAAGGAACATTTATGTACACCATGCATCTATACTTGACCAACAGTAAGGGTCCCACAATTCGTTAAAGTGCATTGACAATAATTCATCACATACATGGTATACATTCAAAATTGCCACATAATAACAATAATGCAACTTAGAAAAAATATATTAACATATCTCTCACACCATAGAATTATACTTTATTTAAGGTCTCACCTTAACAACCATTAATATTGTAGAGAAATAACAGTCCCATTAACCACTAGGACACAAAATGTGATTTTTTTCTTTCCTTACCATTAGCTTGTAGCCATGTAAGCAACAACCATTAAGGAATTTTGGGAAAATAATTTGCAATCATGTAATCTACAACCACTGGAGACGTTTATCAAATAGTGTGCAAGCATGCAATTTACAACCAATTCGACATTCCAACAAACATTTTGCAAACATGCAATATACATCGATCTTGGAATTATAACAACAATTTTCAAGCATGCAATCTATGGAAAATGAGACATTCTACCAAATAGTTGGAAAGCATACAGTCTACTGCCATTGGGGGAATAGTTTGCGGTCATGAAATAAATTTCCATAAATATGTTTAAACTATCAGAGAGATAGTAAAAATATAATTTATAGAATAGCATGAATCATATTCATATCATCAATGGTAAAAAAAATTCCCACAACACAACCAACAATCCCTACCGAAGTGTCTAACCAGAAAAATCGACCAAATTATGGATCCAGGTCTAAAAATAAATTTTTCCTGGAATCAACATGAGGGTTACATGACCTCAATTTATGAATACCCATTGATGTTAAGATGAATTATATGCAATTATTTAAAACAACAAAACTGTGGATCTTAATTATCACTTTTTGTTAAACACATGGAATGCAAACTTTCCTCTACAACTCTAAATGAAGAAAGAGAACCCACAATTATGCTACTATGATTTTTTTCATTGACTTTAAGTTTACTATGTGAGTTATACTTCACTCATTGCTTATTTTTAACAACTAAAGAGTTTCGTTCATATATATATATATATATATATATATATATATATATATATATATATATATTTCAACATTCCATTATCCTCTTCAGGGTCAACCCCAACTTCTATATTATATAGTTATCACACCAACCATATATGCATTCATTATTTATAAGCAGTGCATGGTAACTTTAGCCATGTTTTTCCACTTTTTTCTTTTCTTATGAACCATAATCATTGTTCTAATATTATGCATGCAATTTTTGGTAATTAATCCACACTATAACTAGTGAGTGCTCAGGATGGTTCATATGTACAATAGAGGTTTTTTTGTCTTTTATCCTCATCCATATTCAAATTTCATGAGAACAAATTTTAAAGAAACATTATAACTGTCTAATATTTCATGCAGTCATTAATCATGAAACATGCATCTCATGTTAATTGTAGTATACTACAAGTTTAATTAAAATCCCACCTGAGATGATGCCCACTAGCATCATACCTCTACTTCTTCTTTTCATAATGATTCCCAAAAGGCGCCAGTGTTGCAACCTTTTGCTCTAATACCATTTGTAACATACCCCGATAACCTCATAGGAAAAATGCATGGAGTTAGGACTTTTTTTCAACATTTACGAATGTGTAACCTTGTAAATTACTTTATATATTTCTGCATTAACCATTTAAATACCCATCATCATCACTTTGAGAAATATTTAGCAAAAATCATAGTGAGATACACAACCATTAATTGTCCTTGTTGTAGCATATTAACTTAAATTTCTTGCTATAACTATGCATCGATCCCATGATCATTTTAATTCAATTAGTATATCACCTAATCGATAATATCAACATCACATCATGAAAGAAATTAACATCATGAGAACGACTCAATGAACAATCACATAAATAGACACCGATATACCCTGGAAACCCTGTAGGGTGAAAACCAGCAAACGTTTCATTTTATTATTAAACGCTCGTGAGGGTTGTCACCCCTCACTCAATGGTTATAAGGGAGTCCATCCCTTGAAAATTTTAATAAAAATTACATAGAAAAATAATCTTAAATGAAACATAACTAGCTATAAGCTATTACAATCATCATGATATCATTTACCCACGAATCCTCAATCTCTGTCTTTGTAGTCAGACTGTTTCCTTCAGTGGATCATCGTGCAATTGGAACTAGTAAACCTGAATGGACTAACAACTCTTTATCTTCCACAATGTTAAACTTGAAAAATCCTTTTCTCAAGTCATCCTTCTTTCATGCCATTGTTGTCATCAGCACACTTGATATCATGATTAGATAAAAGATTAATAAACCAATAATCAATCTCTATTTGTGACACTTCAAAAAATATTTGTATGCATGTATAAAACATAACCACATTGACATTAGTTTCCTTATTTAACATCATTTCACATGCATTAGTAACAAATAAATCACTATCAAGAATCCTCTTTCTAAAAAACACTAACAAAATCTTGCATGCACTTTCATATTATTTCCAAAAGAAATCTAACATACTATATAATAATATTGTGCATGCAAATGCATAACAAGATTTCAAGATAACTATTCCAACAAGAAATTTCTCTTTTTGCCTACTCTTATGTTTTATTTTTCAAAATGGATTAATGCAATAGATGTTATACTTATGCATTTGAATACATGTTCTTTTCCAAAAACATATTTTCCACCCAAGATCTATTCATAATGGTTATTATGTATAATAATGCCAACTCTATTTCAAACAAATTTAACATACAAGTTATAGTTTTGTGCATGCAATAACATATCTTGTTCTTCCTGCATGAAAAACATATATTTCTTTCCAAAAGAAACCAAGTAAATATTTCATGGAAAAATAAACACATTTCTTTTCCAAGGGTCAAATGCATATCACTTATTATTTCATGCATGCAAAGAGACATTTCCCTCTCATCCAAAATATATAACCAATAACTATGCATAATATTCTCCCAAGATAAAGCTAATACCATAGATAATCCCTTTAGGTTTGCAAAATACATATTATTTTTCCCAAAAGAGGGCTAACACAATAAATATTATGTGATTTAATCTTCGTTTTCTCTACAAATCTAATACTCAAAACTATATTTTTCCCATGCATACAAGAATATAAGTTTCTCTAAATAATCTTACATAATAAAGCATGTGATTACCCTTTTTCATCTCCAATAATCTAATCCAATAATGCATACAAGGATATATTTTTCTCTTCTATTCATTTTGAAGAGTTTTAACACAATAATTCTTTCCTTGCATACAATTATGTAATGTTCCAAATGGGAAAAAAATAGGCTCAGTAGGGAATATCTTAAGATATTCCACTATGGAATCACAGCAATATTGAAGTACACCAATAGATCTAAACCAAAGATATACTGGTAGGGAATTTACTGGATGCATCACCTTCACAAGGAAGGGTGAAATCCAGAGGCTTCCTGGCCCGTTCCAGACTCTGTCTATAGAATAATGGTGAAACACAACAAGTGTGGGAATTACACAATCCTCTTAGATTTTTTTGTTCTTAGGAACCTTAGATCTACATATCTAAACAATGGATCCAAAAGAGAAGCAAAAACCAACCAAGGAAGAAGCGGGAAATTCCACTCTTAGGAAAATCTGCAATAGGCTCAAAGGGGACGTTGTATACGCAAGCTAGTGTGAAAATAATGTAGACCAGGGTAGGGTTCCCTTATTTTAGGTTGTGTGGGACCTCCAAGCAGAGTTTTAGAAAAAATAAATGAATTTAGAGGGTTTAAACAGATCTCTCACAATCAACACTGGCTGAAAATTAGCTAAAGGAGAGAGCTGGTAAATAGAGAAACCCTCCTTCACGAATTGCACAGTTTCTGCTGGAAGACACTGGAAATCAACCATTAGACTCATGTTACAGTATGGCATCAAGAAATCATATCTATAATCAAGTTCCTTTGTAGAAGCTTTGGATTTACTTGAAGCAAGAGCAAGAATGCTTCAGAAATAATAGCAGAAACAAATGGAAAAGCTGCAGAAAGACTTGAAAATTTTTTATATGAGGAGCTTAAGTTGCTGTACCTTAATATTCAGATCTAAAAATGATATATGGCTGAAACATCAGATCCATACCAGCTCTGGAACTACTCAGCCTTCTTAACAAGATCCCCTTAGGGTTTTAACAAAATAATGCATAAATAAGTGTAGATCTATCTTTTAATACACTAAACTTTGTATTGCAAATAAATTCAATCATTATAGAATCATGGCCCATTTTCAAACAAAAATATTTTCGAAGAATATGGTTACTTATCTCTTGATGCATGCTTGGAATACTCTCTTCCTCTTCCTTGGCTCCATTCTCCAGGTATTCTCCCCTTCCCCTCTTCTATTTCCCTCATAGTCTTATAATAAATAGAATTAATAGAATGGAATAGATTTTATAAATCATAAAAGTATTCCAAATTTTTTCTAAATCATAAAATAATTCCATCTTTTCTAAATCATAAAATCATTTTAACTTTTCTAACTCACAAAAGAAATCCATAAATCTCTCATGATTTTTTTTTTTAAGTTATATTTATTTTTTCCTTGTGAGCAAAATATCACTTATCCATATTTTTTCCAAATCTATTACTCATTATTTCTAAAACCAAACTATTACTCATTATTTCTAAAACTCATAAAATATACCAACTTGGAAATATAATTTATTTCCATGGAAGAATTTAAATTATTCTAAATAAAATAATTAAGAAATAATTCTTCCAATATTCTTATAATTAAGAATTACAAGAATATTCTTCTTGTAATATCAATATAATAATTAATAATAATTAATTATTTAATAACCCTCATTTTATGAGAGTTTTTACGGTGGCTTACACGAGGGATATTACAGATGAACCACACTGGCTGGTTCGAAACGTGTCGACCAAATCTATTTTGATGTGATTTTCATCGAAAGATTTAAATCCTTCTCTGCCCATGTTAAGGCATTAAATGTGTTTTCATCTGCTGGTTCTTATAAACCATCTTCAAGTAGCTCCCATAAATCTTGAGAGACAAACAAGGCTCTCATTTTGATTGCCCAACAGTCATAGTTCTTCCCATTAAATTGTGGGAGTTGAGTATTTCCTATACTCGTGCTTTTGCTGGCTCCTGCCATGGCTAGCTTACTGAACTATGCCTTTAAAACTTGACTATGTTTTTTAAATAAACCTTCTCACTATTTTTTTTTCTAAGCCTTCACACTGCTGGTCAAAAGCTACAATAATACCTTCTTCCTTTAGCTTCTTTGTAAAATGCAAAGAGCTTGGACTAGCTCTGATACCATGTTGAAATTTCTGAAGAATTTCGAACACACTGAAGAAAAAAAATTCCTCTTCCCAACACAGAGATTTAATGGACAGAGATGCACAAAAACATCTATTTCATTAAGAATAAAATCAATTTCAAAATGAATGTTTTCTTCAGAACTTCCTTGTTCTGTTTTACAAAAAAAATCCTACTTCAAGTGCTGCACACGCAGTGTTTTTCAATCTTTCTCTCTGTCTTTTTGTTTTTTTGCCTTCGGGATATTATATAAAAACAATACACAGTCTCTGTATATTACATTGCACAACCTTCAGGCCTTTTTATATATCATATGATATAAAAAAATATTACAAAAAATATATATATATTATAAACATTACATATTTATAATATATATATATATATATATATATATATATATATATATATATATATATATATATATATATATGTCGAAACAATATATGGGTGGAAATGTGAAGCTAGGTTACACTTTTGTGAGAATAGGGGGCGAAATTTTTTTCAGCAATAGTTCGGCCGAACTTTATGAGAAATTTCGGCCAAACTCGTTCTTTCGTTTAAATTTATGGCACAGTGATGGTGTTGGCAAACAAAATTTTTGCCGGAGATGGGAAAACCGGCAACAAAATTTTGGCCGAAATTTTACTCTTAAAATAGTTTAGCCAAACTAGTTCTTATAAATGTATCACCCGCGAAGTTCATTTGTTTACTGTTTCTATGTTTCTTTGCTCTGTTTCTTCGTGCATTTTTGTGTTTCTGTGCTACTGCTAGTCTGGGGCTGCTTCCGTCTACTTTGTTGGTGATTATCTGTGGTGACTTCAAGCGAGCGAACTACCAGGTATTTCTCCTCCTACTTCTCCTCTACAAGTCTACTACCAGGTATTTCATCTATGCTACAAGTATACACCCAGTTTTCAACCTGCACCCAAGAAACATGGTGTTAGATTTCATTATATGCACTCTAATTGTGTCCTTTTTTCCCCAATTATGAAGACACCAGATACCTTGAATGTTGCTAGGTTCTTAGCTTCAAAATTATTTTCATTTTAAACATATGTTACACAACATGATACGTTGAAATTTGCATTAATTATTCATTACCAATTATGGTGACAATCACCAAGTTCCATTAGTACTAATTAAGTCTAGTGCATGTCATGCCAAGTCCAAAATGTTCTTCTTTTCATATAAATTGTTTTCGACAACTTTGGTATCACTAATGTATTTCTGGTTAAGAGGATGCTTAGATGCCTAAGTCAATCCCACATATTTTAGGGAACTGTTGAAAAAATAACTTTTGTTGAAATGAAAAAACCTCGTTGAAACATAAAATTTTCACTTTGTGACCTCTCTTGAATCACAAGTTCCAGGGAACAGTTGCTTCTCGGTCTCCTCTTCCAGTTCTCCACCACTTGATGGCTACCACCTTGCTAGAAGAAGCCTCACTGGACTGTTGTCCACTCTTTTTTTGATCGGTGCTGCCACGCAAGCCCACCTCTCTTGCGGCCTCGAATTGTACTCCACTTCCCTTCCACGTGTAATAAGTAACCCTAGGCTTCAGGGGAGTCCATTATATTTGGGGGTTAACTTGTGTATAGATGGATTTCCTTTTAAATGTTAACTTTGGATTGTTACTGCAAATGCGCCTTTTGGAATTCCTGGTTTTAATTTGAGTTTATTGGTGTCATGTAGAAGTCAAGGTACTCATTGCTATAGAAATTTTGTGTTTACAACCAAGTGGGAACGAGAAACCCCAAAATTCCAAAAAAAGCATCTATGTTGTTAATTATGCTTTAAATTTCATTACCTTTTGTTGTAAGGTGTATGTTGAATTTTTCGTACTATGATATGCATTCGGTTACTATAGTTTTTGATGTTCCTGTGGATCCATCAATTTCATCCTCTCTAGTTGATTCTCGCCTTGTGCATGGAATTTTACCACCACCGTTAAGCTTATGTCGTTACTGAGTCCTCTCTCAATTCCTCAACGCTAGAATGATTGAACTAGAATGATCTACTGCTGTAATGTGACTACATATTGTCCTTTATACTGTTGTAATGTATTTCTGTAATGTGACTACATGTTGTCTTTTATATGTGACTACATATTGCCTTTTATACTGCTATAATGTATTTCTGTATCAGACATAATCTAATATTTTATACTTGATAACCTATTATGGGTATATCAAGAGGATTTTGTATATGAACCATTATCAATATATGAAACAGGGTTTTTTCTCCTTTGAAAAAAGAGTTGAAATCATTCTAAATTCACATGTAATGTATTTCTGTAATGTGACTACATATTGTCTTTTATACTGCTGTAATGTATTTCTGTATGAGATAGAATCTGATCTTTTATACTTGATAACCTATTATGGGTATATCAAGAGGATTTTGTATATGAATTGTTATCAATATCTAAAACATGGTTTTTTCTCCTTTGAAAAAAGAGTTGAAATCATTCTAAATTCACATATGTTCAGTGGTGTCACTGTTTCACTTATGATATTATGTTGCTTACCTTGATGAACAGGTGGAACTCTGTTGGGAGGCCTCTCTGTTTTTTTACTCTATGCTCATACTGTCAAAGGCCATTATATGTTATATGGGCTAGACTGTATAGTTATTAGACTACATATCTTCATACTATTCTGCAAATAGTATGATGGAAACCAAACATAATAATGTATTAGGACATCACAACTTGCTAATAAGTTATTAGACTACAGATCTTCATATAGAACTTGTAAATAGCATGATGGAAATGTGAACTTGCAAATATTATGATGGAAATGTGGATCTCAAAGAAAAGTCATGATTAATGCTTCTAGAAACCAAACATAATAATGTATTAGGACATGCTCATTTAGCATGCAAATACTATGGCTGAAATTTGGATCTCATGACTCTTCATGATTAATGCTTCTAGAAACCAAACATAATTTAATGTAATAGGATATAATTTAATGTATTAGGACATGCTCCTTTAGGCTTGGTGGAATTACCTTTGCTTTTTATTTCTCTCTTACACACATATATATATGAACTGATGATCCCATTTTCTTTTTTATTCATAGATAAAATGTCATTTAAATACAAGATTTATCATAATGTACAATGATTCATTCCATATTATTCACAATTTTTTTCTTTAAAAAAGGAACCCTTTAAATGATGGACCTAGTTAATGCTTCTTCTTCATGAAGAAGGCTACTTGATCTTTCAATTTGAATTTGATGATGGTCCTTTGTTATCTTTCTTGACTACTTCAAATTATTGACACAATCATATTCTTTTGTTACTCTTTTTATTCCTTCCTTATATTGTATTCTCCCCCTCAGATATTGTGCACTCTCCCACATAGATATTGCACTCAATTTTGATGGTCCTTTGTTATCTTTCTTGACTACTTCAAATTATCAAATTATTAACACAATCATATAGATATTGCACTCAATTTTGATGGTCCTTCGTTATTTTTCTTTACTTCAAATTATTGACACTTGATCATATAGATATTGCACTCAATTTTGATGGTCCTTTGTTATCTTTCTTGACTACTTCAAATTATTGACACAATCATATGTATTTTGTTACTCTTTTTATTCCTTCCTTATATCTATTCTCCCCCTTATATATTATGTACTCTCCCACATATATATTGCACTGTTACTCTTTTTATTACTTCCTTATATCTATTCTCCCCCTTATATATTATGTACTCTCCCACATAGATATTGCACTGAATTTCATAGGCTCTTCTTTTGAAGTCAAATATATTGTATTCTCCCCCTTAGATATTGTGTACTCTCCCACATATATATTGCACTCAATTTCATAGGCTCTTCTTTTGAAGTCAAACAAGTGACAATAATTTACAAGAACTATCCCTAATTTGTTTCTCACATGTTCAAATGGTTCTCTAACAAGATAATTTACAAGAACTATTCCTAATTTGTTTCTCACATATATTCAAATTCTTCTCTAACAAGAGGCTTTGTGGGTATGTATTCCATCTTCACTATTTTCTCAAAGACTTGTTGTGTGAGAAAGTGGTACTTTATGATGATATGTAAATAGTGATTGAAGGAAGTAGAATATTTTATTTTTGAAATTATTATTACACTTCTATTAAAACACTTAATAGATATATAGATTTACCTTAATATCATGTAGAGCCCATTTCATCCAAAACACCCAAAAATAAATTTACCTTAATATATTTTAGATCCCATTTCATCGAAAACACTCAAAAAGAATTAAATACTAGATGTATTCCACTTCTACTCTAGATAGAGAAAGTAACGACTCTTTCTTGCTTGACCATTAAACCAAAGACTATTCTAAGTAGAATTATACATTGTCCACTTGTACTTTTCACAAGCCTAGTTGAATCTCTATATGTTGTCAATGTAAATTTCTCACAAGTAAGTTTTTCAATGTAAATTTCTTAACTTCTACAAGTTTTATAGGCAGAGTCTGTAAAGAGCCAGGTAGCCTTTGGGTCTCATCTTTTATGAAAGGTGACATATCTAGTAAATACCCCTACAGTCAATCTCTGGAATAGATCTAAATAGAAGTTCTTCATTTTAATATCGATAAAACACAACCACTTTAAGGTAAACTGTGTACATGTGTCATTTCTCCCACAAACTAAAGGCTTCCTCCCATTAATTTTAGATGTGAATTCTACCACAAAATTTTTAAGTCAAACTTTAAGATAAACCATGCACATGTCATTTGCAATAAATGTCAATTTAATATCTAAATTCACATATGTTCAGTGGTGTCATTATTTCACTTCCGATATTATGTTGCTTACCTTGATGAACAGGTGGAACTCTACTGGGAGGCCTCTCTGTTTTTTGACTCTTTTCTCATACTGTCAAAGGTCCTTATATGTTATATGGGCTATACTGTATAGTTATTAGACTACATATCTTCATATAGAACTTGCAAATAGTATGATGGAAACCAAACATAATAATGTATTAGGACATCACAACTTGCTAATTAGTTATTAGACCACATATCTTCATATAGAACTTGCAAATAGAATGATGGAAATGTGAACTAATTAGTTATTGACAACATATCTTCATATATAACATGAAAATAGAATGATGGAAATGTGAACTTGCAAATAGTATGATGGAAATGTGGATCTCAAAGAAAATTCATGATTAATGCTTCTAGAAACCAAACATAATAAAGTATTAGGACATTCTCCTTTAACTTGCAAATAGTATGGTCGAAATGTGGATTTCATGACTCTTCATGATTAATGCTTCTTGAAACCAAACATAATTTAATCTATTAGGACATAATTTAATGTATTAGGACATGCTCCTTTAGGCTTGATGGAATCACCATTGCTTTTTATTTCTCTCTTACACACACACACACACATATATGAAGAGATGAACCCATTTTATTTTTTATTCATAGATCAAATTTCATTTAAATACAAGATTTATCATAATGTACAATGATTCATTCCATATTATTCATAAATTTTTTCATTAAAAAATGAACCCTTTAAATGATGTAACTAGTTAATGCTTATTCTTCATGAAGAAGACTACTTGATCTTTCAATTTGAATTTGATGATGGTCCTTTTTATCTTTCTTGACTACTTCAAATTATTGACACAATCATATGCTTCTTGTTACTCTTTTTATTCCTTCCTTATATTGTACTCTCCCCCTTAGATATTGTGTACTCTCCAACATAGATATCGCACTCAATTTTGATGGTCCTTTGTTATCTTTCTTAACTACTTCAAATCATCAAATTATTGACACAATCATATAGATATTGCACTCAATTTTGATGGTCCTCTGTTATCTTTCTTTACTTCAAACTATTGACACTTGATCATATAGATATCATATAGATATTGCACTCAATTTTGATGGTCCTTTGTTATCTTTCTTGACTACTTCAAATGATTGACACAATCATATCATTTTTGTTACTCTTTTCATTCCTTCCTTATATCTGTTCTCCCCCTTAGATATTGTGTACTCTCCCACATAGATATTGCACTCAATTTCATAGGCTCTTCTTTTGAAGTCAAATATATTGTATTCTCCCCCTTAGATATTGTGTACTCTCCCACATAGATATTTCACTCAATTTCATAGGCTCTTATTTTGAAGTCAAATAAGTGACAATAATTTACAAGAACTATCCCTAATTTTTTTCTCACATGTTCAAATGGTTCTCTAACAAAACAATTTACAAGAATTATTCCTAATTTGTTTCTCACATATTGAAATGCTTCTCTAACAAGAGGCTTTGTGGGTATGTATTCCATCTTCACTATTTTCTCAAAGACTTTTTGTGTGAGGAGGTGGTACTTTATGATGATCTGTAAATAGTGATTGAAGGAAGTAGAATATTTTATTTTTGAAATTATTATTACACTTCTATTGAAACACTTAATAGATATATAGATTTACCTTAATATCTTGTAGAGCCCATTTCATCCAAAACACTCAAAAATAAATTTACCTTACCTTAATATCTTGTACATCCCATTTCATCCAAAACACTCAAAAAGAAATTAACTTAATATCTTGTAAAGCCCATTTCATCCAAAACACTCAAAAAGAAGTAACTGTACTATATATTCCACTTGTTCTGAATCAAAAAGAAATTTACCTTAATATCTTGTAAAGCCCATTTCATCCAAAACACTCAAAAAGAAGTAACTACTATGTATTCCACTTCTACTCTAGATAGAGAAAGTAATGAATCTTTCTTGCATAACCATTAAACCAAAGACTCTTCTAAGTAGAATTATACATTGTCCACTTGTACTTTTCACAAGCCTAGTTGAATCTCTATATGTTGTCAATGTAAATTTCTCACAGGTTAATTTTTTAATGTAAATTTCTTAACTTCTACAAGTTCTATGGGCAGAGTTTGTAAAGGGCCAGGTAGCCTCGGTATCTCATCTTTTATGAAAGGTGGCATATCTAGTAAATTCCCCTACAGTCAATCTTTGGAATAGATATAAATAGAAATTCTTCATTTTAATATCCATAAAACATAACCACTTTAAGGTAAACTATGTACATGTGTAATTTCTCCAACAAACTAAAGGCTTCCTCCCATTAATTTTTGATGTGAATTCTAGACCATAAACTTTTTAAGTCAAACTTTAAGTATTAAACCATGCACATGTCATTTACCTTATGATCTTCTATCATTTCTCCCATGTCATATATATATATTTTATTGAATTTTTTTTTTCAGGGATAAGAAAACCATTAAATATGGTTGAAAAATGAAAATTATGCATAGAATTTTCTTGCTATCCCAATCCAGGGAAAGTTGTGATTACATATGTGATTTCCAATATTGCGACTAGCAAAGTCATCCAAAGGAAAATTAATATACCGGGAAGAACAACAAACAATGAGGCATGTTATATTGGTTTGATAGAAGGTTTGGGAACAACGATGGAGTATGGATCAAATGGAATTGTAGTTTTCACCAATTATGAACTTATGTGCAACCAAATGAATGGTGTGTGCCAAGTTAAGAAGGAGAGGCTATAAGAACTGTATCGAATAGCAAACAATATTGTTAGCCAATTTCAATTTTTTAGTATAAGGCATTTTACAAATGTGAATAAGATGTTTGTTGATCTATTGTGTGGGGAAATGCCAATTCATGATTCATGTGTCAAAGATGAATTAGAATTATACAGAGAAATGCCAATGAAAGATTCATCTCTCAAAGATGAATTGGTTTTGAGATGATCTTCTTCAAAAATTCAAGATTCATCTCTCGAATATGAATTAGTGTTGAGAATCTCTCCTTCAAAATTTATTGATGGACATTGTAAGATATCTTGGATATGTGCATGTTGTGTACTTATAAATGCATATTTTTTAATTACCATGTGCTTTTCTCAATTATATACCTAGTGTGCTCCCACCACACCATGTAAAGCGCAACTTGGTGAACTTCACATTTGCAACAAGTGGTGAGCTTCACATTTTTATAAAATTAAAATGCGGGGACTTCAAAAAAAAATTGTTTAAATGGAGTTTGTTTAAATGAAATTTCACTTCTTTTTTAATGACCATTTCTTTTTTCAATTTTATACCAAGTGTGGTCCCACCATGTAAAGCGCAATTTGGTGAACTTATCATTTTTATAATTTCTTTTTTGCTTGAATTGAGTTTGACACATCAATTAGTGCTTTTAAAGTTGTGTTCTACATAATTTGCATACACTAAATTACAAATTGATTTTCTCAAATTTATTTTGTGTAAATGTCCACCAATAGATATATATATCATGGATGATGAACGACCAAGATCAACAGAATCCCATATAGGGGATCAGGGATCGGGGAATGTTCATGGTATTTAAATATAATCTTAAATCTCCATACATGTGTGTACATATGGAATTTATTTTTTATTAACTTTGTGAGCTAAATTAGTTGTTAATAAGTTTCATTTTTTATTTTTTAGGAGCTAAGAAAACAATGGTCTCTACTCCATCCATGGAGCGTGCCCATGGTTCACCCAGTTGTGGTATGGTTCACGTAATTTAATCAATGAATATGTACATGTATTTATATGTACACATGAATGTATTTTTCAATTGATTATAAATTCATATTTTTTTATGAAGCTTCTCTCTCATCTTGAGAGGTTGGTGGTGGTTCAAATCCCCTTAGAGGACCATCAACGAGTGGTAGCAGATTGCGTGAAGGTAGTGATATTTATTCCCCCGGAGGCCAATCAATGGTTGGTGGTGTTCGTTCTCAGCAGGGTCGTTCTAGGTCTGGTTCTCAGCAGGGTCGTTCTAGGTCTCAACAGTTTCAGGGTGGAGAAGATGCTAACCAAACACGTCAAGGTTGCTATCAATTTCAATATTTTTTTCATTGAATTTGTACAAATTTTTTTACATCTATTTTTTCTAATATACGAAAATTTACATATATTGATGCAGAGGCTGAAAATGTTCCAAATTTTGGTCAAAATAGATGCAAGGCAGAACACTACATTCAAGAAGAAGGTTTTCTACCCACCACAACTTATCTAACCGACATTTCTGATATACCATGGGAAAAAAACATGGCGCAATGCACCTTACAAAGGTGTGAAAAAATTCATGCAAAATTGCGGAGAGATCTCGTGGCTTTGACTCTACCTGTTGAGAGTCGACAAAGCCTCGAAATAGTTACACATTCATTGGGCGATATTTTAAATGTGTACAAAAATCTTGGGCCAACGACTGATACATTTGTAGAAGTGATGAGAAAGATAAAAGAAACAGTAATGGGTCTCGATAAATGGGAGGATGTAAAAAAAAATGTTACAAGAGATATGGCGAAGTCAATGTTTAATTTCAAGGAAGGGCCAAAAATAAAAATGTTGAAGGTGCAATATTTCAAGCACCCAAATATAGCTCGCTATTTTTATGATAGGCACCTTGTGGCCTATGGAAGGCTCCCATGGAACGACGAGGTTCCTATTTGTTTTGCATAATTGTTTTACGGAGAATTTTTTTTGGTATGAAACCCAACTACAATGACCTTCCATCAAAAATTTTTGGTCTGGGGAAAGGTCGATTGTATGATTGTAAGGGTGGTAAGCGAGATGCTAAGTTGCCTCGCCTTGAGCCGCCATTGGTGAGTCGACCTTTTCGGGTCGAAACTCTGCAGTCAGAGATGGATGCAACTTCTCAAATAAGTCGAGAATCAAGGGATTTCATAATCCACAATGTTTACAGTGGATTGAGTGGAGTCGATGTTTTTCTGAATTGAAAAAGAGCACGTGAAAATGCACGTGCCAATTTTGTGGATTGTACAGATGAAGAGATTGACAACATGAATATTGAAGATCTCTGAATATATGCAAAAAATTGTCGAAATGGTTTTCAATACCTAATTCTTCATGAGGAAGAGGGCACAGGAACAGTATGTGTTAATGACCTTAGGGTTCAATTATTTTAACATGTGTACATGTGTACAATTTGTAATAAATACATGTGTATGTACATGTATACATTTATTTGTATGTACATTAATATAACAAAAATGTATCATTATATGTTAAAACACCATTTGCAGTTGTCATGCATGATGAGTGACGAAAATTTTAATATCACGTTCGGGACCTCTGCTTCAAAGAATGCAGATGGGTCTCACCATCAAGATATGTTGGCAAATTTTAGTGTTTTTTAAGTGATATTTTTAAAATAAATAATTGTGCACACATGTACATGTATGTATATAAAACGATAAAATGTTTTAACAGATTCCGATTCTGTCCGTTGTTTTTGGGATGGAGATACCTTCTTATTTCTTGGGAGATGTACCTTCTACTTTCTTAGAAGATGAGCCACAAGTATGGACAATTTTTTACTTTTAAAATTTATGTTTAGGTTTTATATATATATTCCATCTCAAAAAGTTCCATTAAAAATTGAGATATATATATATATATATCTATATATCTATATATCTTGAGTTATTTTAAATTTTTTGAATTTAGGTTCCTATAGAAGATTTCTTTAATCCACGGACTCTAGTGATGGAGATAGGAACATCCACACCATTTCAACCATTTGAACAAGTTGTCTAACCTTTTTTTTAATATTATTGACTAGCACAACCACATTATATTTACTAATGTGGTTGATATACGCCGATAGGCGTATATAAAATAGATTTACAACCACATTCACCAATGTGGTTGATATACACCAATAGGCCTATATCCACTACCCAGCACATTAATTTATATATCAATAATTAAATATTATATATAATAATATTATTATATTAACTTGAAATATATATATTATATTTTAATAAGAATATTTATTAATATATTAATTATGATTAAAATCACAAAAATATTTTATATATATTAATAATATTTATTGATATATTAATAATATTTTAATATTTATTAATATATTAATATCATAGATGGTTATATTATTAATCAACCAAAAGAACTAATAATATATTCATAATATATATTATATCAGAGTTGGTTATATTATTAATAATATATATTAATAATATTATAATATTATTAATATATATTATTAATAAATATTAGAATATTTATTAATAATATATATTAATACATTAATAATATTAAACCCAAAAACATAAGAAAGTAATAAACTTTAAAAATTAATATATATTAAACTCAAGTGAGTAATAAAGCATATGAAACAATATTTAAAAACAAAAAACCTAAGAGATTAATAAACCCTAAGAATTAATATTTTAAAGTGAAGATATTAATAAACCCAAGGGATAATTAATAATACAAACCCAATGTCATCATAAACCAAAGGTTTAAATATTATAAACCAAAGGAATTGGTGAACCCAAGGGATAAATATTATAAACATAAGGGATCAATATAAAAAACATAAGAGATTAATAAATTGTAAGAATTCATATTTTAAACTAAAAAATATAATAAATTAATAATCCATAAGAATCACTATTTTGAAAATTAAAGATATTAATAAACCAATGGGATTATTAAAATTATAAACCAAAAGAACTAATAGACCCAGGGGTTTAATATTATAAAGCAAAGGAATCAGCAAACCCAAGGGATAAATATTATAAACCCAACGATGAATATTATAAACAATTGAGATTAATAAACCCTAAGAATTAATATTTTAAACTGAAAAATCTAAGAAATTAACAAACCCTGAGAATTAATATTTTAATCTCAAGATAGTAATAAACCGAATGTGTGATTAACATTATAAACCAAAAGAACTAATAAACTCAAGCATTTAATATTATAAACCAAAGGAATCAGTGAACCCAAGGGATAAATATTAAAAACCTAAGGGATCAATAAGGCTAAGGGCAATATTAAAAACAATAGAGATTAATAAAACCCAAGAGTTTAATGCTATAAACCAAAGGAATTGGTGAACCCAAGGGAAAACTATTACCTAAAAAATTATAAACCAAAGGAATTGGTGAACCCAAGGGAATTGATTTAAACATTGAGACAATTGTTGTCACAATGCGACGTTGGACCAACTATGACCAGGGCTGGCCATGGGTGATTTTCATATTCAGACAATATTTTTCATAATGTGACATTTTATTATGGATGACGTTGATCGATTATTCATATTATAAAAAAAAATAATTGATAAACCCAAGGGTTTAATATTATAAACCAAAGGAATTGGTGAACCCAAGGGACAACCATTACCCAACAAATTATAAACCAAAAGAAATTGGTGAACCCAAGGGAATTGTTTTAAACATTGAGACAATTGTTGTCACAATGCGACGTTGGACCAACTATGACCATGGTTTTCCATGGGTGATTTTCATATTGAGACAATGTTTGTCAGAATGTGACATTTGATTATGGATGA
Organism: Pinus albicaulis; assembly: GCA_034641835.2. Lineage (NCBI taxonomy): Eukaryota > Viridiplantae > Streptophyta > Pinopsida > Pinales > Pinaceae > Pinus > Pinus albicaulis. The sequence continues at coordinate 691,474,524 of CM076576.1, read as the reverse complement.
AATTGATCGATTATTCATATTATAAACCAAAAAAACTAATAAACCCAAGGGTTTAATATTATAAACTAAAGGAATTGGTGAACCCAAGGGAATTTATTTAAATATTGAGACAATTGTTGTCACAATGCGACGTTGGACCAACTATGACCATGGTTGGACATGGGTGATTTTAATATTGAGACAATTTTTATCAGAATGTGACATTTGATCATGGATGACATTGATCGATTATTCATATTATAAACCAAAAAAACTAATAAACCCAAGGCTTTAATATTATAAACCAAAGGAATTGGTGAACCCAAGGGAAAGTAATTATCCAACAAATTATAAACCAAAGGAATTGTTGAGCTCAAGGGAAAGTAATTACCCAACAAATTATAAACCAAAGGAATTGTTGATCCCAATGGAATTGATTTAAACATTGAGACAATTGTTGTCACAATGCGATGTTGGACCAACTATGCCCATGGTTGGCCATGGGTGATTTTCATATTGAGACAATATTTGTCAAATTGTGACATTTTATCGTGGATGACATTGATCTATTATTCATATTATAAACCAAAAGAACTAATAAACCCAAGGGAATTCATTTAAACATTGAGACAATTGTTGTCACCATGCGACGTTGGAACAACTATGACCATGCTTGGCCATGGGTGATTTTCATATTAAGAGAATACTTGTCAGAAACATTTGATCATGGATGACATTGATCGATTATTCATATTATAAACCAAAAGAACTAATAAACCCAAGGGTTTAATATTATAAACCAAAGGAATTGGTTAACCCACAGGAATTGATTTAAAGATTGAGGCAATTGTTGTCACAATGTGACGTTTGACCAACTATGACCATGGTTGGCCATGGGTGATTTTCATATTGAGACAAGATTTTTCAGAATGTGACATTTTATCATGGATGACATTGATCAATTATTCATATTATAAACCAAAAGAGCTAGTAAACCCAAGGGTTTAATATTATAAACCAAAGGAATTGGTGAACACAAGGGAAAACCATTACCCAACAAATTATAAACCAAAGGAATTAGTGAACCCAAGGGAATTGATTTAAACATTGATACAATTGTTGTCACAATGCGACATTGGACCAACTATGACCATGGTTGGCCATGGGTGATTTTCATATTGAGATAATATTTGTCAGAATGTGACATTTGATCATGGATGACATTGATCGATTATTCATATTATAAACCAAAAGAACTAATAAACCCAAGGGTTTAATATTATAAACCAAAGGAATTGGTGAACCCAAGGGAATTGATTTAAACATCGAGACAATTGTTGTCACAATGCGATGTTGGACCAACTATGACCATGGTTGGCCATGGGTGATTTTCATATTGAGACAATATTTGTCAGAATGTGACATTTGATGATGGATGAAATTGATCGATTATTCATATTATAAACCAAAAGAGCTAATAAACCTAAGTGTTTAATATTATAAACCAAAGGAATTGGTGAACCCAAGGGAATTGATTTAAACATTGAGACAATTGTTGTCACAATGCGACGTTGGACCAACTATGACCATGGTTGGCCATGGGTGATTTTTATATTGAGACAATATTTGTCAGAATGTGACATTTGATCATGGATGACATTGATCGATTATTCATATTATAAACCAAAAGAACTAATAAACCCAAGGGTTTAATATTATAAACCAAAGGAATTGGTGAACCCAAGGGAATTGATTTAAAAATTGAGACAATTGTTGTCACAATGCGACGTTGGACCAACTATGACCATGGTTGGCCATGGGTGATTTTCATATTGAGACAAGATTTTTCAGAATGTGGCATTTTATCATGGATGACATTGATCGATTATTCATATTATAAACCAAAAGAACTAATAAACACAAAGTTTTAATATTATAAACCAAAGGAATTGGTGAACCCAAGGGAACTGATTTAAACATTGAGACAAATGTTGTCACAATCCAACGTTGGACCAGCTATGACCATGGTTGGCCATGGGTCATTTTCATACTGAGACAATAGTTGTCAGAATGTGACATTTGATCATGGATGAAATTGATCGATTATTCATATTATAAACCAAAAGAATTAGTAAACCCAAGGGTTTAATATTATAAACCTAAGGAATTGGTGAATCCAAGCGAAAATTATTAAAAACATAAGTTATCAATAAGGCCAAGGGATAAATATTAAAAATAGAAGAGCGTAACAAACCCTACGAATAAATATTTTAAATTCAAAATCCTAAGAAAATAAAAAACCATAAGAACCAATATTTTAAAGCAACTAATTAATAAAAAAAAAGGATTATTAATATTGTAAACCAAAAGAACTAATAAACCCAAGGGTTTAATATTATAAACCAAAGGAATTGGGAAACCCAATGGAAAAATTTTAAAAACATAAGAGATCAAGAAAGCCAAGGGATACCTATAAAAAACAAAAAAAATTAGTAAAGCGACATGATTATTAATATTATAAATGAAGGGGAATAAACATGGTTTACCATGCTTGATTTAAACATTTAGACAATTGTTGTGACAATGCGACGTTGGACCAACTATGACCATGGTTGGTCATGGGTGATTTTCATATTGAGGAAATATTTGTGAGAATCTGACGTTTGATCAAGGATGACATTGATCGATTATTCATATCATAAACCAAAAGAATTAACAAACCCAAGGGTTTAACATTTTAAACTAAAGGAATTGGTGAACCAAGGGAAAAACATTACCCAACAAATTAGTAATAGAAATAAAAATTATTAACAAACTTAAGTGATTAAAAAAGTATTATAAACCAAAATAAGTAATAACCCAAGGGTTCAATATTAGAAAACAAAGGAACTGGTGAACCCAAGGGGAAAATATTAATAACCCAAGGGACCAATAACACGAAGGAAACAAAATTTTAAACTCAATGTTTAAAATGAAATATTAATAATGTTAGTAATTCAATATTTGTATTTAAATTAATGTCAATGTATATATTAATTTTAGTCAAATATTAGTATGAAATATAAATATATTGTCATTGAACCAAACCACAACATATTTAGCAAACCACATTGATAAATATTTTTAGTTTCATGTAATAGGAATATGGACTTCAATCTTGATTTTTAATGAATGGCTAATATAACTCGTTGTATATGTCTGAATGGTATATCGCAAACAAAAGAACAATAACAACTAAAAAAATGAGGTAAATTGAACAACATGAAAAATGATGTAAGAAATTTCTCATATATTTCTATATTGCATCTCATGAATGTATTCATTTAATTAATACATGAAAAAATTATTATACTAAATGAAAAAGGAGATGACAATAAAAACAATTATAAAACATTGTAATATCAAACCAAAAAAATAACATTGAAATTAACATACTTTAAAGACAAAACCTAAGAATTTAATAAACGATAGTATTTAATATTTTAAAATGAAGAGATTAATAAAGTGGAGGGACCATTAATAATATAAAAAATATATCTATAATAAACCCAAGGTTTTAATATTATAAACCAAAGGAATTGGTGAACTCAAGGGAAAATTAAAAAAACATAAGTTATATCAATAGTCCCTTCTGTTTATATTAAGTTGAGTGAGTGTTTTTCATAATGTGAAATTTCACAGTGCATTAGTATTAAACTCCAAGACTAATATTAAAACCCCAATATTTGAATTTAATAATGTGAACGGAATATTATTACAAACCGAAAGAATCTGAAAAATCAAGGAATCAATGTTATAAACCCAATTGATCAACAAATACAGTGAAATATTAATAGTATAATCATAAAAAATCATTAAAGAAAAGGGACCATTAATATTATAAAAATTGAACATCAATAAACAAAAGGGATTATCAATATTATAAACCCAACAAATTAGTATTAGAAACAAATATTATTAATAAACTCAAGTGATTAATAAAGTTGAAGGATAAAAAATAATAATAAAAAAAATACTCAAGTTGAAGAAATTGATAAACACAAATAATTAACCCAAGGTATTATTCATATTATAAACCAAAAGAACTAATAAACCCAAGGGTTTAATATCATAAACCAAAGGAATTGGTGAACCCAAGGGAAAAATATTAATAACCCAAGGGACCATTAAGGCCAAGGGAACAATATTAAAAACACAATAACTTAATAAAGAATACGACCCAATATTTTAAACAGAGAAGAATTTTAAAGTCAAATGAATATTATTATGATAAACCACAAGTGATCAATCAACCTTACTGATTGTTAATATTATAAACCGAATAAATAAATAAACTAAAATGATACTCAATTCCGCCATCAGTGAAACCAAAAAAAAACACTGAAATTAACATATGTTTTTTGTTGTCTTTACATAAAGAAATCCCACCACAAAAATGGACTCAAAACACTCCATCAAAGGTCATTTATCAAATAGCCTCTTCAAGAACACAACCAAACCGACCACAAAAGGAACACCAATTCAAATCAACAGGATAATGATCACGATACTTAATGCTTTCCAACCAATCCCTTCTTGTTTTTCTCCCAGCCTCCCTCATGTGCACATGCAACAGGTATTTTACATTCATTTTCATTTCATCAAGCACACGAAGATTCTCATCAATAAAATAGGATGGAAGCCATGTTTTCTATCGAGCTTGTTCCGAATGTAAGAAACAAGACTGATGAGTCTAGAAATATTTGCCACCGCTTGATTATAATATATCCCATCATTATTATCCATACCTGCATTTGAAAGGAAAATGACAAAATAAAAATTTATACAGAAAGAGATAGAAACATCTACGTATATATATATATATATATATAACACCCCGTTTGTATTGTTTTTAAAAAACTTAATCTTAAAAACGTGATGCTATAAACCTCATTACAAATAACATAAACCTCATTAGAAATACATACTGCACACATGAAACGAGTGATAAAAATAAATCACTGATATGACCCATATTACAATAATCAACAAGAAAGCACAAAATTTTAAACTCAATGTTTATAATGAAATATTAATAATGTTAGTAATTCAATATTTGTATTTAAATTAATGTCAATGTATATATTAATTTTAGTCTAATATTATTAACAAATATAAATATCTTGTCATTGAACCAAACCACAACATATTTAGCAAACCAGATTGATAAATATTTTTAGTTTCATGTAATAGGGATATGGACTTCAATCTTGAATTTAATGATTGACTAATATAATTGGTTGTATATGTCTGAATGGTTTATTATAAACAAAAGAACAATAGCGACTTAAAAAAGGAGGTAAATTGAACAACACGAAAAACAATGTAATAAATTTCTCATATATTACGATATTGAATCTCATGAATGTATTCATTTAATTAATACATAAAAAGAATTCTTATACTAAATGAAAAAAGAGATGACAATAAAAACAATTATAAAACATTCTATAAATATGTCAGAATACTATTAGGACATGTGACAGTGATATGGAATTCCATCTTGATTTTTAATGACTGGCTCATATAACTAGTTTTTTACCTGTGAATGGTTCATTGTAAGAAAAATAACAAAAAACGACATTATAAAAAGAAGAAAATTAAACAACAGCAAAAACGATGTAAGCAACATTCCAAAATACTACTATGAATTTGATGATTGTAGTCATCTCATTAATATATCAAAAGCATTATTATTATTTTAATAGTTGCATATCATAGCGATATGGACTTTAATCTCTCCTTTTATTTCTTCCTAATTGTAACATACACACTATTATTCATCTTGGCATAACGCTGATAAGAGAAAGGTGGTGCAATACGTAAACCATATATTGATTTCACTCTTGATATGGTTGTGAAGGTCAGGCCTTGTTGTTCTCTATTCCCGATATCAATTTATGCTCGCTCTAAAGTCAAACCTTGTGACTTGTGAATTGTAAGAGCCCATGCCATCTTTAAAGGAATTTGTTTTTGATTTCCTCTTATCACTGGTGTGATAGGTACAATGTTTGGATTGCTTGCATCAAACAAAATACCAAAATACTTATAAAAAATAACAGTTGTGAACATTGGAAACTCAGGTGGCTTAGAGTTAGGCATATAAAATATTTCCTTCACATACCCAAGTGCACCATTCACCAAACCAGCTTCAACCCACAAAATTACATGTCAACATAACACGTTGGCCATTGCACAACAAATATTCGTGGTCTAGTTGATCATCATCAACACCACTGATTTTTGAACGCCTTGAATTCACAGCAATACATCGTGCAATTTGAGAATTTAATGATTTCAACATATGTCTGTTATGGAAGGAGACCAAATTAAATAATTTTGGAAACATGTGAACTGCTACATTAAATAAATCCATTTCTCTAGGATGCAACCTGATATCAGCCCGTGACATAAGAAACTCCCAATCATCAAGAACAGGTTCTGTGTTTCTTATGTTATTGAGGACTCGACGAAAACAATATTGTTTCTCATTACTCCCTTGTTGGCGAAATATTGTGTCAAGAATGACAACAGTGTTAAATTTTTTCCATAATACTTTCCTTTTTGTATTACCTACATACAAAGGCTTATCTCTCACAAGAGGTAGCTAGCCAAGGTCACCGACAAGGATCATGGATCTACCACCAAAAGGACAATTCTTTTTATCTAGAAATGCTTCTCGTAATCAAGCATATATTTGCATGAATAACCTTGAACCTAAAAATTTCATTTCATCAATCAATATATATCGAATGTGCCTCATTTCCTCTTGGAATAGTGCCAATGATTGACCCTGTAGTGGTTTCATATCTCTAATCGCAATTTTTAAAGCAGAGTGTATTGTTTTTGCATGTATATTGAAAGCAGCTATTCATGTTCGGGCAAGAAGAAGCAAAGGAATTTTTGCATTACTTGACATATTAGAAAGAGTTTCAGAAATACAATGGATAAGGAAAGACTTGCCAGTGCCTGAAGTGCCCTGAATAATCATAAGAAGAGCTTCACGAATCTCATATTCAGCAAAATTCCTTAAAACGATTTCAAAAGCAAGTCGTTGTTTTTCTGCCAATGAATCTGGAGAGGAAAATGTTCTATTTGAAAGGTCACCAATATCACCCCTTGATATTGCATTCCTTATAAAATTAATAGCTTCTTCGGCCACATCATCAGAAATAGTTGTACTTTTCCAGTCAAAGGATATATCAAAATCCCTTTGACTAGGGGTGTGAAGATCAGAAACATTGACACTATTTGGTGGAACCAAGAGAGAGAAAAGTTGCCACTCTTGAAAATCATCTTCAAGATTTATTTCCTGGTTAGAAAATCACCATCTTCTCCATCTTCAATATTTTCATCAATTTATGGATTTCAATCAACATGCCAAGCTCGATATCGGAAATTCCTCCAATTTTCAACAATAATTTCAGCTGAAAGCCCAATCTCTGCAAAAATTCCGTGAAATGGATTGTACAAGAGAAATTATGTCCAAAAAAAGGTTTCAAATTCCTCTGAATCCTCACCAGGAATAGAATAAAACCGTGGCCAGAACCAAACAATTGCATGAGAATCTCTAGGCTTCCAGGGATCTTTTTTATGCTTTCTATAAAATGTCCAAGATCTTGTTGTTTCTATCAAAGATAGATGCTCAAGGAAAGAAGGCCTCTTCTGGTAATGTTGAACAAATTTATTTTTAGATGAACAGTGCAGGCCATCCCTTGAAATTTTCCTGAACACCTTTCTTCCAACATTTAACGAAACAAATTATCAACTACACACAACAAGAGGCAGCTTAAGTAACATATGACATGTTTCTTGTGCTCCAATGTCACGTTCAACGACTGTTTCTGCAAGAAACCTCCTGTAAGCACATAAAGCATGATCCTCAGAGGCAATAGAATTTGAAATTCTAGTTAACATATCATGATAGCTTTCAGACCTTCTCTCTGCTTTTGATGCATACTTAGCAATATATTTCAGGACAGCATGCTGAGAAAGCACTGGTTGGAAATCAGCATTTTCACGCCACATTGTTAGAAGGTCAATGTTATGTACATTGAGCCTATCATCATTTCTTGCCAGGTCATATTTTTTTCTTCCTTGATGATTTATGAACAATATTGATTCCTCAAAAAGATCCCATGGGGCATTGTACCGACAAACGAGAATAGTGCCCTTTTTGTGCAAACAAGAATCTACACTACACTTTGTGTGCCTTTGGACACAATTCAATAATTATTCATAATCATTATGAGGATTGCAAGAGAAAATATGATTAGTATTCAATAGGCAAGGGTCATCATTGCGACTTCTTGGAGCCATTATATTGCGACGATGTATTTCACGTGGATTCCATGGAGTTACATAATTGTCAAAGAATCTCTGTGCATGCTGCAAATCATAATCATTTGACCAATCAAGTCTTTCCATGTCAGGAGCTCCCTGCAACAATAGGAAACCATGGATATGTGATGAACCTATATGTTGCCACTCATATCTGGAAAAAATGAACACAGAGTTACTACAAAAAATATGAATGGAAAATCAATAAGAAATTGATAATGAATAGAAAGTAAATTCAAGAAAACAGACCTGTACCAGAATTCTTTAGCTTTAAGATATTTTTGGATAACTTCCTCTCGAAATATATTGAATCTATGGTCCATAAATGTGGCAACAATATGAGGGTACTGGATAACATTTTCAAATTTCATACGATGCTCATTTAAGGAATGAGAATGTGACGGTACAGGCATGAGGCTATGCAGCTCTGGCCACTTTGTGTCAATTGCACTCAAAGTAAAAAACAAAGATGGACATCCCAACTGAGTAATCATGTCAGTCAATTCAACCCAAAATTTAGACCTGTATGCCCTTGTACCTCTTAGAGAAGACCCAAACCGCATAAGATGCTCAACGAACTTATTATTTGGTAAATCAAAAAGTTGATGACGCAAGTCATCAATTGTTGTCGGTGAGTTATCATGTAAATTTCTCTTCACAAAAACTGAAGTATTTGCTTGGCTGCGATACCTCATTATCATGTTCAACAGGTAATATCAGAAGTGAGGATGGCTTCCAAACCTCTTATCACAGTATCTAAGAAGATGCAATGCATACTCATGAAGTTCAACAGTACAAATGCGTGGTTGCAACCAATCAGCAGCACCAGTGGGGAACAATGTGGGGAATGCCATATCTAATAACCCCTCAATATTATATTCATTCACTAGAGATGTTCCAATACTGGGCCAATCCATTTCATCAACATCTGAAGAATCAACATTATCAAGAAATTCTCTAATTTCTTCCACTTCTCTCCGTTCATTAGGTAGGCGAGCAATAAAAGATGAAGGATAAGAGGGAAAATGGTTGAGAGGAAACCCTTCATTATTAGCTGCACTGAACTCAGATTCTGCAATGTCACAATCAACAAATTTAAGCCTGGAGGAGACATTTGTTGATCTTTCGGGAAGTGCATTCATTGAATCATAGTCAATTACAACATCTCAATAATATTGATCACGTTCAATTTTGAAACGCAATGCATCCATAACGCAGGATATTTTTACATAACATTAATAATATTTAGACTGAGCAGCATGTCTCCTGACAATTAGAAATTCAAGATCTTCAACATGGCGCGGAAGACTTTGTGCAATTGTACAAATATCTTGGGGAAAGCTAATTGTGTGTCTGCTATACTTATATTTCCCACCTCGAGCATGTGTCACTTGTAAAATAGGATTTACACCTACTATTAACATTTCTTTAGCTTGAGTAATAACACTTAAAATATGAGGTTTCTCACTAGGATCCATGTTATTATATCCACAAAAACGATGTGAACCTCCTTCATGCTTACATCGTCTGCAAACAGGTCCTTCAGGATCTCTCAAAACGTGGATTCCAGGATATGATTCTTTGCAGATGTGGCACATTTGGACAACTGACAAGCTATCTAGCTTTTCTCGAAATATTTTATGCACTGCAATCATATTTTTATCAAAATAAATATGATTTGTATTGGTTGGACCATGTGGAGAATGATGTGGAAGAGTATAATTTCTTCTAAAATTTATTTGATTTCAGCACCACGAGACTCCCTCCCCAAATTTGAAACACGTGGAAGAGATCTATGACATGGGCTTTCCAAATTTATGGTCTGCATTTCTGGAACCTGAGAGTATGCAAAGGTTTCTTTAGCATATTTTTTTTTTAAATTGAATGTCCAAATAATTAGAATTGCAAAAATGAAAAAAAAAAATTCAATATTTACATTTGTTTGGCGACGTGGATGAAGTGTACAAGATGGTTTCTCTTCACTTCTAACATCAGTAGATTGAACATTTGGCGAGTTAGTTTCGACGCCTCTATTCAAATTAGTTGTGTCCTGTCAAAAAAAATTAAAATATTTTATAAAACTAAATGTCGAGAAAAGATAGATTTATAATTTTACAATTAACAATAAATGAAAAAGGAGGAAATTATCAAATGCATTCAACATTTACATTTTGTTGGCGATCTGGATGAACGCTATGCGATGGTTCCTCTTCACTTATAACATCAGTAGACGGAACATCTAAGAAGTTAATTTGTATGCCTCTATTAAAATGAGTTGTGTCCTGTTTGAAGAAAACAAAATATGCACCAAAAATTCAAATAAAGAAAAATCAAATCAAACACATTTAACATTAACATTAGTTTGTCGATTTGATTCTCAAGGAGAATGCAGTGGAAGGTTATGACATGCTTCATATTCAAATCTCGAATTAAGAGATGGAAGACGTGGGGATAAAATTTCTGGACCTCTATTAAAATGAGGTGTATCTTATGCCAAGAGAATAAAATACCTTATCACTAAAGAAATGTAAATAGAGGAATGTAATGAAACAACCACTATTACATCAACTGTAAAGATATCATTGGATTGCCTCCATTGTTCCATGCGAACTGCTATCAGGGATGATTGTTTCTGTTCGTGGGACAACATTATTTTGAGAAGGGAGATTGGAAGATACGATGTTTCGACCAACTGGATCCAAATTATCAAACAAATGGCCAATCAAACTATCATCCAATTCATCACATACAATGTCATCATTGCCTCCACCATGGATATTTTGCAACCTTTGGCCTTTCTCACAAGATGAAATTGCAGAGACAGAAGGGTTAGGGTGAAAATTTGGATCCACGTTATGAATATGATGTTCTTCCCTATTGTGAGATGTTTCCTCAATATTATGATAATTTTTAGGAGAGCGTTGAAGAACAAAATTATGCTGACGAGGAGCATATTCTGGCAATGAACTACCAAGCAGAAATGTTCTTTCCATGATATCATCCATAGTACGATACCTACGAGGAACCATAAAATCATTTTGAAGAGTTGTTTCAGTCGTTCTTCTATGATATTTAGCTCTCCTATGCTCATTTATTGTGTCCATATTTTTTTTATACCGTAAATGACGACTTTCATTAGACTTGTCATGCGATGCCGGTGACTTATTCCTTTTTCTTGTACGCTTGCTTGTACCTTCAAATGACATTTCTACAATGAATAATAACATATTTATTATAGAACAATAAACATGGAACAAATATAATCTATCCAATATAAATTAACAGAAAAGGATGAAAAAGGAACACATTTTTTTTCTAGCCACAAAACAAATTATGCACCAAAAATTCAAATAAAGAAAAATCAAATCAAACACATTGAACTTTAACATTAGTTTGTCGATTTGATTCTCGAGGAGAATGCAGTGGAAGGTTATGACGTGCTTCATATTCAAATCTCGAATTAGGAGATGGAAGATGTGGGGATAAAATTTCTAGACCTCTATTAAAATGAGGTGTATCTTACTCCAAGAGAATAAAATACCTTATCACTAAAGAAATGTAAATAGAGGGATGTAATGAAACAACCACTATTACATCAACTATAAAGATAGCATTGGATTACCTCCATTGTTCCACGCGAACTGCTATCAGGGATGAATGTTTCTATTCGTGGGACAACATTATTTTGAGAAGGGAGATTGGAAGATACGATGTTTCGACCAACTGGATCCAAATTATCAAACAAATGGCCAATCAAACTATCATCCAATTCATCACATACAATGTCATCATTGCCTCCACCATGGATATTTTGCAACCTTTGGCCTTTCTCACAATATGCAATTGCAGAGACAGAAGGGTTAGGGTGAACATTTGCATCCACGTTATGAATATGATGTTCCTCAATATTATTATAATTTTTAGGAGAGCATTGAAGAACAAAATTATGTTGACGAGGAGCATATTCTGGCAACGAACTACCAAGCAGAAATGTTCTTTCCATGATATCATCCATAGTACGATACCTACGAGGAACCATAAAATCATTTTGAAGAGTTGTTTCAGTCGTTCTTCTATGATATTTAGCTCTCCTATGCTCATTTATTGTGTCCTTATTTTTTTGATACCGTAAATGACGACTTTCATTAGACTTGTCACGCGATGCCGGTGACTTATTCCTTTTTCTTGTACGCTTGCTTGTACCTTTAGATGACATGTCTACAACAAATAATAACATATTTATTATAGAACAATAAACATGGAACAAATATAATCTATCCAATATAAATTAACAGAAAAGGATGAAAAAGGAACACATTTTTTTTCTAGCCACAAAACAAATTGAAATCGTATACTTTATTTTTCGAACCAAATGGCTAAAAAGAAAAATCGATTTTTTCAAATGGCCAAAACAAAAAAGGATTAAATTTCATGTATCATATTATAACTGTAATGGTAAACCCATATAGATTGAACAAAATTCTGGAAGAACTATATGAATTTGAAATATATCTAAATATTTTGAACTATATACCATCAAAAAAACCTAAAGATATAACATTGTTTGAGAATCAATGAGAAAAAACCGATGGAAACACCATGTATAAAATAAGTCAAAGTAATTATAATTATAGAAACAAAGAGAAATGCATAACATCCAAACACATTCAAATGCAATTAAGAGGACTAAACGGGACAAAAATAAATAAATATTTTCGAGAAAATTGCAATGGAATTCAATATCCAGCATCTGCTACATACACATATACAAGATACCCCCTCATAATGGAGCCATATAAATATCCATAGTATTAGCATACATACCCAAAAGAATGAAAAGTAAAGAAAAAAGGAAATATTTTCCATGACGACAGAGAGAATAAAAAATGGCTAATAGCCTAAGACTCCATGTCCATATCTAATGGTGGAATCTCATCTATAGAATCCATACGCGGAGCAATTGCAAAAACATTTCCAGACTCGATCAAATCGTTGCAATCCTGCAACGTTGGAAACCAAAATCCATTCATTTTTTGATTAGTTGAATTATCAATATCTATTGGGAAGCAAAGGCTAGCCATCATGTCATATAATAGGAAAGGAACTTCACTGCATTTACACATAAGAACCACAACTTGGACTATTCGAAAAGGAAAATAACCAGGACATTTCATATTTATATCTATAGAAATTTCTTCCAACAACTTCCATCTGAAGCCCAAATCATCCTCAAAGTAATCAGTTCTTCGTTCAGTACATGGGTAACCAAATTGAAAATTATCTATTTATTCAATTGGCCATACAAAATTGGAGCCATCATTCATAAGACATATCAACTGATTCTTGCATACTGCCAATGACATACACCGAATGTCAGTGATTGGAACAAATGAAAATCCCCAGTCATTTTTTATTACATCAAACCAATAGTTTGTATACCCATATCGAGGATAATCTTCATAATCTGTGTCGAGAGAGAGCCAAAACAATTTACTTCTATAAAACACTCCATTTTGAGGGGGTGAAGTGCCACCAAATGGAAGATCAACCCTTCACCAAACCCTATCAAGACTATTGTAAACATAAAATTTAGAAAAAATTCTATCATAGATATGTTTTAGAACAACCCACTCATATTTGTTGCTGCTCACATTTTCCAATAACAAAAAGAATCCCCAGTCTCCAATTCATATTCGCCCAATGTTTTTTAAGGCCTTTGTAAATGTATTCATCAATAAATAGTTTCGTGAATGGGAGAATTTTGTTGGTAAGGATAAAACCACCATTGGTCCAATAGTAGACTCCACCTTGTATCTTGAATCTATGAATCGCAAATGAAAATGAGATATGCGCCCATTTTGATTAAGGTATTCAGCAGAAAAATAATTTTCTTCATCACTGACGAAAGGAACCATAAATCCAAATTCATTTGTACAGATATGCTTGAAACGCAATAAGAAACAATGATTTTGCAAAACAGTCTTCCATTGTTGACAAACAGTGCTAAAATTTATCACAACCGATAAAGGGAGCCAAAGGAATACAATTTCAAGAATTTGAAATGGAATACAACTCCAAATAGTTGGATCCATGATAAAACAAGGAAATCACCTAACATAAAAGAAAACAGACATGATATCAACAAAACAAATTTCAATTAATGGTGAATAGAATAAGCAATATAGAAAAGCAATTTTCCATCTACAAATATAGTAACATGCACATATACATATTGTATAAAACAATATGACCCACAAGAACATTATTACAATAGTTAAAAAGAACTCACAAATTTACTATTAATCTTAATAAGTATTTTTCTTATGTCCGTATTAATGTCTATATTTCTTAAGCCAAAAATCAAAACTTGATTTATGGCTTAAGAAATATTAATTATATATTTTAATTAAACAGATATAGCACCAATATTTTGGTTATCTACATTAATTTGACCTGGAGGAGTAAGGGACCAATATTCACCTTAGGTTTCTTGTGGATAGAGCATCCACCAAGTACATAAAATTAGGATGGGGTGAATGCAACATCAATTTTATTTTGAGTATAACACTGTTACCGATGAAATAGGTAACCTGACCTCAAAACGAGAACTCTAGCCCAAAAAGACTCAAAAAAAATGAAAAAACACCCTAAAAACAAAAAAAGTGTATTCCAGAATGCACTTGGTTTTTTTTTAAGGTCAAATTTCAACATTTTATAAAATTATGCTCAAAACAAAATTGTTTCTTGAAAAAAGCATTGAAAAAACACCCTCAAAACAAAACCAGTTGATGCTGGAATAACAAAAAAAAAAAATTGTGCCATATTTTTTACATTTTTAAAAATAGAAATAACATCTTTTAAATTTTAAAATTCAAACATTAAAAAATCCTAAAATTTAAGAAAAAAATAAAAACATTTTAAAGCTTAAAATTTAAAAATATATAGGAATAAAAAAATAAAAATTAAAAATTTTAATTCAAACATTATTAAAAAAACCTAAAATTTAAGAAAAAATAAAAATAAAATAAATTTAAAGATTAAAATTTCAAAATATATAGAAATAAAAAAATAAAATAAAAACAAAACAAAAATTTTAAATTTAAAAAAAAAAAAAAAAACAAGTTAAGAAAAAAAGAAATTATAAAAATAAAATATAGAAATTAAATTTAAAAAAAAAATGTTTATTAAATTAATATATATATATTTCAAACTTTAAAATAAAAAATAAAAAAAAATACCTTATTTAAATTAAAAGTAAAAAAATGAAAAATTAATTAAAAATAAAAAATGAAAAACAAAATACAATAAAAATATTAAATTTAAAAAAATATATATTAAAAAAACAAATAAATTAAAAAAAAAATTTTAATTTAAATTATAAATATATATATATATATATATATATATATATGAACTTAAATTAAAATTATATATTAGATTTTATTAAATTTAAAAAAAAATGTTAATATTAAAATAACAAATTAAATTTAAAAAAGAAAAATATTAAATTTTAATAAATAAACGAATAAACAAATAAATTTTGAAATAAAAAAATAAATTTTAAATATAAGGGAAAAAAAAACAATCGTTAAAATAAAAAGTTAAAAAACTTTAAAAATCAATTTAAAACGAAAAATTGAAAAAAAAAAAATTAAAAAAATATATATTAAATAAAAAATAAAAAAAAATAAAAATTAATATGAAAATATTAAGTTTAATTAAAAAAAAAAATCTAATTTTAAATACACAATTTCAATTTAAATAAAAAAATATAAAAATTTTATGTATTTAAAAAAATAATAATAAAGAAATAAAAAATTTAAAAAAAACATTAAATTCAAATAAATTAAAAAAAAAATACAAAATTTATTAAATTTTAAAAAATTAAATGAAGAGACTAAACATAAAATTTAATAATAATAAAAATTATGAAAAATTAAAAAAAAAAAATCAAATAAATAAATAGAAAATTTAATAAAAATTATTGACAAAATTTAGAAAAAAAAAAAATTAAAAACAAGAAAATGAATAAAATTAAAACAAAAAAAAACAAAAACAAATTAAATTTCAAATATAAAAATTAAATTTTAAAATTTAAAAAAAATAAAAATTAAAAAAAATTAAAAATTAAAAATAAAAAAAAAAAAGAATTTTTTGATCATGGTGGCGCCACCAATCAGCCTTCCGCCCAGGTGGTGGCAGAGGCCGGCCGCTAGGCGGGCGGGGAGGCCGCATGCAGCCCCCCACCGGCCTAGCCGCCGGCCTCCGCCGCCACCTAGGCGAGAGGCCGGCCGCTGGGCGGGCGGGGAGGGTGCATGCAGCCCCCCGCCCGCCCAGCCACCGGCCTCCGCCGCCGCCTGGGCGGGAGGCCGATTCCCGGAATCGGCCTCCTGCCACCGGAGGGCGATTCCCGAAATTCGCCTCCCACCGCGGGAGGGCAATTATCGGAATCGGCCTCCTGCCGCGGGAGGGTGATTATTGGAATCGGCCTCCTGCCGCTGGAGGGCGATTCCCGGAATCGGCCTCCTGCTGCGAGAGGGCGATTCCCGGAATCGGCCTCCCGCCCAGGTGGCGGCAAAGGCCGGCCGCTAGGTGGGCGGGGGGCTACATGCAGCCTCGCCGCTCACCAAACGGTCGGCCTTCGCTGCCCCTTGGGCGAGAGGCCGATTGGAGGCACCACCACGATCAAAAATATTTTTTTCTTTTTCTTTTTTTTTTAAATTTTAATATTTCTTTTAATTTGATTTTTTTTTTTTGTTTTAAATTCTAAAATGTTAAAATTATTTTTTTAATTCAAATTTTTTATTTTAAATTTAATTTGTTTTAATTTTTTTTGTTTTTTGGTTTTTTTTTTTAATTTTGTTTTTAAATTTAATATTTTAGATTAATTATTTTTTAAAATTCAAAATTTATTTATTAAATTTATTAAATTTTAATTTAATTTAATTTTTTTTAATCTTTTAGTTTATTTAGTTTTTCATTTTTAAAATTTATAAATTGTTATCATTTAAAAAAAAAAACAGCAAGTTTATGGATATTTGTTTTTTAATTATTTGTACGTGGTTTTTTTATTTTTTTCTTTTTTAATGATACTTTTTTTTTTAATTCTTTTATATTAAATTTCTTTTTCAATTTTAAATTTTTTTTTTTTTAATTTGTTTTTTTTTGTTAATTTTAAAATTTGCTTTTTTTTTCTTATTATTATTATTTTTTTAATTTAAATTTTTAAATTTAATTTTTTCTTTTTTGTATTTTATTTTTTTAATCTAAATTTTAATTTTGTAATTTAAATTATTTTTATTTTTTATTCGTATGGAAAATTATCATGGTTTTTTTTTTTATATTGAAAAAATATTTTTGTTGATATTTTTATTTTTTTGTTTTTTTTTTTTGTTGTTTTTTTTTTTTTTTGAGTTAATTTTTTGTTTCTTTTAAAAATTGTATTAATTTTTTTCAATTACGTCATTTCTTTTGATATCAATTTTCAAATATATATATATATATATATATATATATATATATATATATATATATATATATATATTTAATTTATTTTTATTCAATTTTTATTTTTACAAGTTAATTTTGTTTTTTTTTTACATTTTTATTGTTTTTTTTTATTGTTTTTATATATATATATTTTATCTAAGTTTTGTGTTTTATTACCAAGATGAAAATCAACACTCTAAAACAAAAAGGTTGATGCTGCATCAATACGTTTCAAAATTAGCATGAAAACCACCGCTCTAAAAAAGAAAGTTGATGCTACATCAATACGTTTAAAAATTAGCATCAAAATAACTAACATTTTAAAACAAATATTCATACTTCATAAATAAAAATATTAGAGTGTCAAAAATGTGCACCAAAAAAAAGGGGGTGATTCTGCATCACCACTTTTCAAAATCGGGTGATTTTTATCCTACCAAAAAAAAGTTGGTAACAATGCAGTTACCTATTTCATCGGTAGCAGTGTTAGTTCTCAACTTCAACAATGGCACTAGAGACAACCTTATTACGCAATGAAAAGGGAGGATGAAAAGGGACAAAGGGAACAACAAGTTCCTCCTCCAAGGTGGGAGGTGTAATCTATATTATTTTTTCCCGAAAAATATTAAAAATATGGTTATTAATTTAATATTATTGCTAGTATCAATTAATAATATTATTAAATAATTAACAATAATAGTAATATATAATAATTAATAATATATTGAATTAAATAATATACCATAATTTAAAAATTATTCAATTAAATAAAAAATTCTTAAATAATTAAATAATATACCATAACTAGTAAATTAATAATAATAATATAAATAATTTCTAATAATAATAATTTATTAAATTAGTTATTTTTGTAATATTATTATTATATATTTATTATTATGAGTTTAATATTACATCTTTTACATCATAATATTTGCTGCAATACTCACCTTCCTAGCCTTTTAAGATGTCAAAATTACAGTGAGCTTGGGAGGCTTCTCTCCAAGCTTTTTGAGCATAGGAACAAAACCTTAAATCAAACTAAATAACTCCTTTCTTTAGGTCCAATAAATCAAATATTGGTCTCAGTGGCCGCTAACCACCACCACCACCATCATCATCATTCATTTATGTATATTTCATTTATTATTATTATTATTATTATTAATTATAATTGAAATATAATAATATTAATATATTTTTTAAGGATAATAATATTATTATTGTATATTTAACAATATCGATATTTATTATTTATTTATTTATTTATTATTAATAATAATAATAAATAATTTGCAATAATAATAATTAATATTAAATTGATTATAATAATAATAATAATAAATTAAACCCTAATATTAATATATTAAGAACCCAAAATTATAAAATTTTAAAATAAATATATCGAACCCTAAATCTATACACAGATTTAATGACCACAGAGAACGACTGAAAAAATCTACACATAGAACACGATGCTTTTTATTTGTTGCAAAGACATTTCATTAATGACCCTTTCTTTACGTGTTGTAAGAAAAGGTAATATTTTGTTTATTATTTAATTTTCTTTCTTTATGTCTTGCAATAAAAAAAATATGTTAATATATGTCAAAACACATAGCTCCAAAAACATATAGTGCAATGTTTTAATATATGTCAAAACATATATCTCCAAAAACCTTTATCGCGTGCAGCGAAACGAATAACAAAACCTTTTAAAACAAAACTTAACAAAACATAACCCCGCCAGACTTCAAAAAGATTGAACCAAATTTCAATGGAAAAATCGCATTACAAAATGCCCCTGCTGACATCAGCGAATGTGCACGTGATGGATTATTAAATCCAGCGCATAATCACTCATCGCATCCACAAACAAGTTTTGTGTACGACAACTTTTGGATGCGCGATAAACTTATTAAATCGCACTCGTAACCATATCGCGTCCGAAATTTGTTTTTCAAACTCGCGTCCAAAACAATGCGCTCCAATAACATTATGCCATGTGCTCCTGCTGATTTAGCTGTTGTCGTGGCCATGGGGACCACCGGTCTTCAACCCTCGTGCGTTCAAACAAAACAAAACTCTTATGTGTATATAAAAAGGAATCCTCTGTTTTACTTTATAAACTCTATTTTCTGTGTTGTAATCACAACAACAGGATTTCAAAGTAGAGAAACATGAATTTTCCACCTCCTTTTCAAAAATTATGTGAAGATTAGGAATCAGATACTAAATGGAAATGGCATTGCATTAATCTAAAATAAAACAAATGTTGACAGATCTGTTCCAGCAGGTGACCAAGAATCATCTTTAAAATAAGGCATCCAAAGGTTGTGTGTTATATAATAGGTCACGGGGAATAAATTATGTGGACGTTATGAATGAATTATTTTATGGTGCATATATGCTGAGATTGGCCATGATATGGTGGAATTGATATATTTCGAAAATACCTTACTGATACATTCTGCAACATTGACGCATATTGGCAGCATTGAGAAATAATAGTTTAATGCACAACATTCATTATATTGGAAAATGCAACAAACACATGGCTTTCAGAAAAGTGTAGCATAAGCAAATTATGTGTTGGTGACATGTGTTAATTTTTGTGGCAAAACATTACAAGTAGTATGTGTTAAATTCAAATCAATTACTCAACATACATTATAGATGGACAAAGACATAGTCAGGTGACTGATAAAAAGGATAGGTTATTACATTGACGTTAATGAAAGTGAGTGAAGCGTTAAAATTTTGTTGCCCATCATAATACATATCAACCGACATTTATATATTGTATGCAGTGTGATGGGGTTAAAAACCCACGGTCCCGGTTTGTTCCATAATTTCATCGAAGTTGTGTGTACAATTTTATTCAAATTTCATTTCCCAACCAAATCCACAACTTGGGAAATTCAACATTCAGGTTCTGTCTATTCGTTCAATAAGGGAGCCTTCTTAATTCTTTCTTCATATTCATTTATCGAATTCCTAGAATTTGATTAGTGAATGCATTAACAGTCTTCATATAACTGACATAAAAGGCAAACCTTATATATCCCAATACAACAAGCCCCTTGGTGAATTAAATAAAGCGCCAACCTATATATATAAATCCTTTGAAAAATGCGTCGAGACTATATCTCCCTCTTTTAAAAAGCGCTCGAATACTTATAGAAATCCTCTCCTTGTAATTTGTATTACAAAGCAAACATCTCGATGCCCAAAGCTTAACACGCACTTATATCATATGTGAACCCCTTCTGTTGGTTATCAAATCCAATGTGTTAATCGGCCCTATTACTTAACTCTTATACCCACGATTCTATGACTTAACATACGCACAGTTCTCATAATACTCAACCATAGGTTTATAACTTTGACACGGTGGAAATTAAGGTATTGTAGGCACGACCCACATGTTTCTTTTACACACGTATATGATAGTGCTCCCCTTCACTATTCTACATCGCCAAAACACATTAATATGTGTATTCCCAACTTTAACAAAAGGCCACGCGCCCATCACATATAAAATTAATCTTTTTCCAGCATAAAAAAGAGCACATAACTCTGGTAACCCGCAAACCTTAGTTAGGACAACGCCAATCCATAGATATAAGCACAAGGCCCAGCGTTAATGGGTCATCCACATCCAATGGCGGCTAGCATGTCGCATCACTTTGGATGATCTGACGTCCCCAACTGAGTTTCAGATTTTTTTTCCCACTGGAGGTTAATGCAAAAAAATAACGCAAAAGGGATGGTTTTCATAAACCCCCTGAGGCCTACGTGTCAATCAGTGGGAAATATCCTGTTGTTTTTATGAAAACAACTTTCCACTCCTTCGATTTTGTGAATACCATTGTCTCTCTTCTCCGGTTTCAATGCTCCCGCAAGGTTCCATCCTCTTGGCTTGAGGTTCCGTCAGTGCTTCACCAATCATATTATAACGAAATTACCTACGGTTTGTTTTCTCTGTGGGAGTTATAACCAACTCCACAATTTCGCCAACTATCGAATGAACCACTGTCTTGCACCATGGGTAGAGTATCTTTGTTTCTTGGGTGGCAGGCCTACTCCGCTACACTCTATGGAATCGATGTTGGGAAAAATACTGAGAGGGGGGAGGGGTGAATTAGTATTTAGAGCTGACTGAAAAAATTTTACTTTTTCTTTGAGCAGATTTCCATATGCAGTTTTTATGAAGTGAACTAGCGTATGCACGCAGAAATAGAGAAGGAAACTAGCATATACTGATTTATCTTTCAGATTTAGAGAATCAGTCTTTTAAACATATTTATCAGTTATAAATAGGACTAGATAATCAGAAGTTATAAGCAGTAAAAAACAGTATAAATCATCACACACATGAACACCAAAACTTAAGGTGGAAACCCAAATCGGGAGAAAACCACCGTTGTTGTCGTCTCTGTCTTCAATCTTTATTATATAGAAAACCTTTTACAAAATTGTACTGATGCAAAATTATACCATTACACAGGCTTCTACCTGCAGAAGGCTGCAACCTTCTCTCATTTTCCAGCTAAAACTGGAAGGGAGCTCCAACCCCCTGATCTCATTTACCAGCCTCTCCTAGAAGGGAGCTTCAACCCCCTGATTTCAACACCAGCTTCTACTGGTTGAAAGCTTCTACTTCCATACTAAAGGCTTCAACCTTCAAACCCACTATAGACCACGTTTCATCAATTTTCATACTGGATCAAACAGCTTCAACACAACCCTTCACTTAATATCAACACATATTTTGCCCAATACTTCAAACAGAATAGTGAGACCACTGTAACTAGAATATCAGAAATAACCCAGACTTCAGAATAGATATGCAGATACAAACTCAACCCTGAACATTCATTAATTCAAATAGAATACACTACTTTTATTCACTTAAGCCACATGTATACGTGCTTTCCTGCTCACCAACCTGTGTATGCCTCTATGCATACTGTTTTTCATAACATGAAATGCATACGCCACTTCTCCTCACCGAAGTTGCATGTAACACCCCCAATTTATGTGTTTGAATTTCAAAGCTAGACATTTGAACTTTAATCCTAAGGGGAGTGGACCCCAAAGGATAAGTATTTTGTGAATGTAATTAAATATTTAATTTGAGGAAATGAATAAAATGAATTGTGCAGATTGACCAAAATGAGATTTATGAGATCACTTGCTAAATCCATGAGGATGGATAAGGCAACTATTTCCCCAAAATCTTTCAAAAATCCTTGAAAGAAATTAATTATAAATTTAGATTTTTGAGGAAAAATATGAATTCCCCAATGATGAGGAAAGTAGTTGGGAAGAGGTAAAAAGCTGGAAAAGCTGGGAAAAGCATAAAACAGCTTTAAAGAATCCCTAAAATGGGAAGCCTAGGCAAACAGGAAGAAAAGCATCCTGATATTCTGGACGCAGAATTAGAAATAGGCTTTGGGGAACAATAGCTTAAATAAGCTGCTCCTAAACAGATTAGAGGTTGATCTGCTCTAGGAGATGATCTCAGCTCGGGGGTGAGTTCTGGGAGACAGAAGGACTCTAAGGTTGGGAGGTTGGTCAATTGCATGAGTGGTATGTCTCTAAATTTATTGATGTGTTTACTTCATATAGTATGAATTGGCTACATATAAAAGTTGACTGTATATTAGAATATAAATTCTACATTTAACAGAATTAATCATAAGGAATTCACCTTTGAAATTCTGCATAGTTGTAGAATTTAAATCTGTGGAGTAGAATCAAACAGAGTCTCTAAACCAATGGTGGTTTAAATCTGAGGATACTTATCTCTCCACAAGAAAATTTATGAATTAGCTTTAATCTGCTTCTGTTTCCTAGAATGATTCTAATATATACATACATAGGAGAGAGAAATCTGAGTTTCCTGTACTATATTGGAAAATAGTAGGAGATGAATTGTAATTTATACTGTGCATGAAATAATGAAAGGAGAGATTGTATAGACTAACCTCAGGGTCAGCACATCATTCATAGGTAACCAGAAATTCAATGCGCAATTAATTTTGCATGTAAGCAGCAAATACTATAGCAGAAGGAAGCAACTAATAATTTGCAAAAGACTGATCATAGATAGTTATCTTATGGAACCATTCTAATATTAGAGCACAGGATTAAAATACAAAAGAAAGTTAAGTAAATAACCAACATGCATATTCACCATAGCATGGCATATTGAAATATATGTATCCTAATCTATCATGAGAACCCAAGTCAAGGGGGTAAAATAGTAGATTATCAATACAGATGTCTTCTAAACATAAAAGTAGAAATACATATGCATACACCCCTGTAGATATTTTAGATAAATATTCTGTGAAAATTCATAACAAGTTAATTCCTCAATTACCTGCATAGAACTACTGTACCATTCTGTTACAGATAATTATATCACTTGGGGTATTTAAATTACCCAGAAAAAGGAACTGTGAACTTGGACTGTAGGGTCTGCTTAATAAACTGGTGAAAGAAACTGAGAATATTATGCCAGAAGCATAAAACCATAGAATACATTCAGATATCTCAATTTAACTACAACAGAAGCTATATTCCCTTGGAATAGGAAACTCTATATGACAATAATAAATTTAGCAGACGATACTATACTAGAAAAAAAGTTCTAATAAACAAATATTATGAAAAAAAATTGTATAGCTCAGACATAGAGATTTTGAAGTGATGAGAACTACGATGTATTATACATAACGTTTCCAAGAAAGTCACACTGAAAAGCAGATAGTGAATTGAGTTAAATACATACATATACACATATAAATTTATGTGACAGGGAAGTCGGTTCCAGAATTGAAAACCATTAAACTCTCTTCCCTCGGCGGAGAAGTCAAACCAGCATTATTACTCAAACCAAAAATTATTACAAGCTTATAACCCTGATATCCAAAATTCTCTGGTAGGAGATAAGGAAATTTTAGAAGGGTAAACTAGAATTTTCGTTCCTCTACGGAAATTGTACGAGTCACCAACCTGTGAGTAAGAAGGAAGATAGATTAATAGTCGAGCTAGACGCCTATAAGCCAAAGGATTAGCAGAGAGGTCGATAATCATTATGTACCTACAACGAATAAAAGATAGAGTACATAAGGGAAAATAAACAAGAATAATAGCTACAACCTGAACGGGAAGTTAAACTTAAAAAAAAAAAAAAAACGAAAACAACCATTCACAGCTTACCTGACAATGAATTCAGGAAATTTGGGCAACGAAGACACTGAAACCAACAATTACGCCCAGCTATTAGAACTTGAGAAAAATAAATCGAAATGTAGAAAGGCAGAGGTAATAGCAATGGGAAGGTTACGTCACCGAAAGGCTAAGAGATGGGTATACCTTCTCGGAAAAAACCTTACAACATATCCAGACCCCGTTAATGGAGTCCAATGCGTGTGAACGCCCAGGGCCTCAACACTTATTGTAACTCATCGAAGCAAGAACGAGCATGATATTAAGACAAACACAAATTTCATGTACACCATCCAAATCGTTAAGTTCCAACTCTGGACGTAGATATCTACTGATATAATTAAAACGCAGAGATAGGAGGATGGGAAAATTGAACTGAAGAAATGATAGCCACAAAACCATCACTACCTGAGACGAAGAACGCGATGGCATAGCTTCAGGAGGTGCAAGGGGCGATCCAGATGAACGATTTCTCTTGGTTAGCAGGAGAACAAAATGAAACAAATAAACTCTGGAGCTGCTCTGTGAAAAACCCTTCATGCGACAGGCGAAAATGAAGTCGTTCACTGAACGAAAAATGGTTATATGCCTGTGAACCCTAGTCCCAGACAATCACCACCATACGCATGCCGGAAGATTCCCAAAACTTAGAGCATTGGAAGATAGTAAGTCTCGAAACTTCACAAGAGGTCCAAAAAAAAAAAGATAAGTTTTAATGATCCATTTTAATGCAGCGTACCATTCAACCTGAATTGATGTGAGAAATAAAGGGAGGGGTAATCCCTATCCCGATGGTAGATTTGTCCCATATCATAGAACTAGAGCCACACAAACTGGGAATGGATAACAAACCCTAGCGTAAACCAAAGTGCCGACGTGTGAAAGCAAGCCATGAATACAAGGTACGAAACCCTCACATCAACTTGAATGGCATCGAAACCAGACATGAGGTGATATTACGTCGAATTGATTTTGAACGATGAATAAGGGTGTAAGTGTCAAGCGCCAACATAGAGTCCAGATAGAACGATATGGTAAGGCTGCGAAGGCCGAATAGAACAACCCACTACAAAACATAGTTACGTGAAAAAAAAAGAGATTATACAGTGGACATATATATGTATATATATATATATCGAATTGAGCAGTACCCTATTATATTAGATAGAGATATAATGGGTGTATTATTATATATAAATTACAAACAAATTAAAATGTAGGGGTATGGTGTATATACATGTTGAAGTTCTAAGAAGTCAACATGTTAATATAGATTATTACAATCTGGTAGGGGTGATTGTAGGCCCAGGTGTGTGAAAATCAATTACCCTTGCAATTTAGATGGAAGTTAGTATACAGTGATTTGAGTAGAATAAGTATGTGGAAATGACAGATGTATTAAACAACTAGAAACCTCAATGGAATGGTATAACCCTTTTGTGAGAATTAATCTGATAGGATACTTGAAAAACAAAAAAAATTAGGAAAGTGAAAGGGGAGGTGTGACACTGCGTGTATATGCGCTTTTCTTCGTATCAACCTGCGTATACTTCTGAGAATACTGATTTTCAGAATGTGATCAATCTCAGATTCAGATTTGAGGCTTTCAGTCAGACACCTTCTTAGCAATGCAGAACCTTTAGACAGTCAGTCAGATTTAACCATGCTTTTTCACTCATTGATTAGATTTTTTCATTATCGAATTAGCAGCATACTCCATATTCAATCAACCCAGAACTTCAAGTAGACTTCATTGACTGACAACAGAGAGAAAACAGAAATCGCAGAAGTAATATCTGTAAATAAGCTTCAGAAATCCTAACTTCCATACGCGCTTTTAATGAAGCGAACCCACGTATATACGTGCTTTTACCGAGACAAACTAGTGTATAGATCTGTAAAAGATTAATTTTGCAGAACAGACCAGATCTATAACTTACCCATATTTCTTCAATTTCTTCATCAGACTTGCGCCAAGTCTTCATTATTTCTTTTGCAGATCATCCTAGAGATTCATCATTTCTAGATATAGAGATCTTGAACCTTCATTATATCCATAGGTGCATCATATATTCAGATCTATCAATTAAGAACAGAGTTCAACCATGCAGATATTCCTTAGAGGAATTTATTCATCAACAACCCTTACACATGCACACCTTGCACTATGATCCTCTCCTCCTTATGTAGTTTTATCCTTTATCAATACCATGAGTCAAAACCATACAACTTCCGATGGTATTCTTGGACAGAATCAAATAAACCATACAGCGCTCAATACTGTGTGCCAAAACCATGGTAATGCCCCTTGGTATTATAAATTTGTATCGCAAAAGGGCATACGCGACTTGGGACGTACTTATCCGCGTGCATACGCGACTTGGCCTTTACAAACTCGCATATACATTGTGACATATTATATTTATCATTTCTCTAGCACTTACTGGAATTATTTTCTCTATCACATTTGAACTGAACTGTCGATACATCATTCTTATATCTTTAACACATAGGTTGCTATCTAAAGAAAACTTCATCAATTAAGTTGCCATAAAGGACAACACATTGCATCATATTTCCAACAATATCTCCCTTTGGACTTGATGGCAACCATGACCAGAAATACAATCAGCAACAACATTCTCCCCCTTTGACATCAAGGGCAAAGGGTAGATCAAGATCCTTTGTACCGACAATACCATGCTCCCCCTGAGATCATGCTGCATCTTCAAACATAATATTCAATGAAGTACATGACTCTATAACTCAACCTAGTATGACCTTTCCTATCACCAAGGACTCATACATACATTAATGATCCAACCAAGTGGATTTACATATGTGACTCAAGTACCCAACCAAGTGAGTTTATACATTTGAAGAAGTCCTTACATGACTGAATATTACAATTTTTACATCATGGGTCTCAACATGACCTTTTTCATCAAATTACAGAAATGACTTATACAATCAAGATCAAAGAATCTCAAGCATGAGATCAAACTACAACAAATAATTAGAATGCCAACAATGCATCATTTCCACATGACCAATGCTCCCCCTTAGCCTGTGCATCCTGAACACTTTCAATAGCAAATCATCTTTATCAGAAATATCAGAGCTGGAACATCACCAGAGATACCTAACAACACCGTAGTTGTGCTGAAGCATGCTAACCCAGAAAAATTTTGTCAGCAAATACCCATACGTGATTTTCTGTGTATCAACTCGTGTATATACACGACTGTCCTTCATGAAATCCACGTATCCAATTTAATCTTCTATATTTAAGTAGATTTGATCTTCTGAGAGGCAGAGACAACTCCCATCTTCTGTTTGAGATATTCAAACGCTTCCCTGGGTAAAGGTTTGGTAAATATATCAGCAACTTGTTCTTTGGAGGGAACATACTCCAACTTCACCCTTTTTTCAAGCACTTCTTCACGTAAGAAGTGATACTTGATTGGAATGTGCTTGGTCTTGGAATGCATAACAGGATTCTTTGAGATACTGATGGCACTTGTATTATTATACATAATGGAGATAGGAGGTGAACATTTGATTTGAATGTCTTTTAAGGTTTTCATCATCCAAAGAAGTTGAGTGCAACATGATGCGGCAGCCACATATTCTGCTTCTACTGTAGATAAGGCAATAGATCTTTGCTTCTTGTTGAACCAAGATACTAACCGGGGCCCCATATAGAATTCACCACCATTAGTGCTTTTCCGATCATCAACATTTCCAGCCCAATCTGCATCAGTGTAAGCATGAAGAGTGAGATCAGCATTCTTTGGATACCATAGTCCAAAGTCTTGAGTTCCTTGTAGATATTTGAATATTCTTTTGACAGCCTGAAGGTGAGGCTCTTTTGGATTAGCTTGAAATCGTCCAACAATCCCAACTGCATGCATAATGTTTGGTCTAGTCCTAGTGAGATAAAGTAGACTTCCTATCATAGATATGTATTCTGGTTGATTCACCACGGGAGAATCATCATGAGAACTGAGATTACATCCGGTTATCATTGGTGTACTTATAGGTTTGCACTCTTCCATGCCATACTTCTTCATAATTTGCTTAAGATATTTTTCTTGTGATAAGAATATGCCATCTGTTGCTTGTTGCACTTGCAAGCCAAGAAAGAATGTTAGTTCCCCAAGTAAAGACATTTCAAATTCTTGTTGCATAACAGAAGCAAATTTCTGACTCATAGATTCTTCATTACTTCCAAAAATGATATCATCAACATATACAACCACAATCAATAGTTTATCATTTTTAGTTTTTGTGTACAAGTTGCTATCAGCAGACCCCTTTGAAAATCCTTGTTGATGAAGATATTTGTCAAGAGGATAATACCATACCCTTCGAGCTTGTTTGAGACCATATGGAGCCTTTTTAAGTCTACAAACAAGTTTTTCATCATTTCCCAAAATGAATCCTTCTGGTTGTTCTATATAAACTTCTTCTTCTAGATCACCATTGAGAAACCAGATTTAATATCCATTTGATAAACTTTGATTTGTTGGAAGCTTGAAAAAGCAAGAAACATTCTTATGTCTTCAAGTCTAGCTACAGGAGCAAAAGTTTCTTCAAAGTCTATAGCTTCTTTTTGAGCATACCCCTTGCAAACAAGTCT
The DNA here is from genome assembly GCA_034641835.2 of Pinus albicaulis. Taxonomy (NCBI): domain Eukaryota; kingdom Viridiplantae; phylum Streptophyta; class Pinopsida; order Pinales; family Pinaceae; genus Pinus; species Pinus albicaulis. The sequence continues at coordinate 691,444,793 of CM076576.1, read as the reverse complement.
AGCTTTATTTCTTATAACATCCCCATTTTCATTTAACTTGTTTTTGAATATCCATTTAGTTCCAATGACATTTTTTTCATGAGGTCTTGGTACTAATTCCCAAGTGTGATTCTTTTCAATTCGATCAAGCTCTTCATTCATGGCTTGAATCCAACATTCATCTTTGCTAGCTTGATTGACATTATGTGGTTCAATAGTGGATAGAAATGCCAGATAGCTAGAAGATCCCACAAGAGTCCTTCTTGTTTGTACACCTGATTCCTTTTCTCCCAAAATTTGAGATTCTGGATGATTTTTTTGAACATATCTGGATGGAGCTTTTTCAGATAAATCATCTCCGGGTTCTTCATTGGGTTCATTTTCTATATCATTTCTATTTGATGTAGAAGGATATGTGTCATCTTCTTCTTCATCTGTTGTTTGTTTTTCTTCTTTTGGAGCTGCAGGAGACTCATCAATAACAACATCAATACATTCAACAATCTTCCAAAGTCTTTTATTGTAACATTTATATGCTCTACTCCTAGAGGAGTAACCAAGAAGTATTCCTTCATCTGCTTTGGGTTCAAACTTGCCAAGTTTTTCATCATTATTTTTGATAAAGCATTTACTTCCAAAGACTCTAAAATGCTTCACAGTGGGAGGATTACCATACCAGAGTTCATGTGGAGTTTTATCACTGTTTACACGAACATGTGCCTTGTTAAGAATATTTACCGCTGTATGTGCTGCTTCTCCCCAAAATGTGTTAGGTGTTCCGGAATCATCAAGCATAGCTCTAGCCATTTTTTGAACTGTTCTATTCATTCTTTCTGCTACACCATTTTTTTGTGGAGTGCCAGCTACAGTAAATTGTCTTTTTATGCCATGTTGTTCAAAAGATTCAAGGAATTCATCTAAAGTATATTCTCCTCCTCGATCAGATCTAAGACACTTGATTTTTAGATCTAATTCATTTTCAACCAGTGCTTTGAAGATCTAAAATTTCTCAAATGCTTCATCTTTGTGTTTAAGCAACCCAATCCAACACATCCTAGAGAAATCATCAAAAAACAAGATATAGTATTGTTCACCACGTGGTGATTTTTTCATCACCGGTCCACATATGTCAGTATGAATGAGTTCAAGAGGCTTACTTGATGATCCTTCCTTGGCATTAAATTGCACTCTGGTTTGCTTACCGAATTGGCAAGATTTGCATATGATACTTTCAGGTAGAGTAATATTGGGAAGATCACGAACAGCTTTAAGTCTGCTTGACTTGTTGATTTGAGAGAAGCTTAGATGCCCCTTCTATGCCATAGCCAGTTTTCTGAAGATTTACTCAAGTAACATTGTTCTTTGCAGTTCTTCAATACATACAAGTTTCTTGGAGTTCTTTTTCCTTTTATAATTGTTTTACCTGTATCAAGATCACGTACCACACACTCTTTTGAACTAAAGACAACTTCAGTTCCTTGATCACACATTTGACTTACACTTAACAGGTTATGCTTTAATCCATCCACATACATGACATTATTAGCTTTCACCTTTTCTTTTAGGAAAATAGACCCTTTTCCCTTAATGACGACAGGAGTATCATTTCCAAAAGTAACATTCTTTTCTTTTTCTAGCGCACTATATGCAAGAAGTTTGTTTTTGTCACCTGTCATGTGTTTTGAGCCTCCACTATCAATGTACCATTGATTTTCTTCACCTTCTGCAAATAAAGCTATGCCACAATTTTCAGCCTGTAATTCCTTCTTTTTCCACACTTTGGAGCTTGAAGGAAACTGCTCTTTTGGCTGGACTTTGCTTCTACATTCAGATTCTTCATGACCAAAGTTATTGCAATAAGCACATTCAACTTAATTTTGAAGAGGAGAAAAATTTGTTATAGGTATTCTTCTTTGTTCCAATATCACTCCTTTTCTTTCTTACTTCTCTTTTCATGATGGTTTTATATGCAACACATTGAACAACTTTATGACCAAAATTGTGACATGAGAAACATTGTCCATTGAAGAAGAAATTTCTGCGATCATGAAATCTTCTACTTGAATTTACCTGTTGATTGGTGTTTCTCTGAAAGGTATTCCTATTAGTGTTATTTGAATTGAGATGGTCATGCTTTACCTGTAAAGAATCTTTATTCCCTTGCTGAGTAGGAGAATGTTGTATACTAGCTGTAGCTGCTTTTAGATAATTTGGTGTCGAAGCCTGAGAAGATTCTCCGATATATCCAAGACCTATCATTATGAGAGGAGAACATTGTACCTTGATAATTTCATCTAGGGTTTTAGATCCTTTAGCAAATCTAAGATTCAAAGTCTTCACTTTCTCAATTGCTTTTCTTAGACTCACTATTTCACATTCTAATTTCTCATTGTGTTTCTCCTTTTCTTCAAGCTGATTTTTCAGTGTTTCTATGGATATTTTACTTTCTTCTAAGCATATTTTGAGTTGATTGAATTCATCAAGAAAATCATTGTTCTCTAAAGTATCCATAAAAGTATCTTTTTCTTCTCTAGATTCTTTTTCAAATGCCATGAGAAGTCTAAGATCTTGTTCACATTCTTCCTCACTGTCAGATAACCCATCACTATCTTCATGAGTATAGTAACCTTTTCTAGTGCTAAACCGATTCTTATTCCTTCTTGCTACTTCCTTCCCTTTTTCATGTGTTTCTTTGTAAGGACACTTAGCAGCATAATGACCAACTCTTCCACAAGAAAAAAATTTGAAATGAAGCTTACCTCTGAACCGTCCTGTGCCAAGTTGGAGTTTCTTTACAAAATTTACCTCATCTTCTTCTGAGATATACCATGATCCTTTTGTCTCTTGTACTTCTTTCCCTTTTGTAGAAGCTCTAAAGACGACTTCTTTGACTTCAAATGGTCCTCCTCTTCTCATTTCACATGCAGTTAGTATGCCATGAAGTTGCACCACAGTAAGATTTTGAAGATCCTTCTTTTCTTCAAGAGCAAAAACTTTTGACTCAAATTTTTCCGTTAGTGATCTTAAAACTTTCTCAACCAAAGTAGATTCGGTTATTGTTTCTCCCATATTTCTCATACGATTTACAATATCATCAATATGTAAAAAGAAACTGGCAATGCTCTCCTCATTATGCCTTTTTAGATTTTCATATTGAATTCTGAGAGTTTGGAGTTTAGTACTTTTTACCTTTGCATCCCCTTCATAACTTAGAATGATTTTGTCCCATATTGCCTTTCCTGTATCCAGATGCATGACTTTGACAAATTCTGATTCAGTTAGACTTCCCAATAGAGCATTGACGGCTTTTGCATTCGTTTCATAATTCTTTCTTTCTGTTGGATCTGTTGGAACTGTGGCTGGATATTGATATCCTCCTTCAACAATAGCCCATACATCTACTCCCAGAGACTAAAGATAGGATCTCATCTTTGTTTTCCAGAAGATTAAATGTTTTCCGTTGAAGAGCGGAGGCTTGATAGATGATGTTCCATCTTGATTACTCATCTTGATTGATCTTCCTTCTAGCGGCTAAGCTTTTACAGAAGGACCTGCTCTGATACAAATTTTTGGGAAAAATACTGAGAGGGGGCGGGGGGGGTGTGAATCAATATTTAGAGCTGACTGAAAACTTTTTACTTTTTCTTGGAGCAGATTTCCATACGCGGTTTTTATGAACTGAACTAGCATATGCACTCGGAAATATGGAAGGAAACTAGCGTATACTGATTTATCTTTCAGATTTAGAGAATCAGTCTTTTAAACAGATTTATCAGTTATGAATAGGACTAGATAATCAGAAGTTATGAGCAGTAAACAATAGTATAAAGCATCACACACATGAACACCAAAATTTAAGGCAGAAATCCAAATTGGGAGAAAAACACCGTTGTTTTTGTCTCTGTCTTCAATATTTATTATATATAAAACCTTTTACAACATTGTACTAATGCAGACTTATACCAGTACGCAAGCTTCTACCTGCAGAAGGCTGCAACCTTCTCTCGTTTTCCAGCTACAACTGGAAGGGAGCTCCAACCCCCTGATCTCGTTTACCAGCCTCTCCTGGAAGGGAGCTTCAACCCCCTGATTTCAACACTAGCTTCTACTGGCTGAAAGCTTCTACTTCCATACTGAAGACTTCAACCTTTAGACCCACTGTATACCACATTTCATCAATTTTCATACTAGATCAAACAGCTTCAACACAACCCTTCAGTTAACATCAACACATATTTTTCCCAATACTTCAAACAGAACAGTGAGACCACTATAACCAGAATATCAGAAATAACCCAGACTTCAGAATATATATGGAGATACAAACTCAACCCTAAACATTCATTAATTCAAATAGCATATGCTACTTTTATTCACTTAAGCCGTGTGTATACGTGCTTTCCTTCTCACCAACCTGCGTATGCCTCTATGCATACTTTTTTTCATAACATGAAATGCATACACCACTTCTCTTCACTGAAGCTGCGTGTATACGTGCTTTTCTTCGTATCAACCTGCGTATACTTCTGAGAATACTAATTTTCATAATGTGATCAATCTCAGATTCAGATCTGAGGCTTTCAGTCAGACACCTTCTCAGCAATGCAGAACCTTTAGACAGTCAGTCAGATTTAACCATTCTTTTTCACTCATTGATTAGATTTGTTCATTATCGAATCAACAGCATGCTCCATATTCAATCAACCCAGAACTTCAAGTAGACTTCATTGACTGACAGCAGAGAGAAAACATAAATCGCAGAATTAATATCTCTAAATAAGCTTCAGAAATCCTAATTTCCATATGCGCTTTTAATGAAGCGAACCCGTGTATATACGCACTTTTACCAAGACAAAATAGCGTATATATCTGTAGAAGATAAAAATTTTAGAACATACCAGATCTATAAACTTACCCATATTTCTTCAATTTCTTCATCAGACTTGCGCCAAGTCTTCATCATTTCTTTTGCAAATCATCCTAGAGATTCATCATTTCTAGATCTAGAGATCTTGAACCTTCATTATATCCATAGGTGCATCATAGATTCAGATCTATCAATTAAGAATAGAGTTCAACCATGCAGATATTCCTTAGAGGAATTTATTCATCAAAAAACCTTACACATGCACACCTTGCACTATGATCCTGTTCTCCCTATATAGTTTTAGCCTTTATCAATACCATGAGTCAAAACCATACAACTTTCGATGGTATTCTTGGACAGAATAAAATAAACCATACAGCGCTCAATATTATGTGCCAAAACCATGGTAATGCCCCTTGGTATTATAAATTTGGAGCGCAAAAGGGCATACGCGACTTGGGACATACTTATCCGTGTGCATACGCGAATTTGCCTTTACAAACTCGCGTATACATTGTGACATATTATATTTATCATTTCTCTGGCACTTACTGGAATTATTTTCTCTGTCACATTTGAACTGAACTATAGATACATCATTCTTATATCTTTAACACATAGGTTGCTATCCAAAGACAACTTCATCAAGTAGGTTGCCATCAAGGACAACACATTGCATCATATTGCCAAAAATCGACCCCTTCACGTGGCTCCCTTAATTCACTTCGCATGTCAGGACAGAGCTATTATCTGGCCTTCTACGACCCCCTATGTAGGATGATTCCCCACAATCTCCTACAATCTCCTAAGACTGGAACATTACAATAGATGGTCTAGACCAATATTACTTAATGACATAGTAGAAGTATGCATGGTAGGTATGCATTGCAAATAAGCATTCATTTCACTACATCAAGGATTGAGAAATCATCTATAAACTATAGTAGATTAAATGAGTTGAAGAATTATCAATGGGATTATAGTCAGGATGTCAGAATAGAGAAGAATATTGCATCACATATTATTCGAGCTAATTGAAAGGATGAAGTTATTTTCTGCATTAAATTGCTATGCTGGATCAAACAAAGAACTGGAATTATCATAATAGTGAACATTTTCATATTCTTGGGACAACGTTATGGAATTTCATCTCTTTACAAATATTATTATGGTACATAACAACAAGCCATTTTTTTGGTACAAGTAACGACCAATGGAGAGCATTGGCATCAACATTAAATTCTTGGAGTGCATGTTCATTGTGGAATCAAGGTAAAAATATTAATCGGAATACGATTTTTAGTGGCATTCACCCACAAACACATCAGGGTATAGACAAATTTGTATTTTCAATCTCTTCTTGGCGTCGGTGATTATGTTGCGGCGTAATAACCATGCGCACTGAAATATAACTTACCAAGGTCGAACTCTTATAAGGTAAGGGGAAGCTTCTAATTGGGTTTTTATTAAATCTGAATAGTTGATGTAAAAATCATAATGTGGGGTATTCAATGGTTTTATAATCATTGTCTATGTAATAAGTTTCCGTAGGAGATTAAAAATTATTTGGGCATAAATTTGAAGAATGAATTTTATATGCAACAAGATTAGAGTTTGAGAGTAGCTCGGGCATCAGAGGAATTTTAATATATTATTGGCGCATATTGAGTATTATAATATTATAATATATTATATTATAAATATACACAGCAGCGTGTATTGAAAAAAGAAGCGCATGTGTATTTAATTACACAGTGAATAAAAAGTCTGCGTGCATTTTTTTATATACATAGCAGTGTGTTGAAAACAATAGAGAGCCTGAAGGCTTATTTTGTAAGAAAAGGCAAAGTTTTAAAAAGACAGAGTATGTGTAGTTTTGAAAAAAAAATAGATCAGGAAGCTTCTCACCGAGAACGTGCTGAGAGACTGATCAGAGAAGTAAAGAAGATGTTCAATTCAATGTCAAAAAAATATGGTGAATTAATCAATCCACTCAACGACCTCATTCAACGCCTTTGGATGGTCTTTAATGTTGAACGTTTGGGGATCGATATACATTTCGAAAATTGAACTGATAATTATATCCGGCAAATTTATAGTTCGAATTAGAAATCAAAGGCAATTTCTTTAAATAGCATCGATCTACTCTGAGATTGATGCTAAATTTCTCAATCACACAACATTCAATTAAATGAATATACACAATAAAACATATAACGACAGAAATATTCTCTGTTCCATCAATCCCATTTGTTGATTTCGTTTGCAGATATATTCACACTACGTCAAACTGAAATTAGGGTATACATGGTGAAAGCCTAACAAACTTGTCAAACATTGTTTAATATCATTTCACGGTCAATCAAACCAAGCTGTCGAAATAATCTGACCTGCATCGGATGAATAAGTAGTTTAAGAACCCAACTATAAAAGAGTTTTTTTTATAAACAAGATGGAGGAAGAACCTAGAGAGAATAGAAAACATGATGAAAACAAGAAGTATTCAAAATCTTATCATCGAGAGTGTGCGTTCTACAGCCGTGAAGCTCCTTAGAAGGATTTCTTACTTTGATCCAACTAGCCACAGTCTTGGTGCTCTGCATCCAAATGTGTCAACTACTCTAAAGCAGGTGGCCCTATGGTCTGAAAGAAATTGAGTGTTACGATGCCAACCATCACAACAGATACGTGGAACAACTCCGTGGAACCACTCTGTTGAAACGTTTGGGTGACACCCTGGTTCACCTTCCCGTAACGGTTCCCGCTTGTGCGATAGCTTTGCAGAATTCGTTGCGCATGGCACTGGGTGAAGATAATGGCCATTAAAGAATTCATTGCATGTGGCACGTTGCTCCCGTTGGAATATGGATGGACATCGATATTTCTTGTTGTTTGCAAAGATGGACGCCTCCATACAAATCCCATGATTAAACTTGAAACGTTAAGCTAACCACATTCCATGAGGCTTCGATGATATAACTTTCTCACCCGAAAAATGTCCTTATTTCGCTCTAATCCCTCATACTCTCATACATGGAGATAAATAAGAGGAACAGTAAATTTTTAATGATCATTTGGTAAAAAATTAATTTAGCTAGGGTTTAAACACTTGATTTAGACATGAAAGGAGGTTATGGATTTTAATTTCATTCATTGATTGAGTGGCGACAACAAGAATATACCGGCATCTTTCAATCTAGACCATTGGATGAAAAATATTAATTATCATAATCATTAATGAAGCAATTTCCGATAGGGGGCTACACCTATCAGCGTAAAAATAAGTTTATATATGTGCATGTGCATTTTCATTTGAAATTTTTTAATATATATATATATATATAACTGTACATGTATATTGTACAGTTTACAATTGCAGATGTTCCCATGGGCGCCGGGTGGGGGGACTTGTAGCAAGTGAACAAATGGATAGGGAACCTCATGAGGTATTGCATGATTTTTTTTTACATGAAGTTCTATATATATTCTCACTCATTTTTAAAACATCAAATTTTAATGTTCAAGTACATGTGCATTGTGTACAGGTTTCCAATTCTTTGCATGATAGTGAGAGGATTGAGACCCTGATAGGAAAGACGCAACATCCATCTCTATTTGATGGACCTGATTTGTAGATTTGATTTCAAGATTTAGATAGTCTTAAATTTAATTTTTATATATTATCTAGATGCCTTGTCATATATATATATAACCTAATACAGTTTGATACTTGTGAGATCTACAATTTCTGGACATATTTTATGAAATCTACAATTTTTGGACATATTTTATTACAGTGTCAATATAATTTGTTTTGTTCCAAAAAGTTAAGTTTTGGATGGTTTTAGTACTTTTGGCACGTGAATGTGAAGTAATGTTGTTATATAATTTGTTTGGTTTTTAAAACTTGTAAGTTTTGGATAATTGAACTTCTAGTAATGTTGTCATCTGTAAATTAATGTTTTGCTTCTATAAATTAATGTTTTACTTCTAAACTACATTTGGCATGTTATTTAATGATGTGTTATAATTTGTTTTGTTTTTAAAATTTAAGTTTTGTTTTTCTTATAAACTACATTTGGCATGTTATGAAATGATGTGTTATAATTTGTTTTGTTTTTAAAATTTAAGTTTTGTTTTGCTTCTAAGCTACATTTGGCATGTTATGTAATGATGTGTTATAATTTGTTTTGTTTTTTAAATTTAAGTTTTGGATGCTTGAAGTACATTTGGCATGTGAAGTAATGTTGTGATCTATAATTTTTTGTCATTTATTAAAAGTTAATTTTTGGATGGTTTCAATCTACATTTTGCATGTGAAGTAATGTTGTGATTTATAATTTTTTGTTAAATTAAAAGTTAAATTTTGGATGGTTTCAATCTACATTTGGCATGTGATATAATGTTAAATGTTTTTATTGGATAGTTGAACTATAATTGGAATGGCATGTGAAGTAATGTTATGTATGATATAATCAAAAAGTTTTTAAAACTCAAGTTTTGGATGGTTTCAATGTACATTTGGCATGTGATATTTAACGTTAAATGTTTAATTTTTTAATGTTGCACGATATACAATAAAAAAAAATTTAAAACTTAAGTTTTGGATGGTTTCAATCTACATTTGGCACATGTGATATAATGTTAAATGTTTCTACTAGATAGTTGAACTATAATTGTCATGGCATGTGAAGTAATGTTGCACGATATATTTAATTAAAAAGTTTTTAAAACTTAAGTTTTGGATGGTTTCAATCTACATTTGGCACATGTGATATAATATTAAATGTTTTTATTGGATAGTTGAACTACAATTGGATGGCATGTCAAGTAATGTTCTGATATAATAAAAAAAAAATTAAAACCCAAGTTTTGGATGGTTGAAGTACATTAATCATGTGATGTAATGTTGTGATATAATCAAAAAGTTTTAAAACTAAGTTTTGGATACCATTTTAATCTACATTTAATGTAAATCTCTTTAATTTTGATTTAATGTTAAATGTTTTAAATGTAAATCCCTTTAATTTTGATTTAATGTTAAATGTTTTAAATGTTTTGATATAATGTTAAATGTTTTGATCTAATTTTTTGATGGTTTCAATCTACATTTGGCCTATGGAAGACTCCCATGCGTAGACATCGGATGCGTTGCAGAAGGGGAGGTGGGGGTAGGGGTGGAGGGGGCAGGAGTGTTGGCTCTCGCTCGCTTCTTTCAATCCATGACACAGGTGAGCACCCTCCTCCGGCAAGCAGTGTCACACACTTTCACTTCACCAGCGCTATGGTCAGACCTCGAATTACGGCGACCATTTCTGTGTTTTTTCAGGAGGATCCCCAAGATGAAGGTGCCTTTGGTTCCAAGTCCACCATCCCAACCCATCAGCCCCAAGACACCAGTGGCGGCAGCTCGGCTCGTGTGGAGAAAAATCTCAAAGACGACTCTGGCTCCTCTTCCACTTCGGAGAGCTCCTCCCAGCACTCCAAGGGAGTAGTTGATGATCCAGAGGACTACAGTTGTCCAATTGTGGAGGAGAATCCTCCTACACACATCGATAGCTAGCCTGATGTCAGGTCCTCTTTAGCTTTTTTGAACTTTTGTCATGTTTTGAAATCACTGTGCTTTTGAACACTCTATGTCTGATGGTTTCCCGATATTGGGCAGCATCTTCCGGGCTGGTTTCCCGGTTATGGGCAGCCCCTTTTCTGTTTTTTTAATTCAGACCCCCTCTGATTGTTTTGATTTAATCAAAAAGAGTAAAGAAGTAGTTATATGTATTTATCCCTTTAATTTTGATTTAATGTTAAATGTTAAATGTTTTGATATAATGTTAAATGTTTTGATCTAATTTTTCAATGGTTTCAATCTACATTTGGCCTATGGAAGACTCCCATGTGAAGTATTGTTTTGATTTAATCAAAAAGAGTAAAGAAGTAGTTATATGTAAATCCCTTTAATTTTGATTTAATGTTAAATGTTAAATGTTTTGATATAATGTTAAATGTTTTGATCTAAGTTTTGGATGATTTCAATCTACATTTGGCCTATATGGAAGACTCCCATGTGAAGTATTGTTTTGATTTAATAAAAAAGAGTAAAGAAGTAGTTATATGTAAATCCCTTTAATTTTGATTTAATGTTAAATGTTAAATGTTTTGATATAATTTTAAATGTTTTGATCTAAGTTTTGGATGGTTTCAATCTACATTTGGCCTAGATGGAAGACTCCCATGTGAAGTATTGTTTTGATTTAATAAAAAAGTTTTTAAAACTCAAGTTTTGGATGGTTGAAGTACATTTGGCATCTTAAGATTGCTTTTGATCTCTACATACTCTTGTTTGAGTGAAAAAATTTCCAATAGGAAGAACATAGCTTTTCAATGCAACTAACCATATCAATTGAGCTCTAATTGAAAAAAAAGTAAAGTAGATATATGTATTTATCCATTTAATTTTGATTGGAAATATAAGAAGTACATATATGTTTGTTGAATTCGGGTCAATGTCATTAATGCACTCAAATAGGTAGCCTTGTTGATTTATAAATTGGTAAATTGATGACATTCAGTTAATTGCATTCTAGAACATAGAACATATCCGACCATTGGACAGACAAATTTTGTACTTGATTTTCAATTAGGAATAGAGATGTGGGTCAAATCCCACCAAAAGTCAGAGAAGTGCTCCAAGTCTCTTGTCTGAAAGGAATCTTCGTACAAAACTATATTTTGGATGATTTATTTACATTGTGGATAATTTTTATCAAAAAATCCCACAAGAAAAATTGGGTACATTCAGTTCGTGTATATATCCAATACGTGCAACATTTTTCATCAATGCACATAGAAAACTACTTTCAATTAATTGCATTCTAGAACATATATATTGAGTACGTAAATCATTTTTCATCAATGCACATAGTAAAACTACTTGAACAATTAATTGCATTCTATAACATGTATATATATATCCAATACATGTAACATTTTTCATCAATGCCCATGTATAGAAAAGCTACTTTCAGTTGGTACTAGAGCATGTGCATGTACCAAAACAATTTGTACATGTGCAAACACTTGCAAAAATAACATAAGCAGCTCAATTTTTAGTTGAGTACTAGAAGTTCTAAAACATATTTAATCCAAAGAGAATAAATTGTTGGACAATTCAATCAAAAAAATTCTAATGGAATTCCATCTTCAATAATCCGTTCATGATCGGATTTTGACATTTTCCATCTCTTAATTTTCGATTTTTTCTTTGATTGAACTTCTATCAACTTTATGCGTGCTGCACACACTAAGTGACTATATTGACAACTTATGGAATCAGGTTCATAGTCTTCAAAGTAAACAAAGTCTCCACTTTGATGAGTTTGTCTGAAAAATAACCTTTCAGTATAATAGACCCTCTGTCATACTGAAATCCGTGATCATTATAGTCTTGTAATAATTTCATTTTTCGTTCAGTGCAACGCATCAAATAATACTTCACATTTTCATCGTTGTCAATAGGTGAAATTACAGCAAAAACATCTCCTTCACAATAAAATAAAAATTTAACATTTAATTATGCATATTTAAATTTATTTCTAGATCTTTAAATCATTAGAAAGTAATTCAAATGTTACCTTCTCTAACAAGATCAGAAACTCGATCACCATCGGATGATATTGTATTTTCCTCTGATTGCATTTCTTCAAACATTGCAACAGACATTTTTCCCTTTGTATTTAGCTCTGTATGTTTCCAATCGTTCACATACATTTTGTTTTCACAAACGTCATTGTATTTTGTGTTGTCTATGCAAACATCACAAAAACAAGAATATTTTCTTTTATCCAATGCAAACACATTTGTGGACAACTTTGTTTGAATTGAATGCAATTTTCGAGTCCCTTTTATTGTTTCAACGCCATTTCCAATTGATCTATCTACGTCTTCGATTCCAATATGCCAGAAAAACCTTTATATGGAAAATTAGAAGAAGAATTTGTAAATATGATATCAAAATACAATCAAAGATAATCATTGCATGATAAATGTACAATGTTTAAAATTAGATTTCCAATAAAAATTAAATTGAATGTACCTTCGCACTTCCCTTGATGGGTTAGTCTCATGGCTTAGAGCAGCGATGCACCATTGAACAACTTCTTTCGCATCCACAAGTCGGCTTGCAGAGGGGTTCATTTGATATCTTCGAAGTGCTCATTTTATGCATGCCCCTGCACCGTCATGTTCTCCTTTTCCATGGCCAGTCTCAAAGAAATTCCAACAATGTTTAATGCATGTTTTCTTATGAAGACAACACAACCAAAAGAATGATCGTGCAGATTTGAATTGACCTGCGCATCCGTCTGACCATATCCAATGTTCATTGAATGTTATTCCACGATTTTTCAATGAATCATAATTTTTTCCAAAACAATGTTGTACAAAACATGTATCATGTGTACGATCGTCACTGATATAAAAGTGATATTCTTTAATGATATGTCAATTTTCACTCGTGATTTCTATATGATCGACATTTTGTTCAGCATGTCTATATAGAATATGGACGAGCATGGAGACTTGGTCAGAATGATAGTATTCACTCCGAATTTCTTTTTGTGGAACAAATGTGTAGTTTTCTGCAAAATCAATCACTGACAAAATGGTCCCTGGTGGAAAACATTCATGAGATTTTTTGAATTGCAAGTCTTGCCATCAAGCTCTATGGGAATGCTTGGTGTATTTGTAAATTTATGCCTCAAACTTTCTCAAAAAGTCTATCACAAAAATTTCGTCTTCTCGTAATTCAATTCTTTTAACACTATTTGCACCTTGAATCGATGTATGGATATATTCATATCTCTTCCATTTCACTTTCATGTTGGACAATGATTGATCATTTATATCAATACGATATTTGTTTTGAAATTTAGTCAAATTTCTACAATCATCGCATTTTTTACCACCAACACATTTATTTTTGTAAAATAGTTCATCGCTTTCTCTTTCACATAGAATTTGAGATATGAAATCATGGATAGTGGAAGGAGGAGGTGAATCCTTCCATAATGTTCTACCAAAATCAAGGAATGTGTCATAATATAACTCAAATTCCACATGATAACGGCAACAACAAGTGTCGTGTACGGTGATAGGTTTTACATACCATGGTTTTTGTTGAACAAAAGTATTGATTGAAACATGAATTTCATGATTCTCTTCTTTGAACTTGTTGAATAACTCTATCTGAGTGGTTTCCAAGAAATATTTTTCATGTTCTTCATACTGATTTCGTGCTATTCTTCTTTGCATCACAGGCTTTGCAGTTGGAGAAGCACATGAATTGTTTTTCCAATATTCATACATTATTTTTTTAACATTTTCTCCAAGTCTATCTTTATATGGTTGCCTACAAATAGCTCTCCAACAAGCGAGTTCATCATTTACATCTATTTGCAGCCAAAATTTCCGATGTTTGTGCAAAGTTTTTCACGACGTTCCTAATGCTCGTGCCATAGATGTTACCAAACGATTATCTTTGGTACTTGATGAAACCACTGCCATATGTATTCCTCTACGTACAATTGAAACATTTTTCTGTCTAGATCTCCTAATTGAATTTATAGCACTACTTATATTTTGTATCACATTTTCTTTCATTTTTTTATCCTTGGTTGATTTTCGAATACCCAGTAGTGTCATAGCTTCTTTCAATTTCCTTAATGATAGGATACCTTTAAACATTTCAGCTTGAACTGTTCCCTTCTCCTTTATGAAATACGTTTCAAAAATGCGATTAACACGATATCGTATATAATTGTCAGGTTTTTTTATCTCCATGTGTGTGAGTGTCAACATTTTCTAACATCTCATCATCGACACTGATTTCGACTGTACATATTCGAATAAATAGTACATAATAAGTTTACATATTCAATAAATAACTAAATTAATAAATATATGTATAATTTCAATAATACGTGCATGTGTTCAATATATATATATATACCTTGTGATTCAATTTCTTCACTTGAATTTCTTTCAATATTTTCACCATCTTCAATCATTGGTTCAATATCTCTTTCACTTTCTCTTTCAAAATTTTGTATTTCATCATCAATATTTTGAGGAACATTTCTCTCTGTTTACATTGCAAAATATTTTTCTTGAATGAGTTTATGAAATAAAAATTAAGCTTCGCATTTTACAATAGGAAAATTTTAAATATATCAATAGATCATAATATTTACATCTACATACCTGCTTCAATTTCTAGTTGAGGTTGATTTTCCCCTTCAATATTTGAGAGTGCTTCTATCTTTCTTTTGCGAGATTGTCTCATCTCTTCTCTATGTTCCTCAGAGTCTCTTTTTCGATCATATTTTCTCGCACAATTCCTTTGATTTCCCATGATAATAGAGTATGAAGTTCAAAAAATTTCCTTCAAAAATTTAGACAATAAATCAATTAAAAAAAGCATCACAAAAGATTTAATTTAAAAAAAACTCATTTTAATTTTTTTGCAAAAAATACATACTCCAATCCAAAACACTTACTTTAAAAAATACGAGAAAAAAATGTCTTATAAAAATGAAATGAAGCTCAAAAGATTTACTTCAACTCAAAACACGTACTCTAAAAATTCGAAATTAAGCCCAAATCTATACTTTCAAAAAAAATGAAGAACAAAAAACATTCAAAAAAATGTATCACATACCTCCAAGAAATGTCCTTTGAATGTACGTCCAAGAAAATTTCTTAAACCCAAAACAATTCTTTGCAAAATCAGACTGCCTCCAAAAAATGTCTTTCAAGAAAAGTCCTTAAACCCAAAACAATTCTTTGCAAAATTAGACCACCTCCAAGAAATGTTTTTAAACCCAATTCTCTAAGAAAAGTCTTTAAACCCAAACCAAGACCTTTGTAAAATTAGACCAAATGTGCGAAATGTGTGAAAATTATGAAAGATTTCGTGGCAATTTATATTGCCGCGAAATGTTTTTTTGGAGGGATCTGTGAAATTTTTCGGCTGACAGAAAAGTAGGCAGAATTTCAGCGGAACTTTGAAAAAAAATTTGGCCAAACTTTAAAAAAAAATCGGCCAAACTATTAAGGCGTGAGACTTAATGGCCTGTTTGAGAAAAAACTAGTTCGGCCGCACTTTGTAGAAAAGTTCAGCCGAACTAACGCATCACTACTTACTATATATATAACTAAAGTTTAAAACATGCATCGTGACATTTTAAAACATAAAAAATTAAAACTTAACCAAAGTTCTAAAACCTTAATAAATCACATTTCGCGGATTTGAAGGGTTTTTATAGAATGCGGTTAATGTGTTTATCACATCCAATTTTCTCTAGGCTGACTGGACATCCAAACCATGCGATAGCGCTGTGATTGGTTGGTGTTAGACACAGTGGCGGAACTCAAAGTTTTATCCAAAACGATTTATGTTCTTATCGCATCCATTTTGGGGCTAGGTGATGTAGGCACCAAAACTTGCGATACGTTTTCTATTCGTTGGATGGTTTGATGAGTCAGCATGTGGGTCCTCCATTCAATGCGGGGGTAAAAGGTAAGGTGACGTAGGCTCAAAAGTTTGTGATCGGTCATTGATTGTTAAGCGGTCTTTGTGACGTGGACTATGGGCTCCACACAAGGTGATGTGGGCCATTTCAAATTCAAAAGAAATGGCGTGAGAGGTAATGGTGATCGATGAACTTTAATGTGGGTATGGCATGATTTAAAGATGGTAGGCACGGGAGATAAGACCGCGTACAGAACACAGGGTTGCATGGTCAAACCACAAGGTTAAATATGAAACACAACAAAGCATGACTACGGCCATAACCCAAATAATTGAACTTGCAGGGTTTTAAAGATCAAAACTTCAATGCGAGATTGAGTGTAAACAGAACCAAAAAAATTCCTACTCTTTTTGTCCTTTAATTTGCAACAGAATTAAATTTTCATTGTCCTTCTACTCTGTTCTAGTTGAAATAAATATTTCCAACAATAATCTATGTAAAATGAGCTTCAATGGACCAGACACGTACTTGTTTTGCAAAGAGTCTCACAAAATTGTGTTACATATATTTTTACAATGCGCTTTCTCTCGAGCAGTGTGGGATACTTTTTTTCGACTTCCCTCACTTCAGTACTTTTCCTCATTTGAATCCTATTATGTTTAGTGAGCCAACAGAAGAGGGAATTATAAATCCACCCCAGTTCATATCCAGAGAGATATGGTGTTCAAGGAACACTTTGAACTTTAATAATAAGCCTTTGAATGTACCTAGGATTTTCACTAACATACAAGCTTTGCTGGAGGCATGGAGTATATATAAACGAGATGACACGATTCCCTAGCAGATGAATAACTGACAGGATTCCCAGGTCAATGAATAACTATATGTTGTTAGAGTTTCCACCTGGTTAATTCGATGGATCTACCCAATCTTGTAGATGTGGTTGTGGCGCTATGTTGTGGATCAACCCCCAGATTCAATATTTACTCGTATGGTTTGATATGGTTCTGGCACTGTGTTGTGGATCAAACTCCAGATTCAATATTTACTCTTATGGTTTGGTGGGGAAGGTTCAAACACTAGAGAAAATATTTTGGCGAACGGTATCACTCGAAGAATATCTATCACACCTTCCTATCTAGCCAACTGGTTGGATTGTATTGAGATAATGAGACTTTCGTTTGGTGAAATTTTTTTCACTCATGTTTACAGGGAATTGAACATTATTGGAGATAGTTTTTCAAAGAAAGGAATATGGGAAGCTCTTGGTATCATATGTTTTAGGCGAATATTTGGGGATACGGTGTTGGAGGAGGGCGAAATTTCTCACTATTAATTTCTTCTTGCACATCCAGAAATTTTTACTTCCTTTGTTGTTACATTATTTCTTTTGGTTAAAATCTATTTCTCTTTATATTCTGATTTGGACATCATGGATAGATTTTTGTGGATATTTAAACTTTAAATTTTATCTATCTTGGTGGAGATATAGTTTCTAATTACTCAGGCTATATATTCGACCAAAAAATTCACTGTATCCAACAAATATGCACTTCTCCCCCTTACTGTCCAAGTTCTTCCTTAGCTGATATGGAATGTGTGCATAAGCCACACAACCAAAAACTCTCATGTGGGTGACAATTTTTTTATGCCACTCCATGCTTCTTCCGAAACTTTGTTCATAACACTCTTTGTTGGGCATCTATTCAAGACATATTCTGCACAATGTACAGCTTCAACACAATATTCATTTGGAAAATGTTTTTCCTTCAACATGCTTCTTACCATGTCTATGATGGTTCTATCTTTCCTTTCAACAACTCCATTTTTCTGTGGTGTATACCTTGCTGTAAATTGCTTGTGTATCCCATTTTCTCTGCAAAAACACATAAATTCTTTGGAGATATATTCTCCTCCTCTGTTTGTTCTTAAGACCTTAATATGCTGCCCACTTTGATTCTCAACAAGAGATTTAAAGTGGCAGAATTTCTCAAACACTTCACTCTTCAACTTCAAGAAATAAACCCAAGTTTTTATTCTGTAATCATCAATAAAGGTCAGCATATAGTGGCCCCCTGCTAATGATGGTGTTTGCATTGGTCCACACAAATCTGAATGGACAATTCTAAGGGTGCCTTTTCCCTTATGCTCTTCCCTGATGGAAATATTTCTCTGTGTTGTTTTCCCAAGATGAAACCTTCACATAGTCTGTCTGATTTCTCAATCAATGGTAATCCCTTTACCATTCCTTTCCTATGCAACAAATTCAGACCTCCAAAGTTGAGATGTCTAAATCTCAAGTGCCATAACTAGTTTTCATCCTTTGCTTCTCTTTGAAATGTCTCTTGTGTCATTGTTGTGATTGTAACTCTTTTCTTCAAATTTTCTCTCATCTTGAGAGGAAACATTTTGTTTATTGTCATCTTCACTTGTGCAATGCATTTCTTGCTTGGTGGCTTATCCATGATGGTGCATACATCATCTTCAAAGAAAACATTATAGCCTTTCCAAATGAGTTGTCCAATACTCGAAAGGTTACACTTCATACCAGGCACATATTAAACATATAATATGGATTTCATTTCTCATTTCTTTGTCAAAACACTTACTTTGTATTTTCCCATGACATAGACTTTATTCTCTGTCTCAAATCTTACTCGAGACTTCACATTTTCATCAATTGTGGAAAACATAAAAATGTTTCCATTCATATGGTTGCTACATCCTAAATCTAGAAACCATATATCTTCATTTTTCTCTTCAACCATATTACATGCTAAAAACAAATTCTCTTGACTAATATTTTCTTTTCTAAAATTAGCACTAGGTCTACTACCCATGTCATTATGTTTTTGCCTACATTCATTGGCATAATGGCCATACTTCTTACAATAATGACATTGGACTTAGGATGTATCATACCTTTGTCCATGTGCTTGATTTTGTCCACCTTATTGACTGCTGACTTGGCTTTGATTTTGACTTTGGTTGCTACCCCTTCCAATAGTATTTGCAGGGTCGATTCTTCCTCCTCTGTTTTGACTTCTGCCTCTTCCTTTTACTATGTAGTTTCCTCTGCCTTGACCTCTACCTCTTCCAAAAGGCATTTGGGTCTTGAAGGCATGCTCCAAATATGAGTTTGTTGTTCTTCCCAATCTTTGTTCATGTGTCATCAATGATGCATGAAGCTCATCAACAATAAAATTTGAGAGATCATTTGTCTCTTCAATGGTTGTGACTATCACATCAAATCTTGAGGGTAAGCTCCTCAACACTTTCTTCACTATTCTTATTTCTTATACTGTCTCTCCTTTGTGTAACCAACCCAATCAACAAAGTGAAGAATGAGTCTATTGTATCAGACTCTTTCATGCAAATGACTTCAAAATCTCTTCTCATTAATTGAAGCTTTGTTGTCTTTACCTTCTCCATTCCTTGGAAGGATGTCTGGAGGGTATCCCATGCATCCTTGGACCTCTTGGATGATGCAATCCTTGGAAATACACTTTCATGCACTGCTTGATAGAGACAGAAAAATGATTTTGAGTCATTCTTCCTATTACTCTTCAGCAAATCCTTCTCTGTCTATGTTAAGGCATTAAATGCATTTTCATTTGCTGGTTTTTCTAAACCATCTTCAACTAACTCCCATAAATCTTGAGAGTCAAATAGGGTTCTCATTGTGATTGCCCAATAGTCATAATTCTTCCCATTAAACTGTGGGAGTTGATTATTTCCTATACTCGTGCTTGTGTTGGCTCCTGCCATGGCTAGCTTACTGAACTATGCCTTTAAAACTTGACTGTGTTTTTTAAATAAACATTCTCACTGCTTGTTTTGCTGAGCCTTCACACTGATGTTCAAAAGCTACAACAACACCTTCTTCCTTCAGCTTCTTTGTCAAATGCAAAGAGCCTGGACTAGCTCTGATACCATGTTGAAATTTCTAAAGAATTTCGAACACACAGAAGAAAAACAATTCCTCTTCCCAACACAGAGATTTAATGGACAGAGATGCACAAAAACTTCTATTTCATTAAGCATAAAATCAGTTACAAAATGAAGGTTTTCTTCAGAAATTCCTTGTTCCAGTTTACAAAAAAAAATCCCACTTCAAGTGTTGCACACGTAGTGTTTTTCAATCTTTCTCTCTGTCTTTTTGTTTTTATGCCTTCAAGCTAATATATAAAAACAATACACAGTCTTTGTCTATTACATTTGACAGCCTTCGGGCCTTTTTATATATCATATGATATAACAAACTATTACAAAAATTATATATATTTTAAACATTACATGTTTATAATATATATATATATATTGTTTCGACATATATATATATATATATATATATATATATATATAACCAAAGTTTAAAACATGCATCACGACATTTTAAAACATAAAACATTAAAACTTAACTAAAGTTCTAAAACCTTAATAAATTACATTTCACGGATTTGAAGGGTTTTTATACAATGCGGTTAATGCATTTATCGCATCCAATTTTCTCTAGGCTTACTAGACATCCGAACTGTGCGATAGCGTTGTGATTGGCAGGCGCATGACACGGTGGTAGAACTCAAAGTTCTATCCTAAACGATTTATGTTCTTATCGCGTCCATTTTGGGCCTAGATGACGTAGGCACCAAAACTTGTGATACGTTTTCTATTGGTCGGATGGTTTGATGACTCAGCATGTGGGTCCTCCATTCATCGCGCGGGTAAAAGGTAAGGTGACGTAGGCTCAAAAGTTTGTGATCAATCATTGATGGGTCGATGACCTTTGCGACGTGGACTATGGGCTCCACGCACGTTGGCATGGGCCATTTCAAATTCAAAAGAAACGGCGCGAGAGGTAATGGTGATCAACGAACTTTAAAGCGGGTATGGCATGGTTTAATGGTGGTTGGCACAGGAGATAAGACCGCGCACAGAAGACGGCAACCAATATTTCCTATGCTATCGGCCCATTAATGCAGTGGGAGATACATTGTCCATCGTTAGATTTAAAATTGTTTAAATCTAACGATGGGCGGTGTATCTGCCACCGCATTAATGGGCCGATAACATACGAAATAAGCTTCGCCATAGAAGATAGGGTTGCGTGGTCAAACCACGAGTTTAAATTCGAAACACAAAAAAGCATGACTACGGCCATAACCCAAAGAATTGAACTTGCAGGGTTTTAAAGATCAAAACTTCAATACGAAATGGAGTGTAAACATAACCAAAAAATTTCCTGCTCGTTTTGTCATTTAATTTGCAACATAATTAAATTTTCATTGTCCTCCTACTCTGTTGCAGTTGGAATTAATATTTCCAACAATAATCTATGTAAAATGGGCTTCAATGGCCCAGATACGTGCTTGTTTTGCAAAGAGTTCCACGAAATTGTGTTACATATACTTTTACAATGCGCTTTCTCTCGGGTGGTGTGGGATAAAGTCGTGACTTTTTTTCAACTTCCCTCACTTCCGTCCTTTTCCTCGTTTGAATCCTATTATGTTTAGTGAGCCAACAGAAGAGGGAAGTATAAATCCACCCCTGTTCATATCCAGGGAGATATGGCGTGCAAGGAAAACTTTGAACTTTGAGAATAAGCCTTTGAATATACCTAGGATTTGCACTAACATACAAGCTTTGCTGGAGGCAGGGAGTATATATAAACGAGATGACAGGATTCCCTGGCAGATGAATAACTGAAAGGATTCCCAGGCAGATGAATAACTATATGTTGTTAGATTTTCCAGCTGGTTAATTCGATGGAGCTACCCAATCTTGCAGATGTGGTTGTGGCGCTGTGTTGTGGATCAACCCGCAGATTCAATATTTACTCGTATGGTTTGATGTGGTTCTGGCGCTGTGTTGTGGATCAACCTCCAGATTCAATATTTACTCTTATGGTTTGGTGGGGAAGGTTCAAACACTAGAGAAAATCTTTTGGCCAACGGCGTCACTGGAAGAATAACTATCACGCCTTCCTATCTAGCCAACTGGTTGGATTATATTGAGATACTGAGACTGTCGTTTGGTGCAATTTCTTTCACTCGTGTTTACAGGGAATTGAACATTATTGCAGATGGTTTTTCGAAGAAAGGGCTATGGGAAGCTCTTGGTATCATATGTTTTAGGTGGAGAGTTGGGGATACAGTGCTGGAGGAGGGCGATGTTGCTCAGTGTTAATTTCTTCTTGCACATCCAGGCGTTTTTACTTCATTTGTTGTTACATTATTTCTTTTCATTTCGATCTGTTTCTCTTTATATTCTGGTTTGGACAGCATGGAAAGATTTTTGTGCATATGTAAACTTTAACTTTTATCTATATTGGTGGAGATAGAGTTTCTAATTACTCAGGCAATATATTGGATAATTTTATTTATATGTATTGGACTTTCTTTTATTAATAAAATTCCGAAGTTTTTTCTTCAAAATAAAATGTTAACTATCCTAAACCAACTTCTCAATAAACTGACCAAATCCCAAACATATGTTAACTATCGGTGCATTTCAAGCAAGTGAATCGATCTCTTAGGAAATTGACCAAATTTCTTTATAAAACGTTGATTTTACTCAGCTGAAATGGTATAATTGAATAATTGAAATGATCGGACGGTGTTGCATTTTATTATGCAGGTTGATAATGGTTTCATATTATTGGACAAGCCATTGAATTTGATCATTAATTTCATTAACCACTCAACTGATTGTTTTAGGTTTCATTGACATTACTTCCATCAAATTAGATCCCATAGTGTATTTTTTCCTGTAATGAATGTTAATCCTAACACGGATATTCGGGTATGCGTTAATGGCCATTCAATGTCTCATGTAAAAAGTGCGAAAAGATTCACCTGAACCTCGGTTAACGCCCAACTTTGTTTCTCACTCTTCGCATCGGGAAACATAAATTCCATACAATCACATCCATGGAAACGTAAATTCCATATAATCACATCCATTACTTCAGGTAGCTTGCATTTATTCGTGAGTAGCTATAAAAAAAAAAAAAACACAAACACCCAAATCCAAATAAATATTCACATATCAGGGTTTTATGATAAAATATAAGTGTTATCATTAACAAAAAGAAATAGAAAAACATATTCAATCTACACTACTTGAGTAGGTCTAATAGTTAAAAAACACATAAAATTAGATAATAATAATAATAATAAACACTTAAATAAATAAATTCAAATCTAAAAATATATTATAGTTAATTATAAAAAACAAAATTTAAATCAGATCTTTATGTTTTAATATTATATCAGTTATCGCTATAGTTTATTTTTGATGTTTTAAAATATTATATTTTTAACGTTAAAATTTTGATTTAAAATTATAACTTTTATTCTAAAGAAAAATGTAAAATATGGATTTATTTTCTTGCAAAAATGATTGTAAGATATTAATTTCAAATATTTGTAATTTCACCAATTTAAAATAATGGCTGATTTAAAATAAGTAATAATAATTTGAGTTCAGATATTCAATTTCTCATATATTAAATAAATAATTTTTTTATTATGATTGAATAGTAAATATATTATTAAATATGAACACAATTTTTTAATTACGATGATAGGCGTAGCCTCTATCGAAAATCGCTTCATTAGTGATTATGTTAATTAATCTTTTTCATCCGATGGTCTATATTGAAAGATGCCAGTATATTCTCGTCATCGCCACTCAATCAATGAATTAAATTATTTTTTTACCAAATGATCATTAAAAATTTACTGTTCCTCTTATTTATCTCCACCTATGAGAGTATGAGGGATTAGAGCCAAATAAAGACACGTTTCGGGCAAGAAATTTCTATCGTCAAAGCTGCATGGCATGTGGTTAGCTTAACGTTTCAGGTTTAATCATGGAATTTGTATGGAGGCAGCCATCTTTGCAAACAACAAGAAATATCGATGTCCATCCATCTTCCAATGGAAGCAGCGTGCCACGCGCAACGAATTCTTTAATGGCCATTATCTTCACCCGGTGCCACGCGCAACGAATTCTGCAGAGCTATCGCACAAGCGGGCACTGTTACGGGACGGTGAACTAGAGCGTTGCTCAAACATTTCAACAGAGTAGTTCCACGGAGTTTTTCTACCTATCTGTTGTGATGATTGGCATCGTAACGCTCAATTTCTTTCAGACCATAAAGCCACCTAGTTTAGAGCAGCCAACGCATTTGGACGCAGATAACCGGGACTGTCGCTGGTTGGATCGAAGTAAGAAGTCCTTCTAAGAAGTTTCACAATTGTAGAATGCACGCTCTAGACAGTAAGATTTCGAATACACATGCGCTGTTTTTATTCACGCAGAGCAACACCAAAAATAACTGGTAGTTTCCTAAATATTAATAGTAGCAAATTAAATTAAATGTCACTATAGAGTACATAAATTGTAACATTTATGAGTCTCATGCAAGATGCTTAGACATGCTTGAAAATTTATGCTTCAACTCTTAAAAAAAATAATTCTGAAAATATTTATCAATACATCACATTGCAATCAGTGATCTATTCTTAGCGTGATCTAATATTTTTTAACATTTTAATTTATATATGTGATTATTTTTTGAAATTTCACCTTCGAATTTGTGAGATTTATAGAATGAGAAAACACTCGCTTAAATTTTTTTTAACTGAATCTATACATATTCAAGTAAGAAAATGAAACATCATAATCCCACTTAAAATTATCCCATCCAATTCTTAAAAAACCAAAATCATTCAAGTCATTTACATTGACCGGTTGGTTCTCGATTAATGCACGTGTTAGTTTCATTGTCACCGGTCAATTCCAGCCAGTACTGTAGTTTGACGTGCGGTACGTATTTTCACTTTCAGCCTTCATTTCACGGTAAAGCTTATTTACTATTAATATTAATATGTGGGGGTAGTATCTGTGGATGGCTAGACATTGTATTGATTTAGATCTATAAATATGTAGGGCATTGTATGTCTCTGCTATATATTGAACTTATTTCAATATGAAAGTGAGCGTATACTACCTTGTTTATTTATTGTTAAATAAACTTGTAAATATTGGTTATAGCATTTGACAGATAGCCAAATACTAAATACAAAATATAAAAATTGGAATTTTATTTTTAAATTAAACTAAAACTTTTATTTGTAAAAATTAGAATATAAATTTTAAATTAAACTAAAATTTGTATTTATAGATTGATTATCGATAAATGCACTTGTTAATTTCATCGTCAACCATTCAATTCCACCAGTACTGCAATTTGACGTGCAGGACGTATTTTCACTTTCGGCCTCTATTTTGATAGGTAAGCAAAATGAAAAATTAATATAGTGATTGGAATATATTTCACTGTGTATTGAAATACACATGCGTTGCTTTTTTCAATACACAAACTTTCGCTATACTAACCTAGAGATATTTTTGGAAATCCTCGTCAAAAATTGAGTGTGTTAGAGATATTCTTTTTTAATGATGTTGAAATTATTTTCATCATTAACAACATGATTCAACGTTCTTATTGTTACATTTAAAAAAAAAACGAGAGTCTAATAAAACTTTTAACAGTGAGCAAATTCATACCTAATGACAACGCCAAATTAAAAGCATTGAACCTAGCCACTTGGTCGTTTCATGTGTCTGGGCTTCTAGATATAACAATTCAAATTGACGGACCACTGCTCTGCAAAACAATTTTAGCCCGGAGGTACATTGCTAGCACGTCAATGCGACTGTCGGCCACATTGATAGAAAAAGCACGAAGGGCACGTAAAGTGGCCGTAGGGGAATGACATTATTTCATACTTTCGTTATGGAATTGGAAAATAAAACTTTTCTGCTTCTTTTCCCACCTTGTGATAAGTTGTCTACGTGTATCTTCCTGCAACTGTATAACTTGAAGAGACCCGCAGGTTGAAAGTTGCAGGTTTATATTCGATTAACATTGTAATCTGAACATAGTGTATCCAAATCCATGGAGGGTTCTGTATAAACTGACCACCCTTTGCCAAGATTCGCATATAGTTAATTTTGTTAGCTTCTATTATATTCACTCTCCACAGAATTTGTGAATTCAGAACCAGTAGATAATTATGGCGGAAATTTCGTTATAATATGATCGGCGAAGCACTGACGGAACTTCTAGCCAAGCGGATGGAACCTTGCCGGAGCATTGAATCCGGAGAAGAGAGACAGTGGTATTGGCGCGGTCAAAAGAGTGGAAAATTGTTTTCATAAAAACAATGCGATATTGCCCATTGATTGACACGTAAGCCTCAGGCGGTTTATAAAAACCATCTCTTTCGTGTTACTTTTGTGCATTAACCTCCGGTGGGAAAAGAAATGCAAAACTCAATTGGGGATGTCAGATCATCCAAAGCAATGTGACGTGCTAGCCACCGTTGGATGCGGATGGCCCATTAACGCTAGGCCCCGAGGTTACCTTCCTTTCAATTGCCATAGAGTCATATGGCTTTTTAAGTTGTATTTTAAAATCACGTTGCAGAATGGAAGCCACCGACAAATCTGTGAGTTGCTTTCGCTGCAAGGGATTTAATTGTACTTAAAGATAAGTCTTTAATTGTACTCATATTTTTAATTGTGTTCTTTTTTAAATGTAAATTTTTTTATAAATTATATTTATTTATAGATAATTAATATCAATTTTAAAATTATATTAATAATTATTTATATTTTAATTTAATTAATTATAATTTTTTAAATTAGAAAAATAAATAATTAAAACTATCATTAAAAAATATTTGACAAACCTTGAAAATGTACATTTATATGATCATTACATATTTATAATCTATAAAATAATTAGATATCATAATAATGGACTCATTTAGTTGTTTAAAAGTAAAAAGTTATATATTAGAAGTTTTTATTTCCAAATACATTTTTTAAAAAATTATAAATTTAAAAAAATAATACATAAAAAACACATTTTTCATAATTACAATACACATTATTATTATTATTTTATGTGGAAAATTCTATTCTACATGCCATCTCTAAAGATAAGTCTTTAATTGTATTTTTTATAAGTGTAAGGGCTGAAAGTTGTAGGTTTATATTCGATGAACATTGTAATCTGAACATAGTGTATCCAAATCCATGGAGGGTTCTGTATAAATTGACCACTCTTTGCCAAGATTCGCATATAGTTAATTTTGTTAGCTTCTATTATATTAACTCTCCACAGAATTTGTGAATTCAGAGCCAATAGATAATTATGGCTGAAATTTCGTTATAATACAACTGGTGAAGCACTGACGGAACCTCAAGCCAAGAGGATGGAACCTTGTGGGAGCATTGAAACCGGAGAAGAGAGACAGTGGTATTCGCACGATCGAAGGTGTGGAAAGTTGTTTTCATAAAAACAAGATTATATTGCCCATTGATTGACACGTAGGCCTCAGGCAGTTTGTGAAAACCATCTCTTTCGTGTTATTTTTGTGCATTAACCTCCGGTGGGAAAAGAAATGCGAAACTCAGTTGGGGACGTTGGATCATCCAAAGCAATGCGACGTGCTAGCCGCCGTTGGATGTGGATGGCCCGTTAACGCTGGGCCTCGAGGTTGCCTTCCTTTCAATTACCGTAGAGTCATATGGATTTTTAAGTTGTATTTTAAAATCATGTTGCAGAATGGAAGCCACCGACAAATCTGTGAGTCGTTTTCATTGAAAGGGATTTAATTGTACTTAAAGATAAGTCTTTAATTGTATTCATATTTTTAATTGTATTCTTTTTATAAATGTAAAATTTTTAACAAAGTCTATATATATTGTAAATTATATTTATTTATAGATAATTAATATTAATTTTAAAATTATATTAATAATTATTTATATTTTAATTTAATTAATTATAATTTTTTAAATTAGAAAAATAAATAATTAAAACTATCATTAAAAAATATTTGACAAACCTTGAAAATGTACATTTATATAATCATTACATATTTATAATATATAAAATAATTAGATATCATAATAATGAACTCATTTAGTTGTTTAAAAGTAAAAGTAATACATTAGAAGTTTTTATTTCCAAATATATTTTTAAACAATTTATAAATTTAAAAAAATAATAATAAAAAACACATCTTTCATAATTACAAAACACATTATTAGTATTATTTTATGTGGAAAATTCTATAATACATGCAATTTCTAAACATAAGTCTTTAATTGTATTTGTGTAAAATTTTTAACAAAGTATATATATTATATTTATATATAGATAATTAATATTAATTTTAAAATTATATTAATTATTATTTATATTTTAATTTAATTAATTGTAATTTTTCAAATTAGAAAAATAAATAATTAAAAATATCATTAAAAAATATTTGACAAACTTTGAAATTGTATATTTATATTTTATAATATGTTCTTATTAGATTTCAAGGACATAAATGGATTCAGTTCACAAGCCATGATTTATTTTAATTTAAAATTGGATTCAGTTCACTAGACATGATTTATTTTAATTTAAAAGTGGATTCAGTTCACAATGCATGATTTAATTTAATAAATTACATGAAAATTATTTAAATAAAAATGACAAATACGATAACCATAGAATTATGCAATAACATTTATGAAATTTACATTGTATAATTAAATTATAAGATGCCTCCATCCATAATAATAATCATGATATGTCTCTCTTCAAATTGAGTGTTATTTAGTTTTATTAGATGAATGTAACATTCATCTTTACAAAACTTTAAAAAATATAAAAATAAAAAATAAAAATAAAACTATACAACATGGTAAATTTTATCTACCAAACGAGCAATCATAAAATACTTACAATACTAAACATATATTATATCTTATTTCTCCAATATTAACATATGTTACCATGGTAGTTAATTAACAAATTGACTATGTCTTGGGAATCCATTGACATGGAACATTATTGGTTAGAGCATACTCATTGTAAACTTACATTTTTGGTTTATAATATGAATAATCAATCAACGTCATCTATGATCATTTGTCACATTTTGACAAATATTATCTGAATATGAAAATCACCCATAGCCAACCATGGTCATAGTTTGTCCAACGTCGCATTGTGACAACAATTGTCTCAATGTTTAAATTGATTCCCTTGGGTTCACCAATTCCTTTGGTTTATAATATTAAACCCTTGGGTTTATTAGTTATTTTCGTTTATAATATGATGAATAATTGATTAATGTCATCCATGATCAAATGTCACATTCTGACAAATTTTGTCTCAATATGAAAATGACCCATGGCCAACCATGGTCAAAGTTGGTCCAACATTGCATTGTGACAAAAAATTTCTCGATGTTTAAATCAATTCCCTTGGGTTCACCAATTCCTTTGGTTTATAATTTGTTGGGTAATGGTTCTCCCTTCGGTTCACCAATTCCTTTGGGTTATAATATTAAACCCTTGGGTTTATTAGTTCTTTTGGTTTATAATATGAATAATCGATCAACGTCATCCATGATCATATGTCACATTATGACAATATTGTCTCAATATGAAAATCACCCATGGCCAGGTCCAACGTTGCATTGTGACAACAATTGTCTTGATGTTTAAATCAATTCCCTTGGGTTCAGCAATTCCTTTGGTTTATAATATTAAACCCTTGGGTTTATTAGTTCTTTTGGTTTATACTATGAATAATCGATCAATGTCATCTATGATCAAATGTCACATTCTGACAAATTTTGTCTCGATATGAAAATCACCCATGGCCAACCATGGTGATAGTTGGTCCAACATAGCATTGTCACAACAATTATGTCAATGTTTAAATCAATTCCCTTGGGTTCACCAATTCCTTTTGTTTAAAATATTAAACCCTTGGGTTTGTTAGTTCTTTTGGTTTATAATATGAATAATCGATGAATGTCATCCATGATCAATTGCCACATTCTGACAAATATTGTCTCAATATCATTGTGACAACAATTATCTCAATGTTTAAATCAATTTCCTTGGGTTCACCAATTCCTTTTGGTTTATAATTTGTTGGGTAATGGTTTCCCTTGGGGTTCACCAATTACTTTGGTTTATAATATTAAACCCTTGGGTTTATTAGTTCTTTTGGTTTATAATATGAATAATCGATCAACGTCATCTATGATCTTTTGTCACATTTTGAAAAATATTATCTCAATATGAAAATCACCCATGGCCAACCATGGTCATAGTTTGTCCAACGTCACATTGTGACAACAATTGTCTCAATATTTAAATCAATTCCCTTGGCTTCACAAATTCCTTTGGTTTATAATATTAAACGCTTGGGTTTATTAGTTCTTTTGGTTTATAATATGAATAATTGATCAATGTCATCTGTGATCAAATGTCATATTTTGACAAATTTTGTCTCAATATGAAAATCACCCATGGCCAACCATGGTGATAGTTAGTCCAACACAACATTTTCACAACAATTATGTCAATGTTTAAATCAATTAACTTGGGTTCACCAATTCCATTGCTTTA
Organism: Pinus albicaulis; assembly: GCA_034641835.2. NCBI lineage: Eukaryota > Viridiplantae > Streptophyta > Pinopsida > Pinales > Pinaceae > Pinus > Pinus albicaulis. The sequence goes on along the minus strand of CM076576.1, from coordinate 691,413,917 downwards.
TAATATTAAACCCTTGGGTTTGTTAGTTCTTTTGGTTTATAATATGAATAATCAATCAATGTCATCCATGATCAATTGCCACATTCTGACAAATATTGTCTCAATATCATTGTGATAACAATTATCTCAATGTTTAAATCAATTTCCTTGGGTTCACCAATTCCTTTTGGTCTATAATTTGTTGGGTAATGGTTTCCCCTTGGGTTCACCAATTCCTTTGGTTTATAATATTAAACCCTTGGCTTTTTTAGTTCTTTTGGTTTATAATATTAAACCCTTGGTTCTATTAGTTCTTTTGGTTTATAATATGAATAATCGATCAATGTCATCCATGATCATATGTCACATTCTAACAAATATTGTCTCAATATGAAAATCACCCATGGCCAACCATGGTCATAGTTTTTCCAACGTCGCATTGTGACAAAAATTGTCTCAATGTTTAAATCAATTCACTTAGGTTCACCAATTCCTTTGGTTTATAATATTAAACCCTTGGGTTTATTAGTTCTTTTGGTTTATAATATGACTAATCGATCAATGTCATCCATGATCAAATGTCATATTCTGACAACTATTGTCTCAATATGAAAATCACACATGGCCAACCATGGTCATAGTTGGTCCAACGTCGCATTGTGACAAAAATTGTCTCGATGTTTAAATCAATTCCCTTGGGTTCACCAATTCCTTTGGTTTATAATATTAAACCCTTGGGTTTATTAGTTATTTTGGTTTATAATATGAATAATCGATCAATGTCATCCATGATCATATGTCACATTCTGACAAATATTGTCTCAATATGAAAATCACCCATGGCCAGGTCCAACATCGCATTGTCACAACAATTGTCTCAATGTTTAAATCAATTCCCTTGGGTTCACCAATTCCTTTGGTTTATAATATTAAACCTTTGGGTTTATTAGTTATTTTGGTTTAAAATATGAATAAACGATCAATGTCATCTATGATCAAATGTCACATTCTGACAAATATTGTCTCAATATGAAAATCACCCATGGCCAACCATGGTGATAGTTGGTCCAACATAGCATTGTCACAGCAATTGTCTCAATGTTTAAATAAATTCCCTTGGGTTCACCAATTCCTTTGGTTTATAATATTATACCCTTGGGTTTATTAGTTCTTTTGGTTTATAATATGAATAATCGATCAATGTCATGCACGATCAATTGCCACATTCTGACAAATATTGTCTTAGTATCATTGTGACAACAATTATCTCAATGTTTAAACCAATTCCCTTGGGTTAACCATTTCCTTTGGTCTATAATTTGTTGGGCAATGGTTTCCCCTTGGGTTCACCAATTCCTTTGGTTTATAATATTAAACCCTTTGGTTTATTAGTTTTTTTGGTTTATAATATTAAACCCTAGGGTTTATTAGTTCTTTTGGTTTATAATATGAATAATCGATCAACGTCATCTATGATCATATGTCACATTTTGACAAATATTACATCAATACGAAAATCATCCATGGCCAACCATGGTCATACTTTGTCCAACGTCGCATTGTGACAACACTTGTCTCAATGTTTAAATCAATTCCCTTGGGTTGACCAACTCCTTTGGTTTATAATATTAAACCTCGGGGTTTATTAGTTCATTTGGTTTATAATATGAATAATCGATCAATGTCATCCATGATCAAATCTCACATTCTGACAAATATTTTCTCAATATGAGAATCACCCATGACCAACCATGGTCATAGTTGGTCCAACGTCGCATTGTGAAAAAAATTGTCTCGATGTTTAAATCAATTCCCTTGGGTTCACTAATTCCTTTGGTTTATAATTTGTTGGGTAATGGTTCTACCTTGGGTTCACCAATTCCTTTGGTTTATAATATTAAACCCTTGGTTCTATTAGTTCTTTTGGTTTATAATATGAATAATCCATCAACGTCATCCATGATCATATGTCACATTCTAACAAATATTGTCTCAATATGAAAATCACCCATGGCCAGGTCCAACGTCGCATTGTGACAACAATTGTCTCAATGTTTAAATCAATTCCCTTGGGTTCACCAATTCCTTTGGTTTATAATATTGAACCCTTGGGTTTATTTGTTCTTTTGGTTTATAATATGAATAATCGATCAATGTCATCCATGATCAAATGTCACATTCTAACAAATATTGTCTCAATATGAAAATCACCCATGGCCAACCATGGTCATAGTTGGGCCAACGTCTCATTGTGACAAAAAATGTCTCAATGTTTAAATCAATTCTCTTGGGTTTAGCAATTCCTTTGGTTTATAATTTGTTGGGTAATCTTTTTCCCTTGGGTTCACCAATTCCATTTGGTTCATAATATTAAACCCTTGGTTTTATTAGTTCTTGTGGTTTATAATATGAATAATCGATCAACGTTATCGATGATCATATGTCACATTCTGACAAATATTGTCTCAATATGAAAATCACCAATGGCCAACCATGGTCATAGTTTGTCATACGTTGCATTGTGACAACAATTGTCTCAATGTTTAAATCAATTCCTTTAGGTTCACCAATTCTTTTGGTTTATAATATTAAACCCTTGGGTTCATTAGTTCTCTTGGTTTATAGTATGAATAATCCCTTGGGTTAATTATTAGTGTTTATTAATTTCTTTTACTTGAGTAATTGTCTATTAATTTTATTGATCCTTCGCCTTATTGGTCCCTTAGGTTACTAATATTTTTCCCTTGGGTTCACCAATTCCTTTGGTTTCTAATATTAAACCCTTAGGTTATTAGTTCTTTTGGTTTATAATACGAATGATACGTTGCGTTAATTATTAGTGTTTATTAATTTCTTTAGCCATAGTCGATCAATGTCATCCATGATCAAATGTCAGATTCTGACAAATATTGTCTCAATATGAAAATCACCCATGGCCAACCATGGCCGTAGTTGGTCCAACGTCGCATTGTGAGAACAATTGTCTCAATGTTTAAATCAATTCCCTTAGGTTCACCAATTCCTTTGGTTTATAATATTAAACCCTTGGGTTTATTAGTTCTTTAGGTTTATAATATGAATAATCGATCAATGTCATCCATGATCAAATGTCACATTCTGAAAAATATTGTCTCAATATGAAAATCACCCATGGCCAACCATGCTCATAGTTGGTCCAACGTCACATTGTGACAACAATTGTCTGAATGTTTAAATCAATTCCCTTGGGTTCACCAATTCCTTTGGTTTATAATTTGTTGGGTAATGGTTTTCCCTTGGGTTCACCGATTCCTTTGTTTTATAATATTAAACCCTTGGGTTTATTAGTTCTTTTGGTTTATAATATGAATAATCGATCAATGTCATCCATGATAAAATGTCCCATTCTCACAAATCTTGTCTTAATATGAAAATCACCCATGGCCAACCATGGTCATAGTTGGTCTAACTCTACATTGTGACAACAATTGTCTCAATCTCTAAATCAATTCCCGTGGGTTCACCAATTCCTTTGGTTTATAATTTTTTGGGTAATGATTTTCCCTTGGGTTCACCAATTCCTTTGGTTTATAATATTAAACCTTTGGGTTTAGTAGTTATTTTGTTTTAAAATATGAATAAACGATCAATGTCATCGATGATCAAATGTCACATTCTGACAAATATTGTCTCAATATGAAAATCACCCATGGCCAACCATGGTGATAGTTGGTCCAACATAGCATTGTCACAATAATTGTCTCAATGTTCAAATCAATTCCCTTGGGTTCACCAATTCCTTTGGTTTATAATATTAAACCATTGGGTTTTTCAGTTCTTTTGGTTTATAATATGAATAATCGATCAATGTCATCCATGATCAAATATCACATTCTGACAAATATTGTCTCAATATGAAATCACCCATGGCCAACCATGGTCATAGTTGGTCCAACGTCACATTGTGACAACGTTTGTCTTAATGTTTAAATCAATTCCCTTGGGTTCACCAATTCCTTTGGTTTATAATTTGTTGGGTAATGATTTTTCCTTGGGTTTACCAATTCCTTTGGTTTATAATATTAAACCCTTGGGTTTATTAGTTTTTTTGGTTTATAATATGAATAATTGATCAATGTTATCCATGATCAAATGTCACATTCTGACAAACATTGTCTCAATATGAAAATCACCCATGGCCAACCATGGTCATAGTTGGTCCAACGTCTCATTGTGACAATAATTGTCTCAATGTTTAAATGAATTCCCTTGGGTTCACCAATTCCTTTTGGTTTATAATTTGTTGGGTAATGGTTGTCCCTTTGGTTCACCAATTCCTTTGGTTTATAATATTAAACCCTTGGTTTTTTTAGTTGTTTTGGTTTATAATATGAATAATCGATCAATGTCATCCATGATCAAATGTCACATTGTGACAAATATTGTCTCAATATGAAAATCACCCATGGCCAACCTTGGTCATAGTTGGTCCAACGTCGCATTGTGACAACAATTGTCTCAATGTTTAAATCAATTCCCTTGGGTTCACCAATTCCTTTGATTTATAATTTGTTGGGTAATGGCTTTCCGCTGGGTTCACCAATTCCTTTGGTTTATAGTATTAAACTCTTGGGTTTTATTAATCTCTATTGTTTTCAATATTGCCCTTAGCCTTATTGATCCCTTAGGTTTTTAATATTTATCCCTTCGGTTCACTTATTCCTTTGGTTTATAATATTAAACCCTTGAGTTTATTAGTTCTTTTGGTTTATAATGTTAATCAAACATTTGGTTTATTACTCTCTTGAGTTTAAAATATTAATTCTCAGGGTTTGTTAATTTCTTAGATTTTTTAGTTTAAAATATTAATTCTTAGGGTTTATTAATCTCTATTGTTTATAATATTCATCCGTTGGGTTTATAATATTTATCCCTTGGGTTCGCTAATTCCTTTGCTTTATAATATTAAACCCTTGGGTCTATTAGTTCTTTGGTTTATAATGTTAATAATCTCATTGGTTTATTAATATCTTATGTTTAAAATACTGATTCTTATGGATTATTAATTTATTAGGTTTTTTAGTTTAAAGTATCAATTCTTACGGTTTATTAATCTCTTGTGTTTTTAATATTGATCCCTTATGTTTATAATATTTATCCCATGGGTTCACCAATTCCTTTGGTTTATAATATTTAAACCTTTAGTTTATGATGACATTGGATTTGTATTATTAATTATCCCTTAGGTTTATTACAATCTCCAGTTTAAAATATTAATTGGTAGGGTTTATTAATCTCTTAGGTTTTTTGTTTTTAAATATTGTTTCATATCCTTTATTAGTCTCTTGAGTTTAATATATTAATTCTTAAAGTTTATTATTTTTTATGTTTTTGGGTTTAATATTATTAATATATTAATATATATTATTAATAAATATTTTAATATTTATTAATAATATTATAATATTATTAATAATATAACCAACTATGATATAATATATATTATTAATATATTATTAGCTCTTTTGGTTTATTAATAATATAACCATCTATGATATTAATATATTAATAAATATTAAAATATTATCTATTATTAATATGTATTATTATTAAATATTATAATATTATTAATATATCAATTATTATTATTATTATTATTATTATATTAATAAATATTATTAATATATAGTATGTATATAGTTAATATTATTAATCAATATTATAATATTATTAATATATCAATAAATATTATTAATATATATGAAATATTTTTGTGATTTTAATCATAATTAATATATTAATAAATAGTCTTATTAATATATAATATATATTTTTCAAGTTAATATAATTATATATAATATTTATTTATTGATATATAAATTAATGTGCTGGGTAGTGGATATAGGCCTATCGGCGTATATCAACCATATTGGTGAATGTGGTTGTAAATCTATTTTATAGGTGTATATCAACCACATTAGTAAATATAATGTGGTTGTGCTAGTTCTAACTATATATACCTTTTTAAATATGTGATATATTAAATTACTATTTCAAAATATATTTTTAAGAATATAACGATTTATAAATAATTTCCTTAGATATTTTCAAACCTATATATATATATATATATATATATATCAATTCAATCAATTTTTTACTTATCATAAATTTGATAAACGACATTTTATATTATTCAATATTAATAATCAATATTATTACATCATATTTTTCTTTCATTTTAAATATTCACAATTCATTTTATCATTATAAAAATAATTCATTTTAATGTTCAATGAAAAAATTTTTTTTTATTAAAATGATATAGATTTAAAATTAAAATAATATATATCTAAAATTTTAAATATATTTTTGTTAAATATAATAAAAATAAATTATATAATGACGATGATGGTCATACTTGAGGTCCACTAAATTTTAGTCTATAAGACTTGAAACAAATTATTTAGTTTGATTTAAAATTGTATTCCTATGCTCAAAGGAGCTTCGAGAGAAGCTTCCTAAGCTCACTATAATTTTGATATGTTAAAAGGTTAGGAAGGTTAGTATTGCAACAATGATTATGAAACTAAGATCTAAAGTGGGTAAGCAGGGGCACTTTAAGAGGAAGTGATTTTCATCCTCAATGTCCATATTATCATAGAGATGGAAAATCCTTTCCACCCATGGTGTTTTAGGAACTGCTTGACGACCTGTTTCACTATAGAGCTCATGATAGTTCATTCTTATCTTGGCTATATTAATTTTTTTCTTTGAGCTAGTTAAAATAGAGAGATACTTTTGATCTTCTAGAGTAGGGTTGGTGACCTCCTTATAATATATTAATTTTCTTTTAGTCTCTAAATTTTTCTCACACCACATTTTCTCTTTAAACTTAAAAGTAACCATATTTTAAATGTTATTAATATTTTGCAATACAACATTTTCATAGATCTCCCAATGGTTTAACCTGCCCTTGGTATCATTACACCAAACTCTTTTGAGCCTTAAGTTGTTTTGGTTGGAATTTAAAGCTAGCTTAGGATGTCTATGGTCTCCCACGTTATTGATTTTGTGCTTCTACATCAGGAGCCTAGTCGTAGCTAGGTTCTAGATAGGGGAAAGTCCCACTTCTATAAAGAGAATAGGATAGGGTGTATTGTTTTTAATTTTGAGGTTATTTTTCTCCATTTGCTCATAGCTAGGTTCTAGATAGGGGAAATTCTCACTTCTATAAAGAGAATATGATAGGGTGTATTGCTTTTAATTTTGAGGTTATTTTTTTGGATTTTCTCAATCTTTCTCCAGGATTCTCTTCCTCACATCCATACAGGATAACAAGAGTGAGTAAAGTTTCGAAGAGGAGCTTCTTTTTATCCCACATCACAAGATTTGCTGCTTTACAATTATTTTCAAGACCAAAATAAGCTTTCCACCCTCCATTAATCCTTTTCTCAAGGCTATAGTTCTAGTTGAGCTTGTGATGAATATCAATTCCTTGGTACTTGTAAGAAGACACTTCCTCCAAGTTACTATTGTCATATAGAGTAAGTGTCCTTCTTAAATTTGATAATCATAACTTTTATTTTGTTAGTATTAAACCCACTAATTTAAAGCAAAATGGTCAATCAAAACCCTAAAATAAACCTCTCAGAGATGAACCTTGAAAATAATACAACCTCTTCTACTCATAGCAAAAAGGATTCGAGACTTTTTGGGCAGTGTACCAAAAAAAACAAAAAAAAGGCAAAAGATTAGAAAGAGTTATAGTGAGTGCAGAGAGGAGAGTAATGAAGGACACCAAAAATAAAAATAAACTGCTTTGAGACTAACTAGAAAGGAGAATGCCCATGAGGCTGGCTAAGTGTAAGATTTTGAGATACAAAGATCTAGATCTGCAAAACAATAAACAAGCTTGCAAGAGAAGGAAGGAAGCGAGCAAGAATTGAGAAAAGAATGAAATTGATTCTCCAATATTAGTTTTTGGAATAAATACATAAAAGCAACTAAGTTAAGCTTAATTATACACGCAATAACTAAATCTAACTGAAGCTAAGTGTGATTTATCTTATGTTAATGTGTACATGTGCCACATGCAAGCAATAAGTTAACTTAACCAAGCAAGAGCACATCACACCGTTTGAGGGGTGTATTGATTCCCCGATCTGCGTTTGAGGTGGGGTGTTGGAGAACTCACCGCACCTCTATGGAATCCATAATTTCCACCCTGGGGATCCTAGTTACCGATTTGGAATTTCACCAACACTTGCGAGTTTTGGTGTAACGGCAAACCTCTACATGGTATCAGAGCTTGGACCCAGGTTCGATTCCCCCGAGTTGCGTTTGAGGGGTGTATTGATTCCCCCGAGTTGTGTTTGAGGCCATAGAGAGACTTCTTTAGTTTTCATACCAGAGATGAATTGTGCATGTATCCCGGTGGCTGCTCCATGTAGATTTCCTCCTCCAGATCACCATGAAGAAAGGCATTCTTCACATCCATATGATGCACCTCCCATCCTCTTGCTGCTGCAATGGAGAGAGCTAGCCGAATGGAATCCATTTTTGCCACTGGAGCAAAAGTCTCATCATAGTCAACACCATGTACTTGCTGAAAACCTTTTGCTGCGAATCATGCCTTATATCGACTAACTTGGCCATTTGATGCTTTCTTGGTCCGGTAAACCCACTTGCATCTCACAAGTTTGCGATTGGAAGGTAGCGGAACCAAATCCCAAGTCTGGTTCTCAATGAGAGAGTTATATTCCTCATCCATGGCGGCTTCCCATTCAGGATGCCCATTTGCTTCTGCATAAGTTCGTGGATCAGATCCATGCATCATATAAGCATGCATGGGCATGGATGGCTCCATAGCTAAGAGTGCTTGCGGATCTTCCTCAAACAGAGGGATAGAGGCAGGATCATCAAGGATATCACTCATGCTGTGCCATTTTTGTGTTGAAGGTGGTCGAGAATCTTCTGAACTACATGCAGAAGTATGATCTCGATGTTCAACAACTAGTGGTCTAACGGGGGTCACAGGAAAAGACGCATCTTCATCAGACTGCTGGTCTGAAGTTTCATCTGCATACTCATCAATGAGTGGTGATGGAAACTTGGTAACAAGTTCATCTGCTGGTGCATGCAAAATATCTTCGTCAAACTTTACACTCCTTTCAATAAAGAGCTCTTCAATGTGGATATCAAGCAATCTGTACCCTTTGACTTCATCAGAATATCCAACAGACATGCATGCTTTTCTTTGAGGCTCCAAAGCCTTTCTCTTCTCTGTAGGAATGCGGGCCCATGCTCGAGATCCAAAAATGCGGAAATGACTAACTTCAGGTTGCATGCCAGTCCAAGCCTCAAAATGTGTTTTTCCAGTAACAAATTTATGAGGAGATCTGTTCTGGATGTATGAGGCACAATTGATAGCTTCATCCCACAATTTCGATGGAAGAGATCTTGCATGCAACATGCAATTAGCCATCTCTTTCAAAGATCGATTTTTCCTTTCAGCCACGCCATTTTGCTGTGGAGTGTAAGGAACCGTATGCTGCAACTGTATGCCTGCTTCATTACAAAGATTCTTGATATCTTTGTTGACATATTCCATCCCATTATCTATGCGGAGTATCTTGATGCGTTTTCCAGAATGATTTTCCGCATGCGCTTTGAAAATCTTTAGATGTTGAAAAACTTCAGACTTGAGTTTCAAGAAGTAAACCCAAGTGAATCTCGTGTAATCATCTATAAATGACAACACATATCTTGCTTTGCTCATTGAAAGCACCGGAAATGGACCCATGAGATCACTGTGTACAAGTTCCAAAGGTGAAGAGGCTCTCCACGCATGCCTCTTTTCGAATTTGTCTTGTGGATGCTTTCCAAGAGCACATCCATTACAAACACCATCTGAAAATTCAATGGTCGGCAATCCTTTGACCATCCCTTGCTTACTAAGCTGTTGCATATATCTGAAATTCAAGTGCCCAAATCTCTCGTGCCAAATCCTACTTTCTTCATTTGCATGCATAAGTAGAAAAATAGAATCTGATTGAGGAACAAAATCAAAAAATGTATACAGACGATATTGATCATTTACCTTGCCAGATGCAATCTTCAAGTTGGTTTGCATGTCATAAATGCTCACGGAATCTGGGGTAAATTCCACTTTCCTTCCGCTGCCTGTGTGTGTCATCTGATACACTGAGAGAAGATTCACAGAAAGCCTTGGAATATGCAAGACATTTTCAAAACTTCCATCTTCGAATTGCACTCTTCCTTGTCCAGTTGCTGCAGCTGCAGAATTATCCCCCATGAGAATGGGAGGACCTGAGTATGCATGTAGAGAAGAAAAGGATTCCTTTGAAGAAGCCATATGATGTGAAGCTCCTAAATCGATGATCCATTCTTGCGGTGCAGAATGAAGAGCAATCAAGGCATGCCCGTTACCTCTTGGATCTGTTGCTTTTTCTCCAGACTTATTCTTGGCATTCTCAGGAATGTGGTCTCCAAGATTGTGTTGCTGGAGTGTCTGCGCCATAAGATCTATAGTATTCTTCATGCATGCAGATTCAGGATAAAAACCACGGTGGCAATAATTTCACATTGATTGCCCTTTCATTCCTTTCCTTTCCTTTGAGCCAGATGATCCATCAGGGGGTTTGGGATGTCCTCCCTTTCTTGGATCAGGATCCTTCTTCCCTTTTCCTTTCTGATGGTCTTTGGAATTTACCTTTCCTTTTGCATGCACAGTAAGTGCATGCGCTTTGGAATTTTTAAGTGTGCCCATTTTGATGAGCTTATCTTTCTCATGCATCAAAGACTGAATAAAAGAATCCAGTGAGGGCATATTCCAAGCTGCACCAGTTGCAGATCTGACTATGTGGAATGTAGAGACGAATACTGCATACTCTGGACCAAGTTTTGATAAAATGGAAAGAATTAACTGATTTTCTTGCTTGGATTTGTCGATCCCGCATCCTTTTAGCTAAACCAACAAGGCTTTATACTTTGTGAAAAAATCTTGAATGTTGTCAAAATTTCTCGGATCTAATGATTTTAACTCATTTTCGAGAATGTGACCTTGCATTTCATCCTATTTTCCAAAAAATCCTTCCAAAATTTTCCATACTTCATTTGGAGTTGAACATGATTCAACATGAAATAGCAATTCCGGAGAGATAGATAAACATAGGATGCCGAAGGCCTCGTCCATGCGATTGAAATATCTTGTTTTCTCCATTGCCGATGTTGGTTCAACTTCCTTTTCCATGGTTATTCGAAATAAGCCTCTACTTCTGAGATGAAGTTGAATCTTTGGCTTCCATTCGAAATAATTATATGGAGTAAGAATTGTCGATTGTGCAAACTCCAATTTAGACTCCATTCTTTGTTGTTGCTTCAATCTTCTGAACTTGCAAATAAAGTTGCTTGTGCACTGATTACAAATCCCTGTGCTTTGATACCATGTAAGATTTTGAGATACAAAGATCTAGATCTGCAAAACAATAAACAAGCTTGCAAGAGAAGGAAGGAAGCGAGCAAGAATTGTGAAAAGAATGAAATTGATTCTCTAATATTAGTTTTTGGAATAAATACATAAAAGAAACTAATTTAAGCTTAGTTGTACATGCAATAACTAAAGCTAACTGAAGCTAATTGTGCTTTATCTTATGTTAATGTGTACATGTGCCACATGCAACCAATAAGTTAACTTAACTAAACAAGAGCACATCACATGCAAGCAGTAAGTTAACTAGAGCTAATCTAGGTGCATGTACACCAACACATCTAGTCTAAGTGCATGTACACCAACACTAAGTCTCCCTGAATGGAGGTTGCTACAGGTATAAGGCTCTAGGATATGAAATCTATCACCATGCTGGAAGCAAAGTGAACAATTTAAACCCAAACAGTGAAGTGCATTACAAGAGCAGAAGGCTAGGACCAGAGAGGCAGGCTGGCTCTCCCAACCACAAAAGCTCGAAAGCGTTAGAGAGAAAAACCAAAGTAACAAGGATAAACAGAGGGAGCTGAAAGGAATAAAATATCCTCAATAAAGAAAACAGTGAACGCAGTGCTAGAGGAACTCTTTGTTTCATATTGTTCTATTCAGTCTCCAACACATGCACTATGGTAGAAGGGCATGATGGTCATGGCAGCGTATAATCACCGTTCGTTTAGATAGAAAGAAACAGTGTGCATGAAGTCAAGATATCCATGAGCAATTCCACTAAACCGGGATAGTGCTGCATATTCAAAGGATTATACATGCCGCCAATTGTGCTGGATGTGGAGGGCAAAGTGAGGGTGAGCTACTACGACTTCACATGTTTTCTTAGGTGATAGAGGTGGCACCCCATCTGAAAAAACATACATTAATCTTGTACAAGTGAGATAAAATAAGTGTGATGAATATATAAAATCTCGGCCGGTCCATATACTCAATTGTGACACCCTTTTAGTTTCTACTTAGAAATTGGGCTTCTCCCGGTTACTATATTCCTCAATCCCGGTTACGATATGCCTCATCTCACTTCTAGAGTGAGCCGTTTTTATTTAGTTGCTCTTTTTGGCGTAAGTCAAATGATTTCATTATCAAATATTTAAAAAAAAAAATTACATGTATTTTAAATAATAAAAATGTATATGGATATGTTGATGAAGATGGAATTAAGAAAAAGGTGAAAAAAGGAAAAAAAGAAAGATATTAAAAAAAATCATTTTTAATTTTTTTTTTGGAGATAAACATTTCCATATTAAAAGTTCTAAAAACTAAATCTACAATTTTCTTTCCATGATTTTATTTAAATATTTCAATATGAATTCGTGTATAGAGGAAGTAGAATCAAGACTCTAAAAAATAAACAAAATTTAAGTAAAAACATTTAAAAAATTTTACAATAACAGTATTTAATCATATTTTTAATAGTAAAAATGAATTCAATAATATCATAACTACAATTTAAATTTACAAAAATCTTTACCAATTCTTCAAAATTTTGCTAAAATTTCGAAAACTTTGCAAACCATTACAATTTCTATAACCATTAAAAAAGTTCCCAATTCATACAAAATTGGAAACGAATTTATTAAAACATAAGTTCGATTGCTAAGGATTAGGTGATTTCCAATCTACAGATTAAACCCTGGCCAGAGGAACCCTTATCTAGGTAAACAGATGACGTATATTGAAGGCGTAATCGAAAGACGTAAGCTACAAACGTAGGCCAATGACATGCATTTAATTTTGGGAGGTGTGTGAATAGGCCAGCTATTAGTCACTCTCATTTCTGCACAAGAAAATTAGAATCCTATATTTTAAAACATCCAATCAAACATCAAAGAGGATCCCCAATGAGATATGAACGTGTATGGTCAATCCATCCCCATCCAGTTCGATAATACTACATCGATGTCAGAAGAAACAACAGTATCAGTACAGATACTGTACAGATTGTCCTCTTCCGTCCAAGTGCTCACTTGGCCGAAAGCTTCGCCTTCACACCCAAAATCGAACAGTGCACTTCCTCCTCTTCCTAATAGTGTAGGCAGCATTTCCTTTCCTTCTTTATTGGGAATGGGAATTGTTGAGCAATCCCATTGATGACCATCCCGCACCCGTTTGTCCAAATAGACCTCACTGTTGTTAAAAACTAGATGATCCTGGCAATCATCCGGACCCTGGACATTAGAGTGCTGATCAACGTCGGCCCATGTTATTGCTGCTGCGGTAAATTGGGAAGGAGAATTAAGTGGCGGGCATGACCGATGAGCTGTCTTCCCATGCTGCTGGCTCGTGCAATCTTCCACAATACTAAATGCGCCTCTATGAGTGTTATGAGCACCATGATTAGCATCAGTAAGAACTGTTGTGTTTGCTTCACAATTAGCGCTCCATGCTGTAATTCCAGATGAATATGCTGTCAATGACGAATGGTCCATCAACATCTCATTTTCATTGATGATGTCTCCATCATTTTCATTTTTACCTGAATCGCTGATATCAACAAGAGCAGGGATGGTGATGGCGCAGCCAACAGAGTTATTGGCAAACCCTAGTGTTTCATAATGTGCCAGTGTCGTCTCCCAGTCTATTAATTGGTCGCATTTCGATGATGGAGATGTAGGAGTTTGATGATTGGTGTGAGAAGCAGAATCAATCCACACCTGAGAACAAGAAATTTCCTTCTTGTTACTGGGGAGCCGTGCAATTGAAAATACACGATTTTCATCCTCCAGTACTTGCTGTTGTTTTAATTCCAATAGGTTGCGAACACAAGCGTGCCGATTTTCTGCACCCTTCACCGTATTAAAGCTGTTATGAAGAAGTGGCGGGTACCCTTCAGGCATGGCGTGCAACGGCTGGGTAGTGTGAGACGACTTATAGTCATTACAAAAATAAGGATGAGGACGAGCAGACACTGATTTGGTATTAGTTTTAGTATCAGCGTTGGCGTTGGCGTCAGTGGACGAAGAGCAGAGGCTGTGTTTTAGCAACTTCTTCTTGATGCAAGAATTCCAGTAATTCTTGATTTCATTGTCTGTGCGTCCTGGTAAATTTGGAGCAATTTGACACCACCTGCAGCACTCAGGCCTCAGGTTAATGGACGTTTTTGGTACCGGGAATGTGAAACAGTTAAAATACAGACGAGTGGGCGGGCTCTCAGAGCAACTACTACTAAAGATTTCGCAGAGTTAACGGATGGACAAGAAGTATCTCATGTGATAGAATAATTACTACCAGAAATATCAGAAATTTAATTGACGGACGGGCGGGTTCTCATGTGATGGAACAATTCTCAGAAGGAAAACCTCAGAATAGAGGAAAACAAAGACAAACCTGTTGCCGAGAATGGATTGGAAGTGTATGATCAGTTGCTCTTCTTGGGGTGAAATTGCGCCCCGTTTAAGGCCCGGGCGCAAGTAGTTAAACCATCTCAGCCTGCAGCTCTTTCCACATCTCTGCAAACCTGCATGGGAATTTCATTGGTTTCAATATTATAATATGTCATCGTTTCTCTTATACTCCTTCTAAACCGAAATTTATTAAACCTAAATAAAAGAACCTAGATAGTCACATAAAAGTTGCTGTTCTTTTATTGCATCAAGAAGCGCTCTCAAGCCATGAATGGGCAGCTGCTTGGATCCAATATTTAGGTAATGCTAATTGAGACCCCCACCTTCCCCTAAAAAAAAACGGGGCCAGGCTAGAATAGATCTATACTTGAATAACAGCTGTAAATCAACTAAGTAATCAATATTACTGAAGATCTCAACAAACAGACTAGTAATTAATATTACTGAAGATCTCAACAAACAGACTCATATGAGCCTATATTCAGGAGTGCCAAGAAGTTGGATCTCAGATAGCATAGATCTATTAAGATATCATTTATTTAATGGACATATACAAGAGATATGCCCATGGGAACGTTTTTGCCACCTTGATTGTATAGCAGCTGATTTCTTTCAAACTTTGACACTTAGGGTACGGGTATTAAAAGAATCTGTCCAAATGGACATAGATTTTACTTAGCAGACGATTAGCAGACTAAGGGCGAAAGTGGGTGTTTAATTATTTACCAGCCTGCTTGGCGAGGTATCTCCAGGAACATCCCCGAAGGCCCTTCTTCGTGATATAATTTATGAGTTTCTCATCTTCCTCTGGTGACCAGCGACCTTTCTTAAGCTGTTCCTTCGATGGAAGGGAGGCGCCTTGTTTGTGCCCGTTTGTGTACCTCATTTTCAGTAAAATAATATGGTTTTGCACTCTTCAACAACCACCGCAGGAACCCGGGGTCATGTAGGGTTTCAGTCGGCTCCTCTAATATATTGTTCAAACACAAACACAGAGAGAGAATGAGGTGGAGGCAGGTAACAAAATACGTTTCAGTCGTCTGTTGACGATGGAGCCCATCATTCTCCAATTTTCAATCGCGGGCACATGGGCAAACGACCAACCTTTTGTCAAAACGAAATGTGATTGTTGTGACTCGGAACGGATCATTATAATATTTGTGAATCTTGCTTTTCAAACCATTTTATTCCTCCCTTGCCCGGGACGACAGGAGTATGCTAGCTCTCCCACATAATATCCTCTCTGTCCTTATGATGAAAGATAACAACTCGGATCGAATTCATTCATTTCATTTGTTGAACATCCAATTACTCAACTGTAGTTGTTAATGGTCAACGAAATGGGTTCCGCATTTACTTCCTCCACTCTGCTGGATCGGCGCGCCGTGCGTGTACACACTCAGATACGATGTCAATGCAAAACTTGTCTACTGACAGGTAGCGTTAAACGCAGTGGAAAGAACACGAGCACCACTAAATGTTAATGACTTAATGACTTTATGCTTATAGTGATCAAAATCAAATTAACATTCCATTAACATCTTTTTATATTCACCTTAAAATGGAAAATAAATTGTGTTGATATTTATAAATATTTAATATGAATGGACACGTTACTCCATATTAAAAATCTAATAAATTATTCATAAAAAATAACGATGAAATATAAAGCTATGAAAAAGGATATTATTGTAATTCAGTAATAAAACAAAGGATATTATTGTAATTCAGTAATAAAACTAAAATTTATATTTTTTTCTTGGTCAAAGTTTATTTTATATAATCATAGTAAAAATTATATTAGAAAATAATGTTGTTGTATTACATCTAGACAACCCAAGAGGCAAGAAGTGTGAAGGTTGATTTGGGTTCTCGCTAAGGCACATGGTGCCCTTGATTATTATCTGCACAAAATGACAAAACATCAAGATCAAACATAACATCATGGGGGCGGGTTCAGAAGACTTGCCAGAGGGCCTGCAAAGATATGTCCTTGGTTATGCACATGGTAGTTGATGCTATCCACCTGGGCCTCTAAGGCTCGGAGGTGGTCCTATGAGCACCTCAGAAGCCAGCGTAGAATCTCAAGAGCTTCAAGGGTCTCGTTTTGCAGGTGTTGAATGTTGTTGATATAGGCGACAAGTTCATTGCGATCCTCATACCTTTGTTCACGCAGAGTGTCCAGGTTGAGGTGGATATGCTAGAGTTGTGCTGAAATTGTTTCAAGGGTGGCTGGAGCCTCTACCTGTCCCCGTGACTGAGCCAGAGAGATTGCCATGACTGCCACAGAGTGTTCAGTCTCGGTGGATTCTGAGTGCGAATTGGAATTCTCGGGCAGCCATCAACCTACCATCCCGTGTCCAAAGCCTCCTTACCATGCACACCCGCCCTCTCACGGCATGCACTTGTCGACCACTTACCAACCTTTCTCTATGCTGCAGCTCCAATTAACCACGGGCCAAGCAACCCCTAACGCCATTGTGCCATCCTCAAAATCACTTCTATTCGTCTCCCTATACGCCTCCCATGCAATGCAGAAAAGAGCCACTAGTCCACCATGAATTGCGCTGCAACCTTCGATTATCACATTAATCTGCCACCTTCTGCAATTCCTGGTTTTAGGAGAACTAAAAGGGTCAGTGAGCCCAAAAAAATACCACCCCGAGGCTCGGCTGGGGGCCTACCTTCCCTGCATCTCCCACTTACCAACTTCCATTGTCCTGGGGGAACACCGGAGCCACCCTTGCGAGGATGTTTCCTCCGATGGATTTTCACACTCACCACCTCCCCCCTGCTCTTGCTGCAGTGCTCTATTGCCATTGCCAGGAGCCTGCCACTCGTTCAACCGCCATCCATAGCTTCCCGTTAGTAGAGTCACCCACCTCGTCTCTTGCCAGCTAGCTTAAGCTAGGGCTTGAGAGGCAACGTCTGCATATCGAGGAGGACTATCTCACCAACTTTCACCATCGCCCACAATTGCCAAATGCTCACCCACTCGCCTGCTCTGCTCAGAACTTCGACGTCGCCTACCGTGAGTCTGCGAGTCCCACGGCTCATTGCCTCTCAAGCATGGGAGGTAAATATGGCCGTTGGCACGTGGCTTGGAGACAGTTTGGCCACAACTGTCCTCCACTCGGCTAGCTCACTGAGTTGACACATATATTGGGGAAAAATAAAATTTATATTAAAAATATATATGAAGAGGTGCTTTTTAAAGATATTCGGTGTAAAAGT
The DNA here is from genome assembly GCA_034641835.2 of Pinus albicaulis. Taxonomy (NCBI): domain Eukaryota; kingdom Viridiplantae; phylum Streptophyta; class Pinopsida; order Pinales; family Pinaceae; genus Pinus; species Pinus albicaulis. The sequence continues at coordinate 691,395,863 of CM076576.1, read as the reverse complement.
TTACTAGTTGGAAACAAAAATCTAACTATATTAAAAGTTGTGTGGCTCATCAGTACAAATTTTAAATAATTTTTACAACTTAAACTATTTAAATACCCTAGTAAAATAGTAGAAATTAATCACACAAATTAATTCACATAAACCAGCAAAAAGGCTATGTTACAGGTCAAAATACCTCCTCATCAGCTCAGAGGGGAAGACAAATATGGAAGAAGTACAAAGACCTAAATTAAACCTATTTCTGCCAGGGTAACGCATATATAGAACATAACAAGAGCGTTATAACGTTAAATGCTAACACATTGGCCGCGTTAGTGGATAGGTAACACTTCCGTTTACACTCGATGGCCGCAAGTACCCGTGTTTTAAGTTTGAATTAAGAAAGAGTGCGGAGATTTGAATCTCCGACTTTCCCTCCCCTCACGAAGGAGTCAGTGCACAAAGGAAACTGCAAAAGCACCAGTTCATTATTGGTCATTTCCATAGAAGACTGAACTCCAAGAGAGGCAAAAGCATGGAGATCAAGGAAACATCTAAGCCTTTTCCATTCCAAACTAGTGGAAAGAGAAGGGCAACAATGGCTTTCTCCCTCTCCTATAAGAAGGAGCTAAAGGCTCTTAATTGAAGGTCGAAGGATTGCTCAAGGTTCTTGCATACTTGTGGAATAGAGAATAGTGTGACATTGTGAAGGCCAAGAGTCAAAGAGGCTCCTAGAGAGTTTGTTGACTTGGACTTCTTCACTAGAGAGAGAAGAGAGATCGGGAGACTGAGGAGGGCTTGGTACAACCGATGGTTGTAATCCTCCTTCTTTTAAAATTAATAGAACTATGTTCGTTTTGTCCATTCAATGCTTGACGTTATATTGTTGTTTCAACATTTGCTTAGTATGATATGAATGGCTCAGATGTGTATAATCTAGATGTTTATTGTTGATTTAATTGATAGAATACTTGTTATATTAGAAATTACGCGGGTGCTTTGACTGATTGCAGGTCTCGGATTTGGAGCCGGAAAAGAAGGACTCTTACTTTGCTGCGCAGCGTTCTCCAAGAGATTACAAAACCGTCAAAGAGGTAATTCTCTATTTGTATTCCTTCAAGTTATTTCAAGCTAATATGAACATACTCATGCCATCTTTGTGAACAGCATAGCTAATCTGACTGTCTGCCTCGGGCACCGGAAAGCCCTGAGAGGGATCCATGAAAACTAACCACCCAAGCAGTTTACCCTATAGCAGAATTGGCGACTCCACTGGGGATAGTTCCCCATAGTTTCCGGGCTATTTCCTCCTTCATTTCTTCTCTCCTCTGTTTTGTATCCTTCCGACCATTTTTTGATGCCCTGTAGACATACCAATCGCTTGCAGAGTTCAATCCTGTGCCTGTCTGGCCAACTAAAGAGCTTTTCCCTGGTTAACGCGACCTATACAGTGTATCCAGTGCGTTATAACGCAGTCTAGGCTTAAATACAGTGCGTTATAATGCTGTATTTTCTCACAGACAGAGCGTTACCCAGCCAAAAACCCTGTTGTTCACTTCTGTGACTGTTTTAGCTGTGGAGTTTTTTGGCCACCAGTACCTTTCACGGACCGAATCCCTGTACTTGTCTGCTAAACTGGCATTGATCATTTGTTTCTCTTATTTAGTTAGTGTGCAAAGCATTTACTTTTTTAAAAGAGAAATTTTTTTTTTTATTTTTCTGTATTTAAGCTGAGTTTATTCTGAAAGTTTGGTTCACAGACTGTTAAAAGAGGTAGATAGAAAGTTGAATCTTAAAAGTTGAGCTGTGTTATTTACATGTTGGTGCATGGATGATTGAAAGAAAAAACCTCTCCTTGTAGAAACATTGTTCATTGAAGTTAATATTTAGAGCATGTTTTGCATGGTTTATTGAGTCAAGAGTCTCACTATACTTCATACGTCCATTTCCCCTCTGCCAGACTAATAACAAAGTACACTAAAAACAAAGCGATAATAAAATCAATCTAATAACTCTTTTTGAGCTCACACAAACAGTAGTTCAGGCTAGGATCTTGGGTTAGGACAGTGAGAAAACTACCCAAGATCTCAAAACTTGAAAACTAGAGTCATTAAAGAGTGAAATCCTACTGCACTCACATTATTGGGACCGTTCCTTTACCAGAGCTCAGCGCGAGACAACACTTGGGTGCACTAGAAGGTAGCCCACCTTCGACTGCATCCTGTGGGTGTGTTATATACTAGGGTTCCCTTCGGGGATGTCGAAACTAGATCGGGGATCTAGGTATTCTGCCCATATAGCACACTGTCCTTGACCGTGGACCCCCCTGATAGTGTCTGTGATTTGAGGTATCCTTAGTGGCTATACTTTTAGGGACTTACACAAGGTGACTGGGACGGGCTGTCCTGGTACCTGAAATAGACGGACCTACTCTGTCTTTAGTCTTTAGGAGGGTACTCGTCTTCACGAGAGTGCTTACACCTTTCGTCTGGGGTTCGGGCGAAGCTCTAGAGTAACCGTAACTGTACTTTCGACCAACCCTCTCTGTATGCTATTGTGAGACTGGATTTCATCACCAGTGAACGGTAGTACTCAGACAGGGCACCCTATACTGGCTGCTTGTTGATTGATTTTAGAAAGTCTTTTTTCTTTTTAGTAAGTGTGTGGTTACTGTCACTTGAGACTTCATAATATATCACATTTTAAATAAAATTTGTTAAAATTAAACCGGTCACCGTGGCGTCCCCTGACCCACGCCGTCAGTCTAGACGACAGCAAGGTCTACCTCCTCTCACTTTAGACGAAAGATTGAACCTTGGTGAACCCGGGCCTTCTACGAAAGGGCAATCTCCTTTGACTAATCTGGATTATCACATAGACCCTTATCAGCCGGAACTCCCGGATGACCCTTTCACTGAAGGCGTTGTACCTAATTACAATCCTCCGCTCACTGATCCGTTAGGACCGGTGATAATCCAGATTCCACCGCGCCAAGATATGTCTGCGGCAACACCAACATCTATTTCTCCACCGGTATCCACAGGGTCGATGCCAATGGCAACCATTCCTGGTTCGCCATCATCCTCCCCGCCGGTGGTCAGTTCTATGTCATTACTGGGTAACCCCAGTAGTCAACATATGCCTACCCCCAACCCTATGGTCAACACAACTGTCAGTAGTTTACCGAACCCTTCGGCATCTACTCCTACCGTGACCACGTTGGGGACCACGGTAGCTCCTCCCACGAGCACGACTACTTTGGTGCCCTTTAGCAACCCTTTCGGTTGGAACCCTCTGTTGAGTTCAAACCCCCTACCCACACAGCCAGTGGGTAGTGTTGTCAGTACACAGGTAGCAGGGAATATATCTCTTCCTATGCAATCCTTAGGACAAATGGGACAACCCATTGTAAATACTATCCCCTTAAGTGGTTCAAACATAGGCGTAGGATCTATACCGTTGCCAAATTATGCAAATACTAGTATGCCTCCGGGAAAATCTATTGCATCCATTTGGACTAACCAACCCCAACCTCCGTCTGGAGTGGGAGGGCACTTTTACGCTGGGGGCAACCAACCATTTGCCCCTCAATACGCTATGCCCTATGGACAGCAACCGTATGTTCCTACTCCTCCACCTATGGGAGGTTTTTATCAAAGTCCCACTTACCCTTCTGGTAACACGTGGATGGGGGGACCTTATGGTCCAAATAGTCAGCCCATACTGCCTTGGTTAGACTCGGGGGAAAATCCACAATTGCCTTTCTTGGCAGCTTTGGACATACCCGACATCCATAAGCTAACAAATGACCCCATCAATCACAACTCGCTTTGGCCTCCTATACCACATAAGATTCCTTCAGATATCCCGAAGTTCGACGGGAAGCATGGAGATGACTCGGCCGCACACATCACTACCTTCCATTTGTGGTCCATATCCAATTCCATGGTAGATGATAGTGTCCGCCTTCGACTGTTTTCCCGCACCCTTACAGGAAATGCCGCCAAGTGGTACATTGAATTACCACGCGCCACCATTAATACGTTTGGCGCTTTAGCGACGGAGTTCTTAAAGAACTTTCAGCTACCAATTAGAGTGGAAACTGGCACAGAATTGTTAACATCACTGCACCAAGACACCGCCACCCACATCTCCGACCATATTCATGAATGGAGACGTAGGAGGAGGCTTGTCAAAGTGCCAATTCCGGACCATCTCTTGGCAAATTGGTTTTGCAAGTCTCTTTTACCCCATATCTCTAAATACATTGGCTTTTCTGGTGCGGTGACAGAAGATCAATGTATTCATCGTGCCCAGCACCTGGATTTGATCTATTCACAATCCGGCATGCTTTACGATCTACTCCCCCATGCCCCTGGTAACCCGAACCCTCCGGCTACTAAGAAAACCGGAGTGCATGCCGACGGTCTCGTTGGCGCGATCTCTGGTGTAGCCACCAACCAGTCTCGGGGGCAAACCTCCCAGCCATCCTCGGCTTCCACCGCCCCCCATCAAACGACTCCTCTCCCTTCCGCTGAGGTAAATTTGGTGCAAACCTCACAAAAACCCAACGGGAAAAATAGGAAGAATAAGAAGAAAACATCTTCTTCGGAAGAGCAGTCGAATAATCAGAATAACTCGAATCAGAAAAATGCTGCTAACGAAAAAGGAAAGGATAAACCCATGAGATTTCCTTGTAAAATCTGTGCGGAGGACCACTTGACATACAAATGTCCTCGCTTGCAGGAATGCACCGATTTTATTGCTAACAAGGATTCTGGGAGAACACCTGCCGTTCTTCACAATCCTTTCCCCAATCAACAGCAGCAACATCAACATATGTTTGACAATCCGCCACAACCCCATCAACGGGGCAATGGTGGTTCGTATCCTTCCGGCGAAGGACCATCTGCCATTTATGGCATCGAGAGTATTGACCTTCAAACTCGCGCCAAGCTTTATGGAACTCCTACCATAGATGCTCAGGAACCTGGAGCTAGTTCCAATCCGCCGCCGCCCAACGATTTGCATATCGAAAGGCCTACTGCTGAACCTGTAATTCGTCCCCCCAAAGGGACACTTCGACGCACGACTCATAATACCTCTGCACGTGCAGCCCAAAACTACAATATTGTAGAAAATTTGGCGCAGGCACCGTCAGCCATGTCTGCACTTGAAGTATTACAAACCTGTCCAGCACAAAGGAAAGCCCTGCTTTCAGCCATTGGCAGAATAGATCCCCAGGATTCCATGCTAGCAGTCTTTGATATGGAAAAGGCTAAACCTCGCTTCTCGCATCAACTCGCATTCCAGGTGCAGGTTGTGTCGAAAGGGAGACCCATCCATCGCACTGTCATAGACGAAGGTGCTTCGACCTGCGTTATGTCACAAGCTTGCTGGTTGAATTTAGGTTCTCCTACTCTAACCCCGCCATCGAATTCCCTTAAAGCTTTCGATGGCCACACGTTCCTACCCAAAGGATACCTTGCTAGCTTTCCCATCACTCTGAGTGGGAAAACGGTAAACGTGGATGTTGAAGTCGTAGAGCGTCATCTCGACTATAATCTATTGCTCGGTCGCAGTTGGTCTTATGCTATGACCGCCATCGTGTCTTCGGTCTTCCGACTCATCCTATTCCCATTGGATGGGAAAATAGTCACGGTCGATCAGCTATCCTTCTGCACCCCTGATTATTCCACTTTACCAAGTAGCTCTATACCCTTAATAGGAGGTGTCCCTGACTCTTACGTCAGTATCGGTACCGGTCTTCTGAAGGCATCTTCCCTACTGGGTTGTTTTCCTCTTCCGCCGCCTCAGATCCCAAACACGGTTGCAATGATATCCACCTCTTCGGATGGCTCTATCGACCCATGGATCATTCCGGCACCTTCATAAATTGATTCCTATGGAGATCAGATGTCGCTTTCGCCGGTTGAGTTGGCTTCCCAAGCCAACCAAGTCGCATCTGAACCCTCCACTGATATGGTTTCGACCACAGGTACACCCCTCTCTCCCATAACGGTTCTCTCTAAGGATCTCCTCAATGAAGTCTGGCCTACAGACGAAGCTATTCGAGAGATCATGTCATTAGAAGAACGACCTTTGGGAGAGTTCCACCATCGCGCTTCGACGATTGATTCGGAGGCGATAAAAACTGAAATCCCGTTCTTTGACCAACCTGAGATCGTTCCCTCCTCTTATACGCTGTCCACACTATCGATTCAGAGAGGAACATGGGTAATCTTTCCAAAAATTTACTCATCGATATCTCGGTCAAGACAGGTATCATGGAAAATATTCCGTATTACTTTTCAAATATTACACCTTTCCAACTTGCTTTCGGCCTGGAGGCAGTACTTCCGATTGAGTGCGAAATCCCATCGCTTAAACTGGCCGTTGAACTCCTGCCTGGCACCACCGCCACAGAAGAGCGCTTGCTCTCGCTCGATCAATTGGACGAAACTCGTCGAGATGCTACACTAGCACTCGAAGCTCACCAGCGCCGAGTTAAAGCTCAATACGACAAATCTGTCAAGCCTCGTTCTTTCCAAGAAGGCGATCTGGTTCTACTTTATGATCAAAAACACGACCTCTTGGGGGCAGGAACACTCCAACCATTGTGGCTCGGTCCTTACATCGTTACTAAAGCCCTTTCAAAAGGAGCTTACGAACTACAGGACTGCAATGGATTTCCACTCGACGAGCCCCGCAACAGGCTCTATCTGAAGAAGTATTTTGCCTAGTTTTGCACTAGGCATATGCTTTGTAATTTTATGTATAAAAGTTTTGCCTATTTTTATTTTGATGCTTCTGGATTATTTGTTTGGTTTGAAGTGTTTCTCATGTAATCTTTTTCTTTCGCACAGATGTCATCACATTCGTTATCATACGTCGGGTATGCAGACGGTGCTAGTCATCACACTAGACACATTGCTTCAGCTGCTTGGGTTCTCTATACGCCTGAGTCGGACCTTCTTGGTTCCGGGGGGATCTTCCTGGGTAACGCCACCAACAATGTGGCCAAGTACATGTCAGTGATCCAACTCCTCACGGAAGCGGCATCTCGTGACATCTCCGATTTAGTGGTAAGGTTAGATTCCCAACTCATCATTATGCAGCTAAACAATCATTACCGCGTCCTCCACCCTGTGTTGTTGCGTTATTTTTTATGAGTGCGACTTTTAGAACGTCAATTTAAAACAATCACATTTGAGCACGTTCCTAGAGAATTTAATGCATTAGCTGATTCTTTGGAAAATTATGTGTTAGATTGGCATTTGTCACATTTATTGTAAAATATTTACTCATGAGTACATATATTTTTATCACATCAAAAAATGCATAAAAATTTAAAAACACAAAAACACCAAAATATATATATATATATATATATATATAGATATATGTCGTGTCCAGTACATAGAAAGCATCAAAAAGAAAATCTCCCAAAACTCGGGGTGTTTTACAAAATTTGGCTCACTAAACCATGCTCTGACACTAATACATCTACTCCAAACAACTAAGCCTGATGCTCATAATAGCATACAACTGCTCTAGCCATCCTCCTCAGAGGAACCAGGTATCTCTCTGGCACACCCACAGTATGCCGCTGCAGACGAACTGGAACCTCCCGCATAGGAAGCGGTGGTATACCCATATTCAGACCCTCCAGGTTCCTGGAGAGTTCATGTAAAATCTGGGTATCATCGTCGTCGCCGGCTTCCGCCTCCTCTACAGGCGCGCCAGCCGCGGGTAGCTGCAATCCTCGCCGTGCATAGCGAGGGGCCCCAGCTGGACGGACATGTGCCACATCTGTGTCAAGCAAGCAAAAGTTTCATGTCAAAACTTAATTTTCACCCCTTTCAACAAAAAAAAAAAAAAATTAAAAAAAAAAAAATAAAAAAAAAAATACATAAACATTCAAAAGCTAAAAACAAAAACTTCTTTGAAAACACTGATCATTTTTCTTACCATCGGGCCCCCACTGGGTGCCAGGGGGCAGGACTAGCTTGGGATCGCCTGTGAAGTTCATCCCTGCATAGGGATAATCCTCAATCATGATGATCTGAGAGTCCAGCCAATCAAAAAATCCCTCATCAAAACAGTGACGGACGGGACCCTCTCCAGTCCGTGGAAGCAAAGTGGCCCACCGAGCCTGCCTAGGCTCGCGCGGACCCAATGGCGTTGTCGGGATCCTGGGCCTCATCAGTGGTATCCACTCTAGTATGAAAGAAACAATTAGTGTTCCGTACCCAAATTCTCTTTGAGTACGGGTCTTGCATGCAGTAAGCTCTGCTCGGACCCGACGGACTACACCGTCACACCAGTCGAAAACCTGAGGCTGCATACAATCCAAGGCTAGGAGCATCTGGGCCTTGGTAGCCACATGTTGACTCTTGGCACCCGCCAAGCGAACAATCATCCACAGAATAGACCTCAAGGGTCTCAAAGTCACCTGTGCAATAGGTATCCGGTTACTCACAGCCTGGGTGCCACGTATGCAGTGCGCATGGATCAAATCAGTAGTGGAACGAGGGTCAGCTCTGGACCCCGTCAAGTTGGGCCTCGCCCCACGACATGACAAGCCGGTCAAAAAGTAAACATCATCCTTTTCGATGGCGAGCTCGTTGCCACCAATCCGAAAGACATGATGTCTCTCATCCCACTGCTGGATCAGCCACCTTAGGAGGTCCTCTTGACCCCTCATCAGTTCTAAACGGGCATACTTAAGCAATCCGCATCTCCGGAGAGCCATTAAAGTTGCCGCATCCGTCACCATTTCTCGTTCTTCCCGCTCATGCTCTCTTTCTCGCCAGATACTCATGATTAACAGCTGAACACCTGCAAATGAAACATTTCCAACCGATTAAAATTTGCCGGAACCACTTCAAGAATGAAAAAATTGAATTCTTAGAAAGCATGTTGCACCTAACGCGGACATTAGTACAAAACAGAGCGTTCTAACGCGTTGTTCCCTCATGGGTTATGCGTTTAACGCAGCTGTTGTACTCCGAACCACGTTAGGCGCAAATATTTTTCTAGGGCCTCAAATTTTCCTAATTTTGAACCAGCAAAAACTAAAAAATTGGCAATTAAATAATAACAGGAGGTTCCAGCTCTTACCTGGATCTCGCGGAATAGAAAACTGTTGCCCGGATCGACCGTAATCAACAGCTGAAGTTTTCACCCCTTTTGCACTCCAGAGCTTCTTCACAGCACTTGAAACAGTGAAAATGAATGTCTTCTGACCTTTCTTATAGCTAATTCTGGGGCATGACTCTCTTAAGTCAGTCGGCAAAGTCGTGATTCCTCACTGCACACATGTCGCAACTCATGAGATTTGGTACTGATGATTCTAATAAGGGATCAAGATTTATGAGCAGACACACTCATGTTTTATCGAGCGTTCTTTTTATGGTATTTTTCTTGCTCGTTAATCCGAAAAACCTCGAGTTCTCTTCTTCGGACTCGTTAAACTCACACGAAGTTGGCATCGAGCGTTCTTTTTTGGTCTTTTCTTGCTCGTTAATCCGAAAAACCTAGAGTTTTCTTCTTCAGGCTCGTAAAAACTATGGAGAAGTAATGAGCATTCTTTTTAGGAATCTTTTTCTTGCTCATAAAACCGAAAAAATCCCGAGTCACCTTTGTCAGACTCGTTAAACTACTGAGACAAAGAACAAGGAGCCATTCTTTTCCTCTTTTTCAACGCTCTTTAAACAGAAAAAGTAAATTGAGTTTTCTCCGCGTGACTCGTTAAAATTTCACGGAGGTATCGAGTTTTCTCCGCGTGACTCATTAAAATTTCACGGAGGTACCGAGTTTTCTTTGTTGGACTCGTTAAAATTTCACAAAGAAGATTGAGTTTACTTCGTCTCCTCGTACTCATAACAAAATGAGGTAGACGTCCATTGAACATAGATTTCTCACTTTTCCGGATTCCATGGACTAACTTACGGAAAATGAACTGTTTCGGGCTTACTATTACCCCTTTGCCGTGCCCGGTTATCAAGACATGACAAAGGTACCCCAATGGAGTTGTCTTTTACGACATTTTTCAGACTCTCTAAACATGAAAAAATCACCGAGTTTTCTCATCTGGACTCGTTAAACCTAATCAGATGGGGCACAGAGTTGTCTTTCCTGACATTTTTCAGACTCTCTAAACATGAAAAATTCACTGAGTTTGCTCATCTGGACTCGTTAAACCTAATCAGATGGGGCACAGAGTTGTCTTTCCTGACATTTTTCAGACTCTCTAAACATGAAAAATTCACCGAGTTTACTCGTCTAGACTCGTTAAACTTAATCAGACGGGGAAAAATTTGGACAAGATGGATATTACCTCTGTTACATTTTCAAAAAGGTCGATTTGGCAGCAAAATTCTTGAACATGGCACTTCCTAGAAAACTCTTTCGCAGTTAGCCGAACCCTACCATATATGAGTATTAGCCTTCATTTCCCAGTGTCCCTACACTGGTAAAATCCTAACACACTCTTTGGTGTTCAACACGCTTCAGCTGCCTAGTACCCTGCTAGAGTGCCTTCTATTGTTCAAGCAGATCTCACTATCTACTGCTCCTGTTATCAACCAAACCATTCATTATGCCAGAAATTATTTGTCGTCTGACGTTCCCATTTACTCTTCCTTATCTCAAATCATAAACAAAATCAGTTGGTTTCCGTTTCGTGTTGACTGATGTAGGACGCCTCAGTGCCTACCTCTCAACATATCACTTCCTATCGACTTCAACACCTTATCTAGGAAGTTGATCCAGAAACACATCAGTACCCAGATACTTGCAGACATCAGTGGCAGGTAGTCTTGTGTTTGATCAAGAGTCTTCATCATTGGCTCTTGGTTGAATGATTCTACGAGTGTTCGACTTCAAATCCTTTTATTCACACTCGCTAGATTGTAATGGGCATCTTAGGGACCATCATCATTATCGGTGGCCACCTTCGCGTCTGTTAACAGTTTTCATTATTGACTGGTAATCAGACGATTTCTCACATGTTCGACGACAACTCCCTCATTCACATGTTGAGAAATATGTAGTTTAAGTGAATCGGCGGTCAAGACCTTGGGGCAAAAGGCTACACCATTAAAGTTGTGTTCCCGTCCCCAAGCTGCGATATTGTTTATGGAGACAGCTTCTTCAGCCTGATCCTGTTATGACAGACACTTCCACATTGTGCCTATTGGTGGATAGATTCTTCATATCTCTATTCTAGAGAAATCATGTTGTTTAAAGCTACTGAGCATGGGACATGCCCGACTCTTGGCAAATACTATATTTTCTGACATATGTTGTTGTTTCAGGTTTTTCCTCAGTCTTTCAATCTCTCTCTCTCTCTACAAATTATAAAGTATTTCGGCCATCGTCTTCGTCTCTGACCTCACACTTTAGGGGGCATCTGTTACAGGTCAAAATACCTCATCATCAGCTCAGAGGGGAAGACAAATATGGAAGAAGTACAAAGACCTAAATTAAACCTATTTCTGCCAGGGTAACGCATATATAGAACATAACAAGAGCGTTATAACGCAGTCAAGCAATACATTGGCCGCGTTAGTGGCTAGGGAAACGCTCTGTTTACACTTGATGGTCGCGTTACCCGTGTTTTAAGTTTGAATTGGGAAAAGAGCGCGGAGAAAGATTTGAATCTCCGACTTTCCCTCACGAAGGAGTCAGTGCACGGAGGAAACTGCAGAAGCACCAGTTCATTATTGGTCATTGCCATAGGAGACTGAACTCCAAGAGAGGCAAAAGCATGGAGATCAAGGAAACATCTAAGCCTTTTCCATTCCAAACTAGTGGAAAGAGAAGGGCAACAATGGCTTTCTCCCTCTCCTATAAGAAGGAGCTCAAGGCTCTTAATTGAAGGTCGAAGGATTGCTCAAGGTTCTTGCATACTTGTGGAATAGAGAATAGTGTGACATTGTGAAGGCCAAGAGTCAAAGAGGCTCCTAGAGAGTTTGTTGACTTGGACTTCTTCACTAGAGAGAGAAGAGAGATCGGGAGACTGAGGAGGGCTTGGTACAACCGATGGTTGTAATCCTCCTTCTTTCAAAATTAATAGAACTATGTTCGTTTTGTCCATTCAATGCTTGATGCTATATTGTTGTTTCAACATTTGCTTAGTATGATATGAATGGCTCAGATGTGTATAATCTAGATGTTTATTGTTGATTTAATTGATAGAATACTTGTTATATTAGAAATTACGCGGGTGCTTTGACTGATTGCAGGTCTCGAATTTGGAGCCAGCGAAGAAGGACTCTTACTTTCTTGCACAGCGTTCTCCAAGAGATTACAAAACCGTCAAAGAGGTAATTCTCTAATTGTATTCCTTCAAGTTATTTCAAGCTAGTATGAACATACTCATGCCATCTTTGTGAACAGCATAGCTAATCTGACTGTCTGTCTTGGGCACCAGAAAGCCCTGAAAGGGATCCACGAAAACTAACCACCCAAGCAGTTTACCCTATAGCAGGCTATATTAAAAAAAATATTATTAAAATAATAATACCTCTATTAAAAACAAAAATTATTAAAAAGAAACATAAATATTATTAAAATAATAATAAGCCAAACAACAAAGATACAAAATTTTTGAAAAGTTCAATAAAATAAACTAAAGTAATATAAATTATTAAAAAAGATAAATTATTGGAAATTATTAAAAAGAAATAAGTCAAATCTAAATAATTTAAAATTAACATAATAATATATATTCTTTTAATACTTTTTTAGGGAATACTTTATTTATCTTTAGCAACAAAATATTTCAACATTATTATGATTCATAAAATTTAAATTAGATCTTTCATTATAAATTTAAAGTTAAATATTATTAAATACTATATTTTTAAGAATAATGATTTATGTTCTTCCTTCCGAGTAACAAAATAACTAAATGTTATAAGGTTTATGGCTATGTTCTCATGGAAACGTGGATGTTATAAGCTCCACATAGATATGGCAACAACCAAATTTTCGCATTTACAAACCAGAAATAATGATGAGTGCCACCTGGTAGTGAGCAATGACTATCTACCACTCTTATTTAATATAGGTTTTTCTACTACGATTTAAATAAATAAATTATATATAATATATAGGTGAAGGATAAAAATTAATTTTTAAGGTGAAAGGAATAAATAATAATAATATATATATATATATATATATATATATATATATAAAATTAAGACAAATTAGCAATTGTATTATATGTTGTAAAGGAAATGCTATAAAGTCTTACCATAAAAAAGAGTAGCTCACAATAAAGAGGATGTGATATGTTATGCAATTTAATTGAATATTTAAATTATAAATATCAATTATTTTTTATTTTAAGTATATGACCATACAAGGCACAAAAACATGTGAACCCTAATTGAAAGTCATATGCTTATGGATACCCTTTCGTGTCCATGATATTTTCCAATCCCACTACATAAGATCATTCGTCATCACGTTCTCTTATCAATTTTGGATTACCATTGGTATTTCATATCTATGTCTACAAGTTAATAGGTCCCTAAGCATGCAAATGCTATTTTTGCAAAATCTAAATTCCAATATGACTCTCTAACACTTCCGAAATCTACTACCAACAATGATTGCATCTAATGAGCATGTTCCTCTTGTTTATCCTTCTTGGAATATGTTCCTCCTATTTATCTCAATAATGTTCTAAAAGTTGTTTCTTTCCAATACAATGGCGAGCCAAAGCATGGCTCCATATTTCCTTCTTCTAAGGAAAGGCCTTTCTAAACAAAATATACAAATTTCACACCCTGTAAATGAGTGGCTTGAGGGCAAGGGTGAAATAACTAATAATTTTGCTTGCATTTTTTCCTGATAAGCACAAATACAATGAAGGCTCAAAATTACACGATCCTTTCATTCTCCTATCCTTATTGTTATTTGCATCTGTAAAAGTGGGAAAAATGATCCTAATGGTACATTAATCCAAATTTATATTTGTGGCAATTTAGGTTCGCTAAAAAACAATTATTAAGAAATTTGATTCAAAGATTTAATTGATTTGTATGAATGCAATCATTCTTTCACTTGATGTTTGTACAACCAACAAACACTAGTAACTTGATAAATCATTCAGAGGACAATGATCTTTATTTATATGTCAAGAAGGATGCAAACAAAAAAATAATCATTATCTATATCCTACCAATACAATGTATGTCATTTATAAACAATGTATACATCTTTACTTTTTAAAAGTCGTTGAAATTGGATTAAAAACATTTAGCGCACATCGATGACCCCTTTAATATGTTTTCATTTAATTTGGAACTCTGTATCATTATCTGCACAGATTGCAAGAAAAACGTCGACAAGATAACGGGTGACGTTGGGGTCATTCCGCCCACATACGAAAACCTTGAATTTAGAACAAGAGGAGAAGGAATTAGAGAAATTGGGGATGAATTGGAAAAATCTCTGTTGAGGAAAGATTAAAAAAAACAAAGAGCAGACCGGGAATGTTGCTGATCAAACTAAACCTGGGAATTAGAAAGCGAGATATCCTCTCCCTCCAAAACCATGTAATATGTATCTACATATGCTTCTTACAATTGAATATCTTATTCTATCGCTTCAAGCCTCCTTCAGTGTAATATATATGGATTTGATTGAATTTTCCTTCGGGGATTGAGATAGTAATTTAAAATCAAGTTCCCCTATAATCTTAATATTTCAGGCTGCAGAAATATTTAGATCTTCTATGCTAGAGTATTGGATCAGTGCCAATGAACAAGACACAAACACAATACACAACATGTTATACTCAAAAACCTCGGGCTAAACGAACACACAGGACAATACACAACAAAAAAAAAACCACGGGTTAAACTAATATACAACAGGTTATACCAAAACACCACAAGTGAAACTAATACACAGAAAATTAAACCCAAAAACAGGGCTATGAGAAGTCATGCAAAAAGTCAGTGAGGCTTAAACTGAAACGCGGATAAACTGTTTAAGTTAGAGCCAGAGACATGCATACATAGGCAGATGGAAGCAATGGAGGAACAATTGAATCTAATTGAAATAGTGGACACATCAGGTTGAAATTATTGTGGAGGAATCAGAGCATTAAATTCAATAAAAATGGCTAAAGCACCATCATGGTTTAAACTAATCAAAAGGAGAGATATAGGGCCATATCTATATACCTGGTATTGGTATTCGATTTCATGTCTTCAGCGAGGTAATTGGGATTCGTTGTAACGATTTCATTTCGATATAGGGCCATATCTATATACCTGGTATTGGGATTCGATTTCATGTCCTCAGCGAGGTAATTGGGATTCGTTGTAATGATTTCATTTCTTCAGCGAGGTAGGATTTGAACAGTAGCAACGTCAACCACCTCTTTCCTTATTTCATTCATTTCCCTTCCCTGCAACTTCAGCCCTTGATTCATTCCAATAATTTAAAATGCACCAAAGGAAATACAATGTAATGAGAAAGCTTATCGTGCAAAATAGGATAATAATGGCCTTCATGATTAGAAATTTTATGTTGATCATGAACCATTACCACTGAATTGATTCCTCTCAAATTTATGACCTTATGTCGATCTCACAAAATTGAATTAATTCCAGCACTGGAAATTGTCGGTACTTGTTTGCTACCTCCACCATATACATGGAAAGACTTTAGAATTTGTAATTTAAGATGACATGGTCTCATTACGTTTGCATACAGTTAAATAGTTGAAGGTTCATTTATTTGATAAGAAATAAATTTCGTTGACTGATATTCATTTAGATTCACTTAAACAACAAACGTTGACCACATTCATGGTTGATGATTTCAAATAAAAATAGAATAAAAAAGAGTGAGAGGAAAAAATACAATAAAATCATAATTGTCATTAAAAACCCCATCCACACATAGACACTCATGCCAGAGGGTTTCATACCACATGAGAAGAGTAATAAGTCGGACCCTTGCGACTCTGGGATTTCCATGGCATTGTGGTTTCTCTCATACATGCTGCTTCACGGGACGCACAACAGAAACTGGGGTCCACCCATGCGAGGCCCGTGAAGATAATACCCACATAACTTTCACGCTGGATCTTCCCGCAACACCAAATGCAAACCTTTTCAAAATTTTATAAAACATTTCAACCATAATAATATACAGACGGACCATTTGAAGTTGTATGCTTCCAAACAGAACGTAAATCATTAATGGCTACGGCCAATAAACGATAACTTCTTAACCATGGAGAACTAATGAATTCAGGGTTAAGATAACTTCTTAACCATGGATAACTACATCCATTTTCTACTAATGAATTCTCGGCAGAAAGCTCTCGTATAAACAAATGCAACAAATTATTGTAATTGTATCTATTCTCCATATGAAAAACCTTGTGATTTGTCTCTTTCTCGATAAGTTGCTTTGGTAGATTCATATGACAATTTACCGTAATTCACCGGTGCATCTCCGTTCAAAGACAGTTTCCCGCTATAGACCGCCATAATATAACCGACGAGAGAGCCAGTATGGTATATTGTTGGTGAATTCAGAACCCCAATTCGATGCTTCAACTGTTCATTGGACATCCTGCCACTTCAGCTGCCCCAGGAGAAAGTATCATAAACATTTGTTGCGGCACAGCTTGAATCGATCACTACATCACCCTCGAGTGTACGGAGGACCCGCTTTTCAGTTCTCATGTGAACCCAAGAAACAGAAGAATGGGAAAAACAATTATGCTATTTTGGTCTTCAATCGGCTATTCAGTCCTTGTTAAGATAGCGTAAATGTTGGAGTTGATAGTGGGCATGACCAAGCATGACACATGTTGGTGGTCGACATGTGTGCAAATAGGTGTATGCAGAATTAGCAGGGCAACCAACAACCATAAATAATTTAATCGTCTAACACAGAGATCGTACAACCATCACAGAGTAACACCAGAGAAATTGTTCTCATATAGGGACGCTTAAAATCCTTTACATCTTAAATTTAGATGACACAAAGAAATATATCAAGTGTCGAGGGAAAAATGAAAGAAACTAAAAATAACTTTTAAAGGATATTAGAAAAGAGGAAGTGAAAATGAATGATAAAAATTGAAAAAAAATTAATGAATTAAGTTGAAAATATGAATGTCATTGTGGTTTATCTTAAGTAATTTGGAGGAAGAATCGTTAACATTAAGTTTCAAGACATGTTTGTTCTTATAATTGAGATTATGATATTAAATGGTATGCATCTATTATAAATCATATTTTTTATTTTTAGGTGTGATAAATATTGTTTTCATTCCCTCTTTTATTCCCAATGTTTAAAAATTTTGAAATCCCATGGGGCATAGATTAGCCGGTGATAGTGTTATGTTAAAGCACAAGGTGTTCAGTTAAGGCATTCATTGATGAAAAGTTCATTGGTTGAAAACGGTGTGGGAAAATCCATCCACGTGGTTAGTCACACGCTAATTCAAATCTTCATGAGTGTGATATTCCCTCACTTGGTATTAATTGTGAATTTGCTATGTTAAATGTGGTGATGTTGTGAATTTATCACCTAATGAAACTAGTATATGAGTAACATAAAATATTTTGTTGTTTATAGTTACTTTATGTAAATACGTTTTTATTAAGTTATTAATAAAAAAATGGAAAATTTTGGAAAATAATATAGAGGATGCAAAATTGCTAAGGAGAAGTTATGGGATGCAAGTAAATGATTGGAACTATTCATCATTGGATTATGTAATATCTAGGCATATAATCTAAGGATTAAATTATTAATTACAAAATATTAAATTGATCAATAACTACCCGAGATAAGTAGGATGTTGTCTTAGGAGTTTTGGGAGTGTGGAGCTCATTAATAAGCAAAGTAACTACCTACCACCTAATTAATAAGGGAGGAGGTTGCTACTAACTGATAACTAAATATTGAAAAAGGGAATTTTTGTCATATAATAGAGTTAGACTCAAAAAGTGTGGAGCTAAGGGTGAGGAGGTATAATAGACAAAAAGAAAGAGGATAAAAAAATTGTTTGTTTGGGAACCCATTGAAGCTCGAGGGGACTCATCAAGGTTTGGAGGAGTTTTGCAGATCCATTATTATTTTCTAGAGAAATTTGCCAAGTAAGTATACTAGATACTTTGTCTTTTAGTACATGTTACATGTTAAGTAATATATTATTGAATATATGTGTAGCAGTAGCATTGAAACAATATGAATTTTTTTTAATATACATGTGAATGAAAAGAAAAATAGGACTATATTATTCGATTAATTTGAAAATTTTCAAGTATTTCATGTATATACATAATAATAAATATCATGTTACAAATATCTGAAAATAATATGTATGATGTATACTATGTAAGCATTTACTCGAAGAACTTATGATAAAAATTTACTTTTGAATGCATTGATATTAACTTAACTTAGAGTACATTGTATGTATAAACATGAAAGAAGAATTAAACCAGAGAATGATATATTTGAATAAAAATATGATATGTATTGTGCAGGGTATGCTATTAGTGTTCCTTCCTTGTATGGAATTCTAGTAAATAAAATTTTATAACCATAAAAAATAATGAATTCAAATGGTGTAGCCAAACTGGCCAAACACATTAGAAAGGAATTGAATTTGAGCCATGGATCTAGGCCAATCACATTTTAACTATAAAAGATATGGAAAAATAAATGTATATGAACAAGTCTACATAGAACAATAGAATTATCTATATGTAATCTCATGTAAGTATAGTAAAAAAATGCTAGTGATAAAACAAGGGTAGTAGCCAACCTCCATAGTTCGATATGAAAGAGAAAAGAACCCATTAGTGGGTAGTGTTTTTATAAATTTTATTCTGGAATTTCATTAAAGCATACAAATATTGAAATCTAACAAGAGAATATAGTGATAATAGATTAAATAGTAGAGAAAAAGGATACTAAAATTTAAGTAATAATTCATTTTTAATAGTTAAACAAAAACTTAGCATACAAATTTGTTTGTAAGAAATTCTGAGAAAAACCATTATTAAAATTCAAAAAAGACATTACTCTTTGACTAAAGGAATTTATCCTTAGCCATTTTAATAATACAAATAGGGTGTGATAGCCTTTAACATTAAATATTTCCCATCAAGGTAATATTTTGGAGAACTTCCATGATAACTCACTTCAAGTAGAAACCATGGTGTCTTTATCCTCGATGAAGACAAACAACTACATACATAAGAAGTGACCAAGGAGTTCAAGAGCATCTAACCTCTAAGGGAGGAAATCAAACTCTTTAAGGGATTGGAAGGGTTCAGTATTGTGTATAAAGAAAAGAATTTGAAGACACCAAGACTTAGTGTACATTAGAATTATAAAATATAGGAAATATCAATTGTGGATTGTTAAAAGATAAAATATTGACAAAGAGGATACCAAAAAACAATTGGGTGAAGATTGTACCTGAAAAAGAAAGAACCATGTCTGAGGAACCATATCCTTTACCTATAGTATAATACAAACTCTGTCAAAAATATTGCAAAATAATATCAAATTAACTAGTTGGGTCAAAACCCTGATAAATGAGTAGAATTTCCACATAAGGAAGTGTAACCATGACACAATATTTACATGCATGAACATGGAAAAAATATTTATGGCAATATTTACCCATGGCTATACAAAAAACATGGAGTGATAAGGTCTTAGTCTGGAAACCCCAATTTCAAAAATTGACCAAGCAACTACCAATAAACACGATGAAAATATTGAGGGCTTTTCACATGATAACAATAATCTATTTTTTTCCTTCCATTATAAAATCCCCTTTCATGGGCAAACCCATGCTAAGAGGAGGCCATAAATGACTCCATAATTCTGTAATGATCCTGCATATAAAAAGAAAAATTCTTAGTGGAAAACCCTATTTGTTTAGCAGAATAAGAGTTTCCATATACAAGGAAAATGAAAAACAAGATTTTACCTCGAGATAAAGAGGAACAACGTTATCTCCTACGACAAGTTTAATTAAACGAAAAGGTAGCTAAAATAGGTTTCTTGTCAACCCTAAATATTGAGTAGTCTTGGCATCCTCAGGGATATATTCCCTATAAAACTTGCAACTAGAAGCACATAATCAATTGGTGAAATTAAAAACACAAGCAAGTGACAAATACAAGTAGAAATCTCATAAGAACGAACATATAATATTTTACATACATTCTAAACCATATGGAGATATAATGATCTCGATTGAAGATGAATGGAATAAGCCAGGAAGAGGATGGCTTATAGTGGTTGTCAATTTTACAGTGAGTAGGAGGCCAAAAGTAGGTCGCCTAATAGAAAGGCACTTTGTTCATAAACCAAATGAAAATGATCAATACTATAAATTTTTGTATAAGTTCTATGCTTGATGCAAATTTAATTTTTATCCTCAATATCAAACAACAATCACATAAAAAAGAAAGTAAAATGTTGATAGAAGATACCACTAGATCGATAGAAGACAAGCCAGAAAAATATATATGTGTTGGTGTGTTACGACGGTCAACAGGATGCTTCAACCAACAAAGTATTAATACTGTCAGCCAACCAGAACTATCACACAACCCTCTCAGACAAAAATATCATTCAACCCAAAGTCAACAAAATTCAACGCTGTCACAGTCAATGGTCAACGCAAAACAACAATACGAAAAAGTCAACCTCAATTTCTATGCTAGAAAATGCAGACTACAGAAATCAGAATTTTGACCAAGATTTGGGTCATTTTTACCATGCGTTGACCGAAGTCAATGCTCTTCAACTCTGAGCTGAAAACCCTAGGTCAAAAACAAAAATTCTCCTTGCTGCAATTTTCCCACGTGTGGAGAAGAAGAGACTCCAAGTGATGATCAAACCAATCGGTTGGGGAGAGAGAATGTGTGATTATGATGAGTGAAAATTACCTCCAACGTTGACCTATTTATATCCATCAGTGAGGGTGTGTGATACAACTACTGGGGCTTCAAGCCTACATTTCATTTTAGGCAGACCTGCACATATTTTAAATAAATTTAAAATAAATGTTCTGCTCATCGGATCAAGATGATCCTTAGGTCGATCTTTCACCTCTCCGAAATAGCAATCCAATAAAAATATTGGCATATTTATCTGAGAATGACAACATGTATTTTGGACCTATTTGTCCAAAATTAACAAATAGACTAGTAGAAAATGATGAAATTAGTGACTAGGTGACTAAAAAATTTAGTCACCGCAATTATTCCAAGTGAATTACTACGAAATTTGAGCAATTTTAAGTGACCGAACTAAAAATGACTAATTTAAACGACTAATTTAGTCTAGGGATAAAATATACGACTAAATAATAAGTGACTAAACTAAAAGTGACTAACATAAATGATTAATTTAATCTAGGATTAAAATATATGATTAGATCATAAGTGACAAAATTAATAATGATTAACGTAAATGACTATTATAGTCCAAGAATAAAAATGTGACCAAATAATAAGTACAACAAGTATATGAATTAGTCATTTATGTTAGTAATTTTTAATTGTCTCAGTCCAGAAGTGCAAAATTGCAATTTTGATGTAACGTCTCTTCTTTTCCACCCAATTTTTTTTTTCTTTCTCTATTTATAGTTTAATTCTATGCTTCTATTGGCCACGGCTGTTCAATTCTACTTTCGAATTTTGTCAATTATGATCTACTAGGGAACAGGGTTCCTATTCCTCCTATTACTCTTGTATGTATAAATGGCCATCTATCATAGTTTTATTGTTCTCTTCCACTAAATGTTTGTGGCTTATGTTAAATACATACACACACACACACACACACACACACACACACACACACACACACACACACACACACACATATATATATATATATATATATATATATATATATATATATTGTTCACACACAAAATTTAGATGGTTGCATTTACTCGTACACATTTCTATCTATGCATACATTTACTCACACATTTCAATCTATTCATTAAATTTTAAGCACAACCCTTGTAGGGCTCACCATACCTAAGCTTTAGATTTCGATAGCATACTCTTATGGATTGTAGGTTGGATATATTATTCGTTGGGTTTATAGCTTCGTATATCTCCAAGAGTTATAACCCTATGTTTGAATTTCGAGTTGTTCAAGGCACCGAATGGTCTATTCCTATTTAACACTTATGTCGTTTATATGAAATTATTATAGTTTTGTGGCCACGGTTTCAAATGTATAATGAGCGTTCCCATGGCATCGTTGATATCTCATGTACATTTCACTTATGATGAGTTTGCTGTGGAGATAGGCAACATTTAAATTCAATGTACTCGTTATGCTTCATTGGAAAAGTTGGCTTAATGTATTTGTCAATTATAACCTATTTCCAAATCTCCACGTCACTTTATTCGATGGCGCTCTGTTGATTTTCAATTTTTTTAGCACTCATTACGTCCACACGCAAAGTTGTATGTATCTACATTTTAATTATAATATTCCACGCTAGAATGCTCTTTTAATTACGCCAACCATATGACATTATCGGGAGTACTGTGGGATCGATTTCATAGATCTACATTGATCTACATTTATGTGTTGGAAAGCTATGTATTAAATGCCAATTTTACCCAATCGATCCGTGTATAGGCCATCGATCAGAGGCCACTTGGATGGTGGATATTGTTCCTCCCCATTAGGGTTTCATTGGTTTTTTTGATTTCATACATTTGTATACATCTCTGTATCATTATCGAAATGGTTCTTTCGCCCTTCATTTGTTCTGATCGCCTCTCGGTGCCGAGACTCTGCATGATGGAGAAACGAAGCATCGGCTCTCCCAGGCTTCTGGCGTATCTATTCTTCCTCGTATTGTAGTTCAGGTATGAAATTCTACGCATTTCACTATCTTAACTGTGAGGCTTACTCTCTATGCACTATACCTTGATACATATTATTTCCCAATAGCAATACTCTCTGCTTAGAGTGCGAGAGTTGTGGTTAAATAAAATTTTTGCATATATTTTCATTTACTGTCGAGAACTCATCTCAGTCAGTTGGACCAATATCTCGTGGAGATTTTTCTATACTAGTGCGTTGATTTTTTTATTCCAACCTCTCTTCTTACATTTCGTTTATCTTCCTGTTGACAATTTTTTTGGTACTAATACTCCATCATGGCTAGATAGGAGCTTATTCCTCATCGACTTCTGTGACTTTACTGATGCGATTCGAGTGGCATTGTCTTGACTCTCCCCGTCTCCCTTACGGTGAGCAATCACTACCCTAGGCAAGTAATCGATTTCATTATAACATTTGACCCGTGGATTTTTCGTTCCAGGTGAATATACTGGTCTTCTAATTTTTAATACTGTTCAGCTATTTTTGTTTTCAGGTCATTTTGAAATCAAGGGTCTCTCATCTGCAAGGTATCCCTCTATTTTTATGCACAATACTAATATATATTATTTTCTGTGATATAATTCATAGCAGCTAATTAAATCGCATTCTTACCGTCTCTTGTTTTATTCAGGTAAATTCAAATCCCATACGAATTTCCTTCTCGGTGATATAGTGAAATGGTTATTTCACTCAGAATTAACTTTGCTTCACCCTACACTTTCAGGTCGGTATCAACAGCATATTGGTCTAAGTGAAGCCAGACTCTCACATTGTTATTATACATAATTTTTGTTCAGACCACCTCGAGTCTTACTTTCATAAATTTTCGCTTTGCTACTGTAATAATAATCATTCCCTTATACTTGGTCTATCTTAATAACATCCTGCTAATATGGTCGCTGAGACCACATATTTTCAATTAATTTTTCATGGGACACGATTGTCATGGTTTATTATTTTTTTGTTCATGAATTTACATATAGCTTACATATATATATTCCATTCCTGTTTGACAAAAAATAGAGTTAGGCTATACTCTGGTAATTTCACATTGCTAGTTCATCTTGATGCTCATGATAAGATTTTATTTCTACTCCATCTGTCTGCTTCCATTTACTGGATAGAACTAATAAATTTACTAGTCTTATCTTGTATTTCTGCTTCCTCCACATTTTATTTTCATAATGGTATATAAATATCTATACTGCAAGAGTATTCACATCTATGATAATTTAGTGATTCTTGACATCTGGTTTGTATGGTTATATGTGTTATTCTACTGTACTAGTATACCTCTACATTTTCTTCTTGACTTAACATTTATAAGTATTACTTACTGGTGTCAATAATAATAGACTTTGGACATTATTGTTTTGTTTTATAACATGTTCAGTATGTATTGTTCTCTAGCTAACACTTCCAACCGACATTTTACATTGATTTGGTATGTGAATTATTTTTTATTACTCTCAGCTTATAAATTTACATGCGCTTCATCTAAATTTGCTTATATTTATTTTCCAATAGTACATTCAATTTGGATACTCCTCGAGTAAAGGAGGTAGGTCATGTGCTAGTTTATGTTTATTTCTTAGGCCAAATTTGGTTACAGGTTTAATAAACCATATTTAGCTCTGTTTATGTCTGAATGTATTTAACTCAATTAAAGGTACTCATCCATCTTTTTTTTTTCCCCATAGAGGTTAAATCTATAGATATACATACACTGTTAATTCAAAAAATCTATAGATCTACAATGCATGTACTTAATCACTCCTTCACACATGTTTTGTTTTTCTAGTGTTCACTGATTTAATTCTATTTTTAACAGAAAAAGATTAAAGTTACACAATTATGAATTATGAGGTAGCATAAATCTCCAGATTTAAATTAGTCACTGGTTTAGAGGTTCTGGCTGATTTTTCCCCATAATTCTTGTTCCTACAACTATGCAGAACTGAGAGGATTTAATTCCTCTACAACTCTGTAAATGTATGGAACACCAGCACAAAACAAAAAAAATTGCAAGTAGTAGGCAGCTACAGTCATTAACCTTAACACCTAACAACAATTAATTTTAATCATTCATAAACACTATGGGCATACCGCTTCGGTACTTGACCAGTCCTCCCAACCTTAGAGTCCCTCTATCTCCAGAACTCACCCCCGAGCTGAGATCACCTCCATCACAGACCAACCTCTAATCTGTTCAGGAATAGCTTATTTAAGCTTTTGTTCCCCAAAGCCTGTTTCTAATTCTGCGTCCAGAATATCAGGATGCTTTTCTTTCTGTTTGCCTAGGCTTCCCTTATTTAGGGATTTTTAAAGCTGCTTTCTGCTTTTCACAGCTTTTTACCTCTTCCCAACTACTCTCCACCTCATTGGGGAAACTAGATTTTCCTCAAAATCTAATTTGGAAATAATTTCTTTCAAGTATTTTTGAAAGATTTTTGGGGAAAGTATTTGCATCTATCCATCATCATGGATTTAGCAAGTGATCCCACAATTCTTATTTGGTCAATCTGCACAGCATTATTTTATTTAATTTCTACAATGAAATATTTAATTACATCCACAAAATACTTATCCATTGGGGTCCACTCCCCTTTGGATTAAAGTTCAAATGTCTAACTTTGAAAGAAACATAAAACTAGGGGTGTTACATATTCCCCCTCTGAAAGAAAACACCGTCCTCGGTGTTGATATCTAACTACTAGAGTTCATTTTCCAAACAAAAATGGATATTTTTCCATCATTTCAGCTTCTCTTTCCCAGGTAGCTTCTTCAGCAGTAAAGTGCTTCCACTGCACCTTTACTCTTGCTACTATTCTGCTTCTCAATTCAATTTCTTCCCGCTCCAATATTTGAAGCGGTTCTGGCAGAAACTCCCCTTCTGGTTCCACCTGTACAACATTCCAATCAACTATGTGAGAAGCATCATGCACATATCTTTTTAATAACGAAACATGAAACACATCATGAACTCTAACATGGGGTGGTAAGGCCAGCTTGTAAGCCACCGGTCCCACCCTTTCTAATACTTCAAAAGGACCACAATATCTAGGAGCCAGTTTTGCACAACTTCCAGCATAAAGTGTGCTCTTTTTGGGTTTAATACACAAATACACATGTTCCCCCACTTTAAATTCTCGATGTACTCTCTTCTTATCAGCATAGTTTTTCTGGCGATCTTGTGCTATCTTGATGTTTCTTTGTATTTGTTTAACAATTCTTTCCATCTCTTGTAAAGCATCTGGTCCCAACATTAGCTTATCCTCAGGTTGGCTTCAGCTCAAAGGAGTACGACATTTCCTTCCATAGAGTGCTTCAAACAGACTCATTTTGATGGAGGATTGATAACTGTTATTATAGGCAAATTCAGCTAAATGCAAGTAGTCTTCCCATTTTGATGGCCTATCCATCACATACATTCTCAGCATATCCTCCAAAATCTGATTAGTTCTCTCTGTCTGACCGTCGGTCTGAGGGTGATAGGCAGTACTAAAATTCAACTTGGTGCCCATGCCCCCAAATAGACCTTTCCAAAAGGCTGCTGTGAACTTAGCATCTATATCCGAAACAATCACCTTTGGGACCCCATGGAGCCTTACTACTTCCTTCAGGAACACGTTCGCTACTTGGGCTGTCCCAAAAGTAGATTTCACAGGTATGAAGTGCGCAGATTTTGTTAAAGTGTCTACTACCACCATCACTGAGTCATGTTGGTATTTGGTTTTGGGTAGCCCTGTTATGAAATCTATAGAAACGGTGTCCCATTTCCATTCTGCAATTGGAAAAGGATTTAGAAGTCCCACGGGATGCTGATGCTCAACTTTAACTAGTTGACACTCCATGCACCTAGCTAAATATTCTGCTACATCTCTTTTCATTCATGGCCAAAACAACTTCTTTTTCAAAGTTGTTAGCATTTTCTGATATCTAGGATGCCCTGCATATGACTGTTTGTGATATTCATTTAGGATTTCTTTTTTCAAAGTTTCCACATTGGGGATATACAATCTATTTTTGTAGCAGATCAGCCCTTTTTGGTTTTGAGTGTATTCAGCCATCTCCTTCTTTATTATTTTCACCTGTAGTGTCTCATAATTTGGATCATGGTCTGCTACCTTTTTCACTAGATCTTCTAAATCAAAATTAGCACTACTTCCAATGCTGTTTATGTGTTGATAAGCATTTCTACTCAGGGCATCAGCAATTTTGTTTTCTTTCCCTCTGATATGTTTTATGTCCATATCAAATTCACTCAGAAAAGACAGCCATCTGGCTTGTCGAGCATTCAAATCAATTTGGGAAAAGAAATACTTAAGACTAATATGATCTGTCATCAATGTAAATTTCTTTCCAAGAAGATAGTGTCGCCACATCTTCAAGGCATGAATTACAACAGCCAACTCTAAATCATATGCACTATAGTTCTGTTCATGTGTCTTAAGTTTCCTAGACTCATATGCAATAACTGTATTTTCTTGCAACAGGACTCCTCCCAACCCCTCCCTACAGGCATCCGTACATACAACAAATTCTTTATCAGGATCTGCAATCTTCAGTATAGGGGCTGTAGTGAGTTTGAATTTTAATTGTTCAAAACTGTTTTGGCATTTTTCAGTCCACTCAAACTTGACCCCCTTTCTTTGTAGTGAGGTTATGGGATATGCTATGGCAGAAAATCTCTCCACAAATCTGCGATAATAACTTGCAATCCCCATGAATGATCTCACTGCTGAAACATCAGTTGGCACCGGCCATTCTCTAATAGCTTTTATCTTTTCAGGGTCAACATCCAACCCTTGTTCAGAAATAATATGACCCAAGTATTGGATCTTGTCCTTATAGAATTCACATTTACTGAATTTGGCATATAACTAGTTTTCTTTCAAAGTTTGCAACACTATTCTCAAGTGCTCTTTGTGCTCCTCCTTACTTTTTGAATAAACTAAAATATCGTCTATGAACACTAGTACAAATTTATCCAAGTACTTGTTTAAAACACTATTCATTAAGCACATAAAGGTGGCAGGGGCATTTGTCAAACCGAAAAGTAGGACTACAAATTCGTAGTGACCATACCTGGTTCGAAAAGATGTTTTGCTAATGTCTTCCTCTTTAATTCTGAGCTGGTGATAACCAGTCCTTAGATTAATCTTAGAAAATACTGAAGCTCCTCTTACCTGATCAAAAAGATCATCAATTCGAGGCAAAGGGTATCTATTTTTAATTGTCAACTTATTCAGCTGGCGATAATCAATACACATTCTAAAATTTCCATCTTTCTTTTTCACAAACAACACTCGTGCTCCCCAAGGAGACACACTCGGTCTGATATAACCCTTATCCAGCAATTCTTGCAATTGCATTTTCAGCTCCATGAGTTCAGGGGGACTCATTCGATAAGGGGCTCGGGAAACTGGTGTTGCTCCCTGCACCAAATCTATTGAAAATTAAATCTCTCTTTTGGGGGGAAGATGAGGAATCTCATCTGGAAAAAATTCCTTAACCTCTCTCACCACTGGCAAAGTATCCAGCGGGTTTTCTTCAGGTTGCTGTTCTATTTCTTCAACGTTTACTGCATATACTTGATATCCTTTCCTAGCTGTTCTTTTTAGTTGCAGTGCTGATATTTGTCTTACAGAGATGGGTTTTGGTTTTCCCTTGAGAATAAAAGGTTTCCCTTTTTCATCTATGCAATGCAAAGTTTTATCCCAACAGTTCATCATATCCTTTCTCTTTTCCAGCCATTCCATTCCTATCAACAAGTCATATGAGCCTAAGGGCATAATTTTTAAATTCACTTCTGTCTGAAAATCATTTAATTTAATTGCTGTTTGGGGTAATTTATGAGTTACTTTCCTTTTGATGCCTGTGGCTAACTGTACCAACCAAGACTGCTGAAATTTTTCAGTTTTGAGATTGCATTTTTCTACCACTTGTGGACTAATGTAACTCAAAGAAGCACCTGGATCAATTAAAATAGTAACAGATTGGTCAACAATCTTACCTTCCATTTCAACCATGGTAGCTTGGTGTTCTGCTTGTTGATTCTCCAAGGCTGCACTGATAGTGGGTATATTTCTTGCTATATCATTTACTGTGGTAGCTTCTCGATCTCTCATAATCATCTGAATATTTCGGTGGGGACAATCCCTCAAGAGATGAGGTTCTCCACATCCCCAGCATTTCAAAGGTTCCCTCATTTTAACTGTGCCTTCCTTCTTATTTTCTCCATCTAGTTGTTTGGAACCAACTTGAGACTGAGCAGTTTGGCTTTCTTTTGGTTTATTAAACTTTTTCTGCTGATGATCCCTGCCAAAATTCTTTAAGTAAGCTGGTTTCTGTTTCTTTCCTTTGATTTCACCCTTGTTTATCCAGCCTTTTCCATGCTCACCCTTTCCTTTAAACTACTGGTAGCATAACCTAGATTTCCTCACTGCTTCGTCCATAGTTTTTGGGTTATCAAACTCAATCTTCTCTTTGTACACAATAGGCAAACAGTTCAAAAACCTTTGTACCTTTACTTCTCTTCCCTAATGTAAGGGACATATCTCAATAGATTTGTAAACTTGGTGACAAACTCATCAATAGTAAGCTGTCCCAGTCTAAGTTCATGGAATTCCTTTGCTTTATCATCATAATAACGTTCGTTCAAATAGCGGTTTTTAAACTTGACTTGGAAATCTTCCCAAGTCACAGTTTTTTCATCAATGGCATGGATCATTTTCGTCTCTTCCCACCAAAAGGTAGCCTTACCTTGTAGCTGTTAGACAACTAATCTGGCCTTCAGGTTGCTTTCATATTCATAGACCTGGAAATATTTAATCATGTTCAACAACCAGGCTTCAACATCTTCCTCCTTTTCCCCATCATAGGAGGGAGGTTTGATATTTCGGAATTTCCCCTGTAATTCCTTTTTCTGCTTACACTGATGCCTAGTAGCATCATCTTCCTCAGAATCATCAGAGAACTTGCCCTTCTTCCTCTTTCCAGAACCTTCACCTTCTTGGTTGTTTCGCGAAGTTAATTCTATGATGAGCTTTTCCTGCTCCTCACTGGCTAATGGCAGTCTCTCATTCTGGCTTCTTAGCTCAGCCATCTCTCGTTGCAAACTTTGCAACATAGCCATCACCGGAGCGTTGTGATCTGGTGTATTATCTTCATCACGTAGATCAACATAAATTTCATCACTTCCAGCCATTTGACTCTTCTGTTTCAGCAACACTGTACACTAAACAACACATATCAGTAATAATTTTTTTTTTCAACAAAATTAATTTATACAGTGAGCACAACAACAACAACCCAGTTTTTCTAACTTGGTTCCGATACCATTTGTAACGTCTCTTCTTTTCCACCCCAAAAAAGTTTTTTTTTTCTCTATTTATAGTTTAATTCTATACTTCTATTGGCCATGGCTGTTCAATTCTACTTTCGAATTTCGTCAATTATGATCTGCTAGGGAATAGGGTTCCTATTCCTCCTATTACTCTGGTATGCATAAATGGCTGTCTATCATAGTTTTATTGTTCTCTTCCACTAAATGTTTGTGGCTTATGTTAAATACACACACACACACACATATATATATATATCCCTATACATATATATATTGTTCACACACAAAATTTATATGGTTGCATTTACTCCTACGCATTTCTATCTATGCATACATTTACTCACACATTTTGATCTATTCATTAACTTTTAAGCACAACCCTTGTAGGGCTCACCATACCTACGCTTTAGATTTCGATAGCATACTCTTATGGATTGTAGGTTGGATATATTATTCGTTGGGTTTATATCTTCGTATACCTGCAAGAGTTATAACCCTATGTTTGAATTTCGAGTTGTTCAAGGTACCAAATGGTCTATTCCTATTTAACACTTATGTCATTTATATGAAATTATTATAGTTTTGGTGGCCACAATTTCAAATGTATAATGAGCGTTCCCATGGCATCATTGATATCTCACGTACATTTCACTTATGATGAGTTTGCTGTGGAGATAGGCAACATTTAAATTCAATGTACTTTTTATGCTTCGTTGGCAAAGTTGGCTTAATGTATTTGGCAATTATAACCTATTTCAAATCTCCCCGTCACTTTATTCGATGGCGCTCTGTTGATTTTCAATTTTGTTAGCTCTCATTACATCCACACACAAAGTTGTATGTATCTACGTTTTAATTATAATATGCCACGCCAGAATGCTCTTTTAATTACGCCAGCCATATGACATTATCGGGAATACTGTGGGATCGATTTCATAGATCTACATTGATCTACATTTCTGTGTTGGACGACTATGTATTAAATGCCAATTTTACCCAATTGATCCGTGTATAGGCCATCGATCTGAGGCCACTTGGACGGTGCAGATTGTTCCTCTCCATTAGGGTTTCGTTGTTTTTTTTAATTGAGACATTTGTATAAATCTCTGTATCATTATCGAAACGGTTCTTTCGCCCTTCATTTGTTCTGATCGCCTCTCGGTGCCGAGACTCTGCACGATGGAGAAACGAAGCGTTGGCTCTCCTAGGCTTCTGGCGTATCTATTTCTTCCTCATATTGTAGTTCAGGTATGAAATTCTGCGCATTTCACTATCTTAACTGTGAGGCTTACTCTCTATGCACTATACCTTGATATGTAGTATTTCCCAATAGCAATACTCTCTGCTTAGAGTGCGAGAGTTCTGGTTAAATAAAAATTTTGCATATAGTTTCGTTTATTGTCGAGAACTCATCTCGGTCAGTTGGACCAATCTCTCATGGAGATTTTTCTATACTAGTGCATTGATTTGTTTATTCCAATCTCTCTTCTTACATTTTGTTTATCTTCCTGTTGACAATTTTTTTAGTACTAATAATCCATCATGGCTTGATAGGAGCTTATTCCTCATCGCCTTCCGTGACTTTACTGATGCGTTCGAGTGGCGTTGTCTTGACTCTCCCCGTCTCCCTTACGGTGAGCAATCACTACCCTAAGAAAGTAAACGATTTCATTATAACATTTGACCCGTGGCTTTTTCGTTCAAGGTGAATATACTGGTCTTCTAATTTTTAATACTGTTCAGCTATTTTTGTTTTCAGGTCGTTTTGAAATCAAGGGTTTCTCATCTGCAAGGTATCTCTCTATTTTTATGCACAGTACTAATATATATTATTTTCTGTGATATAATTCATAGCGGCTAATTAACTCGCATCCTTACCGTCTCTTGTTTTATTCAGGTAAATTCGAATCCCATACGAATTTCCTTCTCGGTGATATAGTGAAATGGTTATTTCACTCAGAATTAACTTCGCTTCACCCTGCATTTTCAGGTCGGTATCAACAGTGTATTGGTCGAAGTGAAGCCAGACTCTCACATTATTATTATACATAATTTTTGTTCAGACCACCTTGAGTCTTACTTTCATAAATTTTCTCTTTGCTACTGTAATAATAATGATTTCCTTAGACTTGGTCTGTCTTAATAACATCCTGCTAATATGGTCGCTGAGACCACATATTTTCAATTAATTTGTCATGGGACACGATTGTCGTGATTTATTATTTTTTTGGTTCATGAATTTACATATAGCTTACATATATATATTCCATTCCTGTTTGACAAAAAACAGAGTTAGGCTATACTCTGGTGATTTCAGATTGCTAGTTCATGTTGATGCTCATGATAAGATTTTATTTCTACTGCATCTATCTGCTTCCATTTACTGGATAGAACTGATAAATTTACTAGTCTTATCTTGTATTTCTGCTTCCTCCACATTTTATTTTTATAATGGTATATAAATATCTATACTACAAGAGTATTCACATCTATGATAATTTAGTGATTCTTGACATCTGGTTGGTATGGTTATATGTGTTATTTTACTCTAGTAGTATACCTCTACATTTTCTTCTTGACTTAACATTTCCAAGTATTACTTACTGGTGTCAATAATAATAGACTCTGGACATTATTGTTTTTTTCTATAACATGTTCAATATGTAATGTTCTCTAGCAAACACTTCCAACTAGCATTTTACATTGATTTGGTATGTGAATTATTTTTTATTACTCACAACTTATAAAATTTACATGCGCTTCATATAAATTTTCTTATATTTATTTTCCAATAGTACATTAAATTTGGAGACTCCTCCAGTAAAGGAGGTAGGTCATTTGCTAGTTTATGTTTATTTCTTAGGCCAAATTTGGTTACAGGTTTAATAAACCATATTTAGCTCTATTTATGTCTGAATGTCTTTAACTCAATTAAAGGTACTCATCCATCCTTTTTTTTTTTCCATAAAGGTTAAATCTATAGATATACATACACTGTTAATTCAACAAATCTATAGATCTGCACTGCATGTACTTAATCACTCCTTCACACATGTTTTGTTTTTCTAGTGTTCACTGATTTAATTCTATTTTTAACAGAAACGGATTAAAGTTACACAATTATGAATTATGAGGTAGCATAAATCTCCAGATTTAATCCAGTCACTAGTTTAGAGGTTCTGGCTAATTTTTCCCCATAATTCTTGTTCCTACAACTATGCAGAACTAAGAGGATTTAATTCCTCTACAACTCTGTAAATGTATGGAACACCAGCACAAAACAAAAAAACATTGCATGTAGTAGGCAGCTACAGTCATTAACCTTAACACCTAACAACAATTAATTTTAATCATTCATAAACACTGTGGGCATACCGCTTCGGTACTTGACCAGTCCTACCAACCTTAGAGTCCATCTATCTCTAGAACTCACCCCTGACCTGAGATCACCTCCATCACAGACCAACCTCTAATCTGTTCAGGAATAGCTTATTTAAGCTTTTGCTCCCCAAATCCTGTTTCTATTTCTGCGTCCAGAATATCAGGATGTTTTTCTTCCTGTTTGCCTAGGCTTCCCTTATTTAGGGATTTTTAAAGCTGCTTTCTTCTTTTCACAGCTTTTTACCTCTTCCCAACTAATATCCACCTCATTGGGGAAACTAGATTTTCCTCAAAATCTAATTTGGAAATAAATTCTTTCAAGGATTTTTGAAAGATTTTTGGGGAAAGTATTTGCCTCTATCCATCCTCATGGATTTAGCAAGTGATCTCACAATTCTTATTTGGTCAATCTGCACAGCAGTATTTTATTTAATTTCTACAATGAAATATTTAATTACATCATCCACAAAATACTTATCCATTGGGGTCCACTCCCCTTTGGATTAAATTTCAAATGTCTAACTTTGAAAATAAACATAAACTAGAGGTGTTACATAGTCCGTAACAATGCGACATTGGACCAACTATGACCATGGTTGGCCATGGGTGATTTTCATATTGAGACAAGATATTTCAGAATGTGACATTTTATCATGGATGACATTGATCGATTATTCATTTGATAAACCAAAAGAACTAATAAAGCCAAGGGTTTAATATTATAAACCAAAGGAATTGGTGAACCCAAGGGACAACCATTACCCAACAAACTATAAACCAAAAGGAATTGGTGAACCCAAGGGAATTGATTTAAACATTGAGACAATTGTTGTCACAATGCGACGTTGGACCAACTATGACCATGGTTGGCCATGGGTGATTTTCATATTGAGACAATGTTTGTCAGAATGTGACATTTGATCATGGATGACATTGATCGATTATTAATATTATAAACCAAAAAAACTAATAAACCCAAGGGTTTAATATTATAAACCAAAGGAATTGGTGAACCCAAGGGACAACCATTACCCAACAAATTATAAACCAAAAGGAATTGGTGAACCCAAGGGAATTGATTTAAACATTGAGACAATTGTTGTCACAATGCAACGTTGGACAAACTATGAACATGGTTGGCCATGGGTGATTTTCATATTGAGACAATGTTTCTCATAATGTGTCATTTGATCATGGATGACATTGATCGATTATTCATATTATAAACCAAAAAACTAATAAACCCAAGGGTTTAATATTATAAACCAAAGCAAGTGGTGAACCCAAGGGAAAATCATTACCCAAAAAATTATAAACCAAAGGAATTGGTGAACCCAAGGAAATTGATTTAAACATTGAGACAATTGTTGTCACAATGCGACGTTGGACCAACTATGACCAAGGTTGGCCATGGGTGATTTTCATATTGAGACAATATTTGTCAGAATGTGACATTTGATCATGGATGACATTGATCGATTATTCATATTATAAAGCTAAAGAACTAATAAACCCAAGGGTTTAATATTATAAACCAAAGGAATTGGTGAACCCAAGGGAATTGATTTAAACATTGAGACAATTGTTGTCACAATGCGACGTTGGACCAACTATGACCATGGTTGGCCATCGGTGATTTTCATATTGAGACAATATTTGTCAGAATGTGACATTTGATCATGGATGACATTGATCGATTATTCATATTATAAACCAAAAGAACTAATAAACCCAAGGGTTTAATATTATAAACCAAAGGAATTGGTGAACCCAAGGGAATTTATTTAAACATTGAGACAATTATTGTCACAATGCGATGTTGGACCAACTATGACCATGGTTGGCCATGGGTGATTTTCATGTTGAGACAATATTTGTCAGAATGTGACATTTGATCATGGATGACATTGATCGATTATTCATATTATAAATCAAAAGAACTAATAAACCCAAGGGTTTAATATTATAAACCAAAGGAATTTCTGAACCCAAGGGAATTGATTTAAACATTGAGACAATTGTTGTCACAATGCGACGTTGGACCAACTATGACCATCGTTGGCCATGGCTGATTTTCATATTGAGACAAGATTTGTGAGAATGTGACATTTTATCATGGATGACATTGATCGATTATTCATATTATAAACCAAAAGAACTAATAAACCCAAGGGTTTAATATTATAAACCAAAGGAATTGGTGAACCCAAGGGAATTGATTTAAACATTGAGACAAATGTTGTCACAATCCGATGTTGGACCAACTATGACCATGGCTGGCCATGGGTCATTTTCATACTGAGACAATATTTGTCAGAATGTGACATTTGATCATGGATGAAATTGATCGATTATTCATATTATAAACCAAAAGAAGTAATTAACCCAAGGGTTTAATATTATAAACCAAATTGGTGAATCCAAGGGAAAATTATCAAAAACATAAGTTATCAATAAGGCCAAGGGATCAATATTAAAAATAGAATAGCATAACAAACCCTAAGAATAAAT
The DNA here is from genome assembly GCA_034641835.2 of Pinus albicaulis. NCBI lineage: Eukaryota > Viridiplantae > Streptophyta > Pinopsida > Pinales > Pinaceae > Pinus > Pinus albicaulis. The sequence continues at coordinate 691,359,700 of CM076576.1, read as the reverse complement.
ATTTTAAATTCAAAATCCTAAGAAAATATAAAACCATAAGAACCAATATTTTAAAAGCAACTAATTAATAAACAGAAGGGATTATCAATATTATAAACAAAAAGAACTAATAAACCCAAGGGTTTAATATTATAAACCAAAGGAATAGGGGAACCCAAGGGAAAAATTTTAAAAACATAAGAGATCAGGAAAACCAAGGGATACCTACATGTAGAAGAAAAGAAAGTGTGATAAGGGTTTGCCAGTCTAAGTGCACCCTAATAAAGAAGAAAGAATGGTAGGTGAAAGTAGGTAGCGTAGGTAGATGCTGTTGCAGAATTACATGTGATGGATAATGACTCTAAATGTGTTAATCTTTACTTTCATCACAAGGGCAAGGCAGATATTACACTGGAATAATTTCAAGCAAAACAAAGTCAAATAATTAACTTCCCTTCTCATTTTTCCCTAAAATTTTACTAATTTCCCCTAAATACTAAGGCATTTGAAAATTAGAGGGGCTCAAGGCATTTCCTTGACTTTTGGAGGGACCGGACCCTCGGCCCAATAATTGAAAAGCCTAAGTACTTAAAACCATTCATAAGTCATTCATTCACTTCTAAAAAATCTACAATATCTCATAAAAACCCTTTCATTCAAGCATAAGTTAAATACATACTTCTAATATTTTTATACTTAGCGCTTTTTCATTCATTTTCATATTAACTTTTAACTTTATTATTTAATTCACTATATAATTCAACCCGTTCCCGTATTATTTTAACTATATAAAACTCCCAATTATTACATATCCCGCCCCTTTGGTTGAAAAATAACCTTAATATTGTGTTAATTGTGATTAATTAGTTAAAACCGCGACTATTAAGAACCCTGATTCCCCGCCGCATTAAAAAAGGATTAATTAACCCTCATGGTTAATTAATAACTTACTCCACCAATCGAATTGCCCCTGATATGATTAAATCGTGTTTAATTTTATTGGGCCCACCCTTGCTATTTCCCTATCATCTCACCTCCCCGACAGTCGTCCGATCAACCCCTTCACATCCAATGGCTGTCGTCCATATCGCATCGCCCCCATGTCCGAACAATAACACGTGATCGCTAAGCGGTTTTCCAAACAATGTCTCGCCACGCATCACGAAGGGTATGGAATTGCTGGCTTTCACTTGAAAACAACTTGTCCCCAAAAGCGGTGCAATGTATACCACTTACCACCCTTCGCATTCAAAAAAATAGCCTTTCCTGCATACATCATCCGCCCGAAAAATAAAACCCCACCAACTTTTGACTCTGCGAATAAAACAAATAAACACGCATCATTTTCATTATCCCATTTAGCGACCAGTGTTCCCATGCAAAAAACTGCAAAGCCATCTGTCGAAGATTGTCAACCGCCACCTTGCTGAGAGAATTGCAGATGAACAATCCAGAACCCATCAGCAGTTGCCTACACCTGTTTTCATCTCTATTCACTTCCCGGAAACAGGTATTTACCCAGTTCCCGTCGAACCCTTCAAATCTTGGTTTTTGATTTAATTCCATAGGAAAATACTAAAACACAGTACAATTTGGTCTTTGTTTCACTCCTAAGTTCCCAGACCTGTAATTGTGCCCATTTTTCCATCAAAAACCCAAATTCCTTTTTGAATCCACAAGAACTAGAAATGGAAACCCTTGTGGCTTTGAATGTTGCGCCTCTGAATGCCCCCCATAAATATTTAGACTATCTGCCTCTAGCAGATAGGGATTTCCAGATAAAAGACCTCATTCTTAGTCAAAATCCTCTCAGAACCTTTTGCCAATGCAGAGATAATTTCCTGAACGGCTCTAATATTTTGGGACTGTGGGAATCCAATCTTCCAATCTATTTTTTACCTTCAGTCCATGTTTTTCCCGAAATAATTTATCACTTCCATGCCAATTATGATCCCAATCAATGAGCAGTCATGTCCCCAAGTCAAACTGTTCTTTTCCCGATAACAGTTTTATTGTAATGCGATTATAGCTCTTTATACGGCCTTAACCCTTTTCATTCGACACATACATTATCTTGTTGGAGTTAGTACTATTATGACAATAGATAAAAGATACCGCACTAGAAACGACGAGTATCTCATAGTCCTATAATTGTTCGGTAACTGAATCTATGCTTTTCTTTCAACCTCCATATTGTTCTTGTGTTCTTTTAAAATGCTAATTTGATATTCGTTTTCTAAAATCCTATAAATTACTTATTAGAAAAATTGGAGAGATCAGCCATTCCACAGGAATAACACAATAATTAATTTCTATATTATTAATAAACAGAGATACTTCAAATATATATAGTTGGAGTGAGATCCAACTAATTCTAATCTTGGAGAGAGGTTGAGAGAATCTCTCAACATCCTCCAACAAACCAAACCAATCCCTAAACTTTAGTATGCATCATAATTGAGGAATTATCTCAAACACCCCCCCTTAATGCCTACATTACAGAAAACTTACAATACTGAGATTACAATTACAAAATTTGTATTTGTTTTTGTCTAGCTAGTCTTCATCAGCAACTCTACCCACTCTGCGGTCTTCTGGATTCTGCTCTTTCTTTCTCCACATCTTCGAGCTTACCTTTCAACCCATTTAAAGTACACCTGCTTCTGACCATCAATGCTGAGTTTGTAAGATTAAAGATTCTTGACACCCCCGAAGAAGAGTCTCGACACTGAACTACCCTATGGAAATATTTCCATCTGTGAAATAACCCCGAAGAATAAATTTCAACAGTCTATAGGAAAATATTCTAGGTACAGAATATGATCAGCGATCAATCCTACAAAGTGACCTTTACACACAAGGATCTCATTGTATAACCTGTAACCGATGCTCTTGAAGCCCGAAGCACAACAAGATCCATCAGCATATAACAAATTCACATAATCAAATTAGCCAATTGTTCTCTCGGCACTGAAGAACGTCGAGAACGACTAATTTAAATTGTGTAAATCTATTCAATAATTGGTTCTTCTTCAATAATTTACAAACAAAATAATAATAACTATGCACACCACTCAATATCAAAATTAACAAACTTAATAACCATTCTATTACATTAACCACGGTCTTCAAACCGGATTTTCCCACTAACCAAGCTGAATATGAGCCTGTCCTACCAAACCTCTACGGCATTGAATCCTTTGATGGTTGATTCAAAATGCTAGTAACTTATCCGCTGAGCTTATACACTGGTAACGTATTAGACGAAGAGATTTGATCTCAGTTGCAGGGAATTTAGGGCTTTCTTAGCGCGAAATCAATGGCTACCCATTACCTAAAAGAAAATGAGCGCCAAACCATTTGAAAAAGGCACAACACTGAAATCTCCAGGCAACAGCTTCTATACCATTCTTGTAGCATTACGGAGGCATGCTCAGCCCAAGCCCTTTCATTCGTAGGCTTTAAAATCACTAGCTAGATATGGAAGATAATTTTCGGAAAGCATTACAGAGCTCCCCAGAAGAATTTCTGGATTTGGTGGAGAAACATCAGTCGAGGTCGGAAAAATCCTGTCTTAAAACCCTCGTATGGTCATTCAACAACAAACCATCTTCCAATTCCATTTCCAAGCTCTGTGATGCCCTCTCTCTATACATAGCTCGAGCGATTTTTGCCTTTGAAAATTTATCCAATGGCTATGGCCAGGAAGATGGGGAAGAAGGCAATGAAATTTTCAAAACCCCATCTCCACAGAAGAAGCGCAGGAGACGGATCATCAGAAGCCAGAGGAGTCCCATACGCGAAACTGTGCGCATCGAGCTGGAAAATGATTGACGAAGGGCCAAAATATTGAATAGCCTGAGGGGATACTCGTAATATTAAAATTGGAGAGATGCATCCGAAGTCAGCTTATTGTAGGCCACGACAGATCCGACACTGGCAAAGATGAAGATCAGAGTAGAAATAAACTTTGCAAGATATGCTCTCAACGCTTCTCAAAATGCACGGAAAGCAAGCGGAAAAATGAAGCAAAATAGCAAAATCGATCCACACACATCAATCTCACAAACAAAAGAACTTAACATTCCTAATCTACGTATATACATAGAACCTCTCCCAAACTATTTCATCTTCCTGGGCACTCCCGTGAGGAATTAAGCCCAACTAGGCTCTGATACCATATTAAAATTGGAGAGATCAGCCATTCCACAGGAATAACACACAATAATTAATTTCTATATTATTAATAAACAAAGATACTTCAAATATATATAGTTGGAGTGAGATCCAACTAATTCTAATCATGGAGAGAGAGGTTGAGAGAATCTCTCAACATCCTCCAACAAACCAAACCAATCCCTAAACTTTAGTATGCATCATAATTGAGGCATTATCTCAAACATTCTTGAAATTATTGCAACAGCATGACTTTTATCTCTTAATTTCGCCATAATGTTCCTGCATTAATAGGTATATACATTGCCATCATAGCTTCTAATTCAAATTCTATACCTAAATAAAATATACACACTTGATAGATTTCTTTATACTTTCGGCTTTCAAAGTTTCACTAACTACTAAATATCAATATTTATAGTAGATACAACTTTCTCTAAATTTAGGTTGTTAACGCAGGAGCATGCTGCTATACTAAAAGTTCTACTACTAAATATCCATATTTCCATAATATATACAACTTTAAAGGCTGAGTTTATTAATTTGAACTTTTGGCTTGCCTACAAGTCCATATAATAATAGCCATTCTATTATCATAGCTTCATTACATATCAATGAGTAAAATGCTATACTAAAGTCCATATAATAATAGACATTCTACTATCATAGCTTCATTACATATCAATAGTGGGAACAAAGCTTATAATTAAATAATTCAGCAATATTAACGATGTAAATAGAGGATTTTAATGATGTGATGAATTTAAATCCGTTCATCATAGTTGTTTTGGGTAAAATTAAATATGACATGTTACATAACAAATTTTACATTAAAATTATGATTTTTTAGAGTGAGAAAAATTATATATATAATAAAATTAAAAACAATAAATATGTATTTGATTGTGACTAAAATATTATAAAAAGAGATAAATAAAAATATTATAATAAGTTATAAAGATAATAAGACATAGACATTATAAATTATTCTAGAAAATTTTGGGGAAAATAAGCTCTTAATAACAAATCTATTATTCTTTGGTCCAAAAGTGTCTCACAAATACCATGAGAAAAACCATGGGTTACTGAAACATCAACCTTATAAACTATCAATGAAAAACTTCTTAATGATGATATCAAATTGAATCTATGACCTAGCTTTCCCTAACAATTCCACCCTTAAAGTTGTCTTGGTAAGATTAACTTGATCCTAATATCTTTGTTGAAGTTCATATAAAAAAGTTACCATCCATTGGAATACATGGATGTCTAATTGTTGTATCCTCTAGTTTTTAGACCACCTTTCCTGCACATCCTTAGTCAATCATCTCACATTCCCACCTTAAGATAGCATAAGAGTACATGTGCCATCCTGGTACCTATTCAAGTGGTCAATTCCACAAGTACATAACTCGATGTGCCATAACACTACAACATGTATAATTCACTAATAACTCAACTTACAACTATTTATTCAAGTAGTTCATTCTACAAAATGTTCCTGCATTTTATCTATATGCTACCATGTTATAACATATATATTTGAAGAATAAACCTCACAACAAATTTGAAAAATACATTATTCTTATAACTAAGCTTTACAACTTAGAAAAAAAAACTCTATAATGCTCATGCACTTCATAATAACTTAAATCCTTAAAAACCTCTCAACATCATTAATTCCATTTACATTCTCTCTCAATAAATAAGCAATTTCTAACTACATCTCCACCTAAACATGAAAAACATATGAAATAGAGAAAAAATAAAAAACAATGATATAATGAAATATTACATCTTATGAAATGGAAAAATAAAATAAAAAATAATGATATAATGACATATTTGGACTTTACGCCGGATTATACCAATAAAGAATCAATTTCTTAATATAGACTTTACACCTAGCATTATACCAATAAAGAATCAATTTCTTAAGATAGTTTATCTATCACATTCTTCCCACGTTTTTTTTTATGAGAATCCCGGAATCGGTTAACCAAATCTGTTTGATGCAAATGAGGAGCTACTAGGAAAGATTTGTTTGGTCTATTAATGTAAGCAAAAAAAGTAAATTAATATGTGGATATATCTAATACTTTTTAAAGTAAATTAATCATACTTAAGAAAATTAAATAACATTATAAAAATAATAAAAAATAAATTAGTAATTTATGCACATAGTTTGATTAGTAATCGCAATCATCTTATCCCGCAAACAGACTCTCCGACAACCCAACATCGACGCAATCATCTTTTCGTAAGAGTCATTATTGGACCATCGAAAAAAGCACACGTAATTGGAACAAAAGACGAATATGTGATGGGTGGATGGAGACACAAGGAGCTTTGCCGCATCGGGGCGGTCGAGTCGATCGTCATGGGAGAATGAGAGGGCAAGGCTTATTTCCTGCTGCCATAGGCCCATAAATGCACCCGAGCGAAGTGATTTCCGGCGAGTCGGTTTAAAGTTGTAGATCATCAGAAGCGGCGGGCATTTTCTGCTGAGTCGACTATGGGCCTATGCTGAGAGAAAGCCTAAGGCTTTCCGCCAAGATAGAGGTGCGTACATCGGTTGAGTGTCTAGTGTTTTTTTCAGTGTACTTTTCAAGAATATTTTGAAATTTGACAGAATAGAATTCGGCTAAAACAATTGATTTCTATTTTCGCCATTGGCTCCAATCTTTCATCGTGCACCTCATCGGCTGACTTCACACAACCATTCATTCGAGTTTGACATCATTCTTTATCACGAAAATACCCTTTCACACGAAGGTTTTTTCAAGTTTGACGTCATTCGTTATCGCGTAAATAGTCTACCTAGACGATGGGCATTATTTTTCATGCCATAGGTTATTTAATGTTGGTAGGCAGCACACAAATTTAAGGAGTTGTCTATAGTTTGGATGGCAGCTTTTTGTGTGAATTTGGTAAATAAAATTTCAAAAAATCAGTTAGTTGGAGTGTTTGAATTGCATTTTTTATGGTGGAAATGGATTCAGCACCATCAAAAACTCTTATGGCACCCAAAATACTGATGTTTAACTACTTTAATCCAGATTTTCAAAAAAATTTATCGAATTTTTCATAATCTTACCGGAATGTCTAGATTATTCTTTTGTGTGTTCTTTAGACTAAGGCCAAATTTAAATCTAATGGTGGGCATATATTGCCCACCAGCATTAAATAACGTATAGCCTTGTAAATATATGTTGCCTACCTAGACTGACAATGTAGTTAAGGTTTTTTTTTTCTAATAAACCATATTTATTTAGTGATAAACTATTAACCAATGTTATATATTTTCAAAGCCAACTTAATTAATTAACGAATTTTATGGATTAATTTTGTTTTCTATGTTAGGTTTAAATTGACTTTTAATGATGGATGAATTTTAATATAAAATCATGTCATTAATTAAAGAAATTTTCTTATTAAATTCATTTTTTTTTTTCCTTAGAGTTAACTTCAAGACTTTCTCATGCATAAATCTCTTACTTTTTCTTTATCTATATCTTGTCAGATTATTTGAATGTGTTCTCCAAGTTTTTATTCATTTATCTGCTGAATAATTGAGTTAAACTATGTTAAATTGGTTATTTTAGGTAATCCAGGATTTTTCAAGGTTTAGCTAGATTTCTAACTATAGTTCTAAGTTTGGTGACTGTTATATTTGGATAAACTATCAAATATGTCGCCAGTAAATTCAATGCCACTGCATTTTTCCTTTAAGCCCCTGCCTCTTCATATATTGGCCCCTTTGGCCCATATGATCAAGGAGTTGTAAGCTCTGCCTTAGTCCCTATGCACTTATCAAACCTGCACCTTTGATCATTATGTCGCATAGAATCAAGTTCTTGTCCTTAAGGCTTGGCCCTGACTCCTTTATCCCAACACTATTTCATAAACACCTCTGGGGTGTGCCTTAGGGGATTACATATCGCATGGGATCTCCTTTTCACCTTCTCCCATTGGTCTATCATCCAAGAGGTTCTCCAATGCACTATCATAAGTTACCTTCGAGGTCTAGGGATCAAGATGAGTTGTCCTAGTGGGTCCACCCATTGCACCTACAAACCAATAAATGAAAATTTGGGCTTAGTTATCACTGACATCTTCCACTTACTCCTGACTCCTAGTCACCTCGTAGGCCCTCCTATGTGCACTACTCAAAGCCTTCTATGATCAGACCTACGGGATGATTTCATGCTTACGTCATCTCTGCCACGTGGCACCTCGAGAGTGTGACACATGTCGCCTTGATTTTTCCCACTAGAGTACCAGAAAAACCCAAATCTCCCTACCATCTGTCCCCTTGTACATCATGTTGATGTCATCATCAATAACCCATATGTTTCCACATGCTTTATCTTTGTCTCTGTTGCTCTTATTGTGTACTAGTCTAGTTGTCCACCACTCCTTCATTACATGGACCACGTCACACCGACGTCACCTAGCCTGATCCTGGTGGTGGTTTGTGCACCCCCTCTCAAGTTGTTTGTAGTTTTGAGGGGGGGTATTGTAATCATCCTCCATCATCGATCTTGCAATCGACACTCTGATAAAAACACCTTTGCGACACCCTCTCCCCCCCTACTCCTGTGCGTTAATAATTGAGTTTTTTAGGTTTGCGCAATTTTTCTGATGCGTCATGGGGACGCGTCGTGCAACATGCTTGATCCACCTGCAAACATGCTAGTTGTTTAAATGTTTTCATCCACTAATATTTCTTCCATATTCTTTGCCAATTTTAGTCGACTACCAAATTTAATGCCTGCTAAGACTACAACTCTATTTTTGGTTGCAACCTTTGACCATGGGGTTTGTTACCTTTGACTTGAATATATTATGATCGAGGCCATTTTCTAACTTTCACATACCACTAGAAATATATTTCAGAACACTTTCCATATAAGTGGATTCCACTTTACCGTGGATTGTTCTTATATACTATAAAGTCCTTCAAAGTCACTTTACATTCTCCATCCATTCTCGGTTCATCTTTAAATCATCATGTTTTTTTCGATCATGTATCAACACCTTTTCCACATAACATTTATCTAACACATTAATCCTAACACTACTCTTAGGCTTTAGTAATATATATATTTTTTTTTAATATCTAATTTTCTTTTTGAATAACTCAACATTTTCCAAATAGTAGCTCTAGACCAAGACTTGTTAGCATCTTTCTTTACGTTATGTCAAGGAAGTTTTGAGAGAGATTTTTAAAATTCAAGAAAATCTCATCATGAGGGATAACATTTCTTTGTAGTTAGTTCAATAACCCTGAAATTCAACCTTTTATTAATAAAAAATTACCACCTCCTATATCATTATAATTTAGATAATGCAGAAAGATAGAAAGGTTGGTTTCATAACACATACTTCATCCTTAACTTTATTAGTGTTATAAGGATAAAAAATTCAAGTTTTTATCATTTTAACAATATTAATTTTCTTCTTTAAAAAACTATAATTAGAGATACATTTAATATCATTCTGGCAATCTCTTAATATTATCCTCCCAATCACTTAATTATCAATTACTCTCTTTTTTGGATTGTAAAAAAAATTGAAACTAGCTATTTTTTAACTTGTATTATAAATCATCATAGATTATCATTCTCGCAACTTCTTAATATCATTCGTCTAATCTCTTAATTATCAATTACTCGTTTTTTGATCTTTTCTTAACTTGAAACTAGCGATTTTTTAATTTTTATTATAAATCAACATAGATGCATCTTAAGCACGGATGGAACATGAGCCGAAAGAGATCAAATTAATTTAGGTGCAAAGTTATGTTAGTGAGAAATAAAAAGTGTGTAACTTTTTATTGTTTAAGTTATATTTTTGAATGCTATAGATATCACATACATGTGTGTTTAGCCATTTTATTAGCGTACATTAACTTTATTTTGGTACTTATTTTAATCCAACCATATTAAAGTAATTTCTTTTAATATTTTTTTCCTATATATACATATTTATGAAGTTGATATGAGGTGTTAAAATAACATTTAAACATCTTAGTCACATTTTTTTTTTTTACTTCTAATTAATTTACATGAAATTATGTTACGTTATGCATAACTTACTTTTAATATTTTTTATTTCTATTTAGAGAAAAAAATATTTTTATTTGAAGAGGGACATACATATTTACACATCCTCTTCACACTAGGTTGTAGAATGAGTTATCAGCTCAAAATTTGTTGTATCATTTTCATGATTGAAACTATTTACACCTCTCCCCATTTTTACTTTATTATATTCATAATAGAGACCTTCTATATGTAAAGTTTCATCATTTCACTTCTTTCATGTTTTTCTCTTGTTACTTTTGGAGGATTTTTATTTTACTCCCTGTTTTGAGCACATCATTCAGGGTGATTTATTGCTAGCTTCAATTTATACTGATTTTTACCACTAAACTTAAATATGTACAAATTGTTTTACTTTTAAAAAAATTAAATATATGTAAAAATAATTATTTTGTTTATTAGATTAATTAAGTTAATTAATTTATTTAACTAATTTTGATTACTTAAACTAATTGTAAATTTATTGATTTAATTAATTTGTAAATATGAATTAATTTGTAATTCATTTAATATTACACCGAAGGTGTTATATTGGAAGAATTCCACCAAACCATCGTCAACATTTTCATTTTCTACCGTTCGTTCTGGGCACAGTTGTCATTGTTTTAAGCCGTTGATCTTCTATTACCGTTGCCGCGGATGCCGGATGGATGTTTCCATTTCGCTCTTTGCGATTAGTATGTGCAACATTCCTCTTTTTCTAATAATTGCTCAATTCACGAGGACTATGAATTCCTCCCAGCTCGTGTCTTTGCCACCCACCACTCCATCCAACCCTTCAAACAAGCACCTGCACCTGCATGCAGTTACCCTGCGAAACCCGCAACAATTTGGCCGTGTATGAGTAAAGATGCACATATCAGAGGTTCTAAGCGAAGAAATGGCAGAAGAAGGATTGGTAACTGTTGCTTCAATCGTAACAAAAATGGAGAAACAGATTGCGCAGATAGAACAAATTGTTCCCATGGTGAGTGCCGAAAACATCAAGAAATTAAGGGAGTATATGATACGTTTGATGCCGTGTAAAGCCCTGTTGCAAGAAGACCAGAAGCTGCAACTGTGGAAATTGAGTTACCGGCTCTGGAACGCCTGCGTAGACATGGCCAATGCTATGCAAGCCGGGCAACAATATGACGAAGAACATGTCAAGCTCCGTCATCTTGCAAGCGATTTGTTGCTGATAGCCGGGAAAGTGGATGGAATTCCCTCTAGTTTGCTCAAGATAGCAACCTTTTTTCACAGAACGGGCGTAATTTGGCACAAAATTCATAAATTTGAACTCGCTGCCTCGTGCTTTGAGAAGGCCACGGAGCTGATTTCTAAATCCAAGGAAAATGAGAATGTGTCTTGTGACGGTGAAGAGGGGCGGAAATTTTCATTTGAGCTCCTTATTTCGAGGGCTAGAACGGCCTGGGAAATGTCTCAAAGGACGCTCACCTGCACCTTGCTTGGCAGGGCCAAGGGGCTTTTGTTAGACGCAACGGAGCGTTACCGTGAGCTTGCGGAACAATATTTGTATTACGGAAAGACTATGTTGGCTAAAACGGAAGAAGGAGGCAGCGCCGATGGTGATTCCGTAATGTTTTTAAACCAGGCTTTTGAGATTTGCTCGGAAGCTCTTGTGAAATGCCTGGCGAAGTCCGACGAAAGAGCAACGCAGAATTAAACCCTTAAAACGAACAACGCAGATACCCTGTACCTCTGCAAGTCTGGAGGGAGTGATTACCAGGGTTCGACTTACCTAAAATACAAAGAAAGCGTTGCTGAAGACGTGCTGGCAAATGCAGGCGGGCTGGTAGCTAGCTCCCAACAACAGTCCGCAAAAGACGTGACCAGTTTGTGCATTCAGGAGCGAAAAAGGGTACCCTAAAAGCTGCCATATCTCCTATACCCATAAAATGTGTCACTTTTCACTATCTTCTCCCCTCTGTGATCACATCTATCACACAATACAGTTCATCACACAATGGAACTGGCCCTCCAATAGATCGAACACCTGATTCGATGATGGCATCAAGGTGTATAGTAGATCTTTAATTAACAGTTTCCCTCATGGCACCATATTTTCGAGGTCCGGGGCTCGTTTACTCTAACTCGTTTAGTTTTTTTTCCACTCACACGCTACACATGTCCCACGTTACGCGTGAAAAAGACTCCTGCGGATTTTTGAAGACGTACGTATTTCACTGGACTTTTTGTGTTTTATAATAGCATTTAAATATTTATTTTCATTTTAATAAACAATTTTAAGAATACTATGGTTTATAAATATTATATATCTGTAACTGCATATATAGCCATAGTTTAAAAAATCTATAGAATAATTTAGAAATTTTGGTAAAATTATAAAAAATTTGGGCAAAGATTTTTGAAACATTGGGTTAAAGTAGTCAAACTTCAATATTTTTGGTGGTTTTTGATGGGGCTGAATCCATTTTCACTATAAAAAATGCAATTCAAACATTCCAACTACATGATTTTTGAATTTTTTTACCAAATTCTAGCAAAAAATCTGTTGTCCGAACTATTCTGTTAATAAACAATTCCATTTATATAATATATATTTTTTATTAATCAATTTAATTATAAAAATAAAAGACAACAACTATTTTGTACATAAACCTGACACTTGAATTTGTATATATTATTATAAATATGTAAAATATTTAGTAAAAATTAAATATCATTCATTTAATATTATTATAATTAAATTAAAATTTTAAAATTTTTATTCAACAATAAATTTGAATTACCAAATTTGAATTCCATAAAATGTAAAAATAAATAAATTCAAAATATTTTAGTTCCAAAAAATTTTAAAAAACACATTTAAAAATAATTACCTATATATTTCAAAATTAACCAAATGTACTTGTAATTTGAGTAAGGGTGTGTTGCTTTAACCAAATGTACTTGTAATTTGTGTAAGGGTGTGTTGCTTTGGCTTATCTTGTTAAGCTCTACCTCTCTCTGGGCTATGAGGAGTATAAGCCACAATTCATTAATAGTTTTTTAAGGTTTGGGTACTAAACGAGAAACCAGTTTCATGTAGTTTCATGTATAATTCGGCAGAATTGCACGAATTGGCAAATATTGAATTTTTGGATTCAATTGGTCAAATTTGGTAACTAAGCAATAAATATACTTATAAACATAATAATTATAGAGAGATATTTATAAACATAATAATTATAGAGAGATATTCAATATTTAATTTTATAGAATATTTTAAAATTAAATTTGAAATTTATCATCTCTATTTCTTAATTAATTAAATATTTCACATTAAAGTAATAAATTATAAATCGTAACAATTTTGTCATTTTTAACATGTCAAGCATGATTACATGTGTTACTAGCGAATAGCATATCAAGACTTTGACCATTTGACATATACACATACGTAAGCAAACCCGCGTCTCTTGCTCAATGTCCCCACAAGAAGAGGAGACCCTTCACTGCCCGACTCGCTTTATGTTCTCAATATTGAATATTGAATATTGAATATCGATGAAACGCCAAAATTCCAGAGACGGGAAGGAAAGCCTCTTCAGTGTCGTACTCTCTTCATCTTCTGAATATTGATGGAATACAATTTCATCTACACTTTCATGTTGTGAATATTGATGGAATCATCAGAGGGTCAGTTCCATCTTCTCAATATTGATGGAATACAGTTTCATGTGCCAATAGTTCGATTTCATCGACAATTTCATGTTGTGAATATTGATGCAATCATCAGAGAGTGACTCGCCTCGTTTGCCAAAACGAAAGGCTTTCTAGAACTGCAATCTCTTCATGTCTTCAATGCCATCAGCTGCCAGATCATCCGAGCTACGCGTTTTAAGGATTTCACCGTCCACGGCATACATACGTTCACTTCTGAGGTACGCGTTTTCAGTATTCCAATCTCCGCACCAGGAGGCTGAAGCTGTCTATCACCAGCATCCAATTTTGTCAACAACTGTGCAATATATATATATATAATTAGAGTTGAATCGATGCTTTCAACTGTGCAATATATATAATTAGAGTTGAATCGATTCTTTCAACCCTACTTATATGGAGGAAATTCCCCCACATGCTCTTCCAAGCGGAGATCGCGCTGAAAGGTCGTGCCAATTTAAGGGAATCCGATTCCGAAAGTGGGGGAGTTGGGTAGCCGAGATTCGATTGCCAAGATCCCGACAGAAGTTATGGCTTGGATCATACACAACTGCGGAGCAGGCAGCCCGCGCCTTCGACGCCGCAGCGTATTGCCTTCGAGGGCCCAACGCCGTATTCAACTTTCCGGATTCAGTTCCATCTATTCCCTCTGCGTCTTCTTTATCCCGTCACCAGATTAAGCTCGCTGCTGCCAGATATGCTATCTTGGAAGAAGTGCCTGCCATTTCGCCTTCTGCGCATGAGAATGAGAATGCCAATGCCAATACGAAGAAGACGAAGAAGGAAAGGAAGGACGCTGCATTGCCATCGAGCTCGGCTTCTGTTCAAGAAACAGTAATGTCGTTGAGTGACAGTACCGAACATCAGCAAGAACACGAGTTGTCGTTGTGGGAGAATGTGCTTGCGGAATCAGGTGATTGCCTGGCGTGGAAGAATTTGGAGAGATTGCCATCAATTTGGGAGGAGGTGCAGGAGCAGCACCATGAAGAGGAGGACATGAGCAACTTCGACAATTTCACAGACCTGTGGAACTTCGATGATGTTTGAATTGCTTTCCGAGTTGAGGTCAAATATCGTTGATGGTTATTTTCAAATGAACTTTTACTTTTCCTGTCAAGTCTAATATCTTTGTGATTTATAAAATAGATTTATGATTTAAAAGCTAATGGATAATGCAGAACTTAAAATTTAAGTCATTACATATTGTTGTTTTAGAAATTTATTTGCCCATAAAGACAAAAATGAAAATTAACAAAAATACCAAAATAGAATTCATGTGAAGCTTGAAAGTTAAGACTGCAACTAATATTTTGATATTTTGATAATTTATTTATTTATTTTAGAATATTGCTTTCAAATAAAAATATAATAATTTCATACATTTAAAACTATATATATATATTAATTAAATAATGATAAATATTTCGAAGTATAGTTAAAACTACCTTATCACTCCAAGAAATGATTACGTTTTTTCCTCAAAAAGTCATCAAGATGTTAAAGACTATCATGGCAGTTCTACTTTTGTCAAATATGAATTTTAATCAACATAAAAGTAAATTTGAAATCGCCTAAGTAAGCATTCCAGAGTTTTACCGCATCACAAATTTATGATTTTTTCTTTAAAAGACTATTAACGTTACTCTTATTAAAAGATTTAGACGATTATGGTGTTCAATAAGTTTTGACATGAAGGTCAGGAAAGAGATAAAAAAGTCTTAGACCCGAAAGGTAAAAAAGAATGAATAGGCTTGAATTTGTGTCTCATCAAAGGCTTGAATGCAAATTACATATTGTTGCATTGCAATGAAATGCTTCAAATACTACACTTGACATTAGCTAAGAATAAATGCAATTAATAAGTTTGGAGAAACAATTATGTAAATGACACGAACCAGAGTGCAGATTACATATTGTTGCATTGCAATCGAATGCTACACTTGACATTAACGAGGAATAAATGCAATAAAGAAGTTTGGCAAAACAATTATGTAAATGACACGAATATAGAACACATTATATACTCCTCGCTTTTTAGCTATCTTTAAATTTGTTTCAATTTTTCCGAGCATACCACTGGTCACTTTTGTTTTTTGCTTGCTGTGTTCTAGAAAGTTATATCCCGACCAAGAAAGCCTTGCCCAATTACCGCAGTAATCGCAATCATTTCCGTGTGAGCGTGACAACTAGGAACAATAAAGATTCGTGGAAATAAAATTAGAATATTCCATTCCTATGCTAGATTGAAATTACCAGGGTACCTACAAAATAAAAATAACAAATTAACCAGAAAAAGAAACTAGTAAAGCAGCTTACCGATTGTTGCAGAGCAGTAAGTAATCCATCCGTCCACAACGCTTCGATTGCAGGTGATGACAATGCCATTTATGCCATCTCCCACCAAAAAATATTTATTTTCTGTTTTCATACCTCAATATTTAGCGATAAAACTAATTTCAAATGCACAGCTTCTTCGCTCTTCGCTGTGGGAGTTAAGAACACAGAGAAAGGCACATGATTGCAAGGCTAATTCGAGTGGGGCCAGTGAGCAAGGTTAATGCTCGTGCCATTAACTAACTTTGTTCAATGTGGGCGGTTAGATCCAAGCTTTACTAACCAATTTCAAATCTGTTGCCACCTCACCAAATAACACCGAATTCAAATCAACCTGTGAAGATATCTTAATTGTCTAACAAAAGATCTAAGGGTGCAAACGAATGACAGGTAGGCAATAGGGGAATCGTTTTCAAATAAAGACGCCTACGCCTACGGCGTAATTACAAAAATGAGATCCGCATAAATTTATTTCGATTTTCAGATGAATACAAACTGCATGACGCTGGTTACTCCACAACGCCGGTTATTGGTTTCTGTTATAAACAAGATTTAATTCAATTAATTTTAATATAATAATATAATATTATTTGATTCTAAACTGGTATATGAGATTTTGTTGTGGGTAAAACAAGGGATAAAGTATGTGATGATTTTTTTGTCATTTAAAATATATTTTTAATATATAAGTAAATTAAATTTTTTTTTATAAATGGGACACATTTATATTACACAATTCAAATCTTTATTAAAATATTGTACAAAATTTTGAACAAAATTATTGTAAAACAAGTATACTATATAACTTAGTACAAAAAGTAAGAATTTATTATAATTAGGATAAAAATGAATACTTGGTTTAGGTTCTAAATAGGGTAAAATAATATGATTATTTTATAAACTTATTGGTCTCATAAAAATATTGGATGCCTCCACTAAACATTACAATTGTTTGTATTTTGTTCATTACTTGTAATTAAAGGTTGTCCTATTTGCCAATTCCACTAGTTCACACATACAATAATGTATGTTTAATAAGACTAAATTTTGTTAATAAATTTTTTGAAAAGGTAGAAGAATTTGTTTGATTTGCTTTAGAATTATATATATATATATATATATATATATATATATATATATATATATATATATATATTGTTAATAAATCCTAATTGAGTGTCTAAATTACTTACTTGATTAGTCAAATGATAGCTATACTGGAATAGATTTTCAATGAGCTATTATTAGCTCAATTTTGAGTTCATGAAGGCCTCTAAAAGTGGCCTACAAGAGAAAGCTATGTTGTTTGCGCCCCCATTCTGCATTTTTTGACTAGTGTTGGAAGAATTGATTTTTGAGGGTTAAACTAGATCATTGTTCGTACTTCATATGTCCATTGTGTAGCAGAAAAGAAGATATTTCCAACGAACTATCATGAGCTCAATTTGCATTTCTAGTAGGCCTCCAAAAGTGACCAACAAGGAGACGATGCACTCCTGGGCTTGGCGCTACGCTCTTGGATTTCTTGCTTTGCGCTCCTGTGCTTGGCAATGCGCTCCTAAACTCGGTGTTGTGCTTCTTGTAGAGGCCTCCAAATGCAAAACGAATACCACCATTTGATTCTGAAGGCAACAAATATGCGATTTTGACACTTTGCAAAGAAAAATTGGAGAATTTGGCGAGGAGAAATGGCTAAAAACACCTCAAAAATGACATTTCTGCCTTCATTTTCAGGCAGGTGTTGCGCTCCTAAACAATATTAGGATATTCAACTTTTGAAGGGCTAAAATTAATCATTTTTTTGGAAACCAGGTAAATTTTTGGAAACTAGAGAGGACATGCTTTCCAATGATCTCTCATGAGCTCAATTTGGACATTGGAAACCCCCTCAAAAGTTGGCTTGAAGTTGGCATTGTGCTCCTGACCAATGACTGATATTCCTGATTTTTTCTTATTTTTCTGAGTTTGACAATGGAAAATCATGATTTTACTAATGTAAATGATAGATGTAAATGTAATTAGGTTAATTTTGAGTTACTTTAGGGTAAATACATTAGGTAAAATTATTTTTGAGGATGAATGAATCAGTTTCACCAAATTTAGGGATGAGTCAGCTTGACCATCTTTACAACTCAAGGATTCGACCCCTGAGGTTTGGATAAGTTGTTTCATGTCTATATCATTCACCTCTTCACTCATTTCAGAGGTGGGATACTGTTGTATTCATCAGAAACACTAGTGTATTCATATTTTGGTAGGAATATATCGGATGAGTTGTAGCTATTTTGGTGGGATTCTTGTGGTACTGTATTTTGACATAGTTTCTTCTTCTGTTGCATATGTATAAATGTTTTGTACTTTCCATGTTCATTCCACTTCTATTATATGTTTGATTCTCAAGTATGATAAGAAGAATACATATTTTATGCTCTATCTTGGGAGAATCATCATAAATTGTTTCATTTCTTCAATTTAAAAAGAATTCATGTATTGTCATTCTCTTTCTAGCACCTCACCAGTCTGACCCATTTCACCTAGGAACCCTAAAATGTTAGAGTTCCTACCCACCTTTCCCCATCATATGCCTGCAATTATGATCTTATTTTCCCTGACCTAGTTACCTCTTTGACCTAATTCACTCATCCAACACCCAAATCAACTAATCAAAACCCCTGTGCTACTGTACCTAGCCTAAAACCTAATTGATCGAACCTTCTTGTCTATGATCCCTTGGAGAGATCCCTCTCCTTCCTAGTAGGGCTAGCTACTTGGCGAGATCTTGGTTTGTGGTTACCTTTGCTGGTCTCTTCTCAGCGTTAGAGATCTAGTGGAGTGCTAACACAAACAACACAGAAATAAGTAAGAAGTGCTTTGGGATTTGCAGGCTATTACAAAAGATTCATTGAAAATTTTATTAAAATATCTCTACCACTATTAAAGTTACTTGCAAAATATGTTGAGTTTCAATGGACAACAAATTGTCAAAATGCATTTGAAATATTGAAATAAAAATTGTCAATAGCACCCATTCTTTGAGGACCAAACTGGTCATTTCTATTTCACATATCTACTAATGCTTCTAATACAAGTATATAAGCATCACTTGGACAAAAAGAAAATCAGTTTAAGTATGCCATATACTTCATAAGAAAAATTTAACTCTGGTAGAATTTAACTATACAATCAGAGAAAAAGAAATGTTAGTTGTTGTTCATGCATTCAATAAGTTTCAGCATTATATAACAGGTTATCATGTGTTCATTTATACCAACCATTCAACCATTAAATACTTCATGAAAAAATAAATTACAAATGGAAGAGTTACTAGATGGATGTTATTAATGTAGGAGTTCAATATTGTTGTTCAAGATCGACCAGGTAAAGATAATCAAGTAGGAGATTTTCTGTCAAGACTTCATTCACCTAGTGATCCAATTCATGTTCCAGACAATTTTCCAGATGAACATTTATTCACTATAACAACTAAAACCCCATGGTTTGCATATGTAGCTAATTATTTCTCATATGGAATATTACCATCCCATTTCACCAATAAGAAAAAAAGAAAAATAATCAGAGAAAGTGATAGATATAGTTGGATCAATGGTGACCTCTTTTATACTAGTTCTGATCTATTAATAAGAAAATGTGTTAGAGAAGATGAAATTCTATATATTTTGAAAACATGTCATGACGAGCCATGTGGTGGCCATTTTGTAGATAAGCAGACAACATACAAGGTGGAGGGGTATTAGTATTGTATATACTCATTCACATTGAGTTTAAATGTATGTATATCAATTTAAGTTTATTCCTTGGTGAAGTACAAATACAAATGTCCTTAACAAAGTTAAGGAGTGGGAAGAACGTAGTTGATAATAAATTGGATCAGACAGTATTAAGGATAGTTATATAAATCACTATCATCAATCTCTTAGATGATAATAAGACGATAAAATTGAAAGAGTAAGTGATGGAAAAGCAACATGAATTGTTAAAAATAAAAATAAAAATTAGTAAGTGGAGTTATTACATTATCATTATTTACTTTAATCCTTCTATGAGCATAGAGGGCTAATTTCCTCTCCTCTCTTAGGAAATCACTAAGAAGATGCAACTTGTATCTCGAGCTTTCCCATAACAAGATTGAATATGTTGAAAACCAACGAAGCTAAAGAAGAATGAAATGACATTGAAGTGATATTGTTTTTCATTGAGAGGTAGGTTGTTTATAAATGATTAAAGATATATATAAATGTCTACATGCCCAGAATCCCCTTCTGGATTTGACAAAGATAGGTTTATTGGTACGTAGATATGTAAATGAAGTAAAAATTCAAGTTTTTCAATAAGCTATAAAAATGGATACATGCCTCGAATCCCCTTCTAAATTTGACAAAGATAGGTTTATTGGTATTATAGAAGCACAAAGTCAAATTTCTCAATAAGCTTAGTCAAACTTGCTATGAAAAAGGCATTTCAATGAGATATAAAGAAGGTGAAATGAACATAGGAGAATGGATATGTCTTCATGGTTGTGTTGCTAAATACTCACATGTTACTACTATTAGAGGGAAAGTTCTTAGTTGCAGGCCACATATATAAATTCAACATCTATAAATTCAACTAAAACTCAAATTCCTTGGCCAATTGATAATTTGGGAGAAGGGAACATACAATTTTTATGTAGTTTATTCTTTCTTTCTGATGTACTAATAAATCTCTGCCTTGTATTATTTTGAACCATAATGGAATGCATATGTGGTTTTGTAGTTTCTTTCTTAAAAGTTACTTGAAGTAACTTCTTCTCATTAGCATATTTTCTCTATTTTCCTACACGAAGGTGTTTGGCAGTTTTAAATTTGGGTAGCTATAGAATTGAAGGGTCACATTATATTGAAATCGATGGTTTCTCGAACTTGGATTGGAGGTTAGTGTTGAAACATTTTAACCTATATTATTTGTACCTTTAGGAAATAAGATGCACTTGAAAATACTAATTGGGTTTGAAATCATACCATAAAATGATTGACATATTTTTTAATTACCATAATTTTTTAGAGAATTCATACAAATATTTGTAATGGTTGAAAATTATATAATAATGAAAATAAAATATACATGGCTCTAAATTGTGAAAAATAATACAAACTAGGACTTGGTAACATATTTGTTGAGGGGGAAGAGAATTAATTTTTTCATCCTTGTACTTTTTTATAATGGAATTGATGAAAATAGTTGATGCCTCAAGATTCAATTAATCTTAACCGTGCACAAATTTTATCTCAATTTCATATGTAGTAAAGTAATGATAAGAACTCGAAAACAAACTTCTCCTTCTCATGACTAATAGGTACATTCACTTTGGTTATGCCTTAATCTATCGATTCAAAAATCATAGGTCATTTTTCCAATGATAAGACATTATCAACTTTATTATTTTTAAGCATTCCATGCTAGTGGTTAAAATATGTAAAAATAGTGAAGTTGAAACTAAAATTGATAAAAATTAGAAGAACATTAAACATTACATTAGTAAATCATATAATGAAAATTATAAAGAATTTTTTTAATAATTATTAAAAGAAATAATAATAATAAAACCTATATGGAATTAATGAAGAACAAATCAAAATAAATTAAATTAATAATAACTTAAAATTGAATCAAAATATGTGAAAATTTGATTTTTTGCTTGTCATAAACATGTGACTTTTTTTAAAGTAATTACGCCGTAAGGCGTTCTTATTGAAAACAACTCCCCTAGCTTCCATTGTGTCCATGTCTGAGCCATTGGATCAAATGTTAGATGATTGAAATGTTTTAGAACATTAGATCCACAAGTAAATATTTTTATATATGTTTTTTATAATGTTAGTTTTTTATATCATGTTTAACATTTTAACTATGTCGAATTACACAAAAATAAAAATAAAAGCAAATTAAATAAAGAGATTGCCATAATGTAATGAACATTTTAACAAGGTTAAAATAAAATTAAAAATAAAATAATAAGATAAAATAATAATAAAATATAAAATCAGCCCATGGTATTGACCCATGGTATCTATGTGGAATGTAGTTTATTTAAAGGAGGAAATTAAGATGGCCTAGCGAATTGATCCATCTCATAAATAATATAGATCTAAACTAATTATTTAATAAAATAATTTTTAAATGTTTATAAACATTATTCTTTAAAAGTTTTACTTGATAATCTAAATATACACAGTTTTTCTTGTTTTATATTATTTTTGTTATAACTATTTTATTATTATAGGAATACATGGTTTTTTTTTATATACTATTTATGTTACATATGTTTTAATATTCATAAGTAGAGTTTCTTAATATATAGAAAATTAAATTAATAATGAAATTTTATAGAATATGTGATTTTTTTTAATTTCCAAATTAGACATAATTTATCTTGAGCAATAATGATGAATGTTCATAATCCTTATTTCCTAAATAACACTAAATTTTTCTTTAATTACTTAATTATAATAGTTTGTAGCTACATACATACTCTTTTTGGTTTTTTTTATTAATGAATATCAAATTTCTTCCCTTAAAAATAAACTATATACATATCTTGAATTACCTAATTGTATCTAAAAAATATTACATGTTTTTTACTTTATAATCATAAATAATTTTCATATTATATGATTTCAAACATGCTCAACTTTTTATTATAAAATTTGAAACAATGTTTTTCACTAAATAATTTTAGCTTTTATAAAAAATTTATTTTTCAATTCCAAACAAAAATTACAAAAGAAAAAACTCACTCAATCCTTACTAAAAATTATAGTTTTACAAAATTGACACTATGTGATTAACAATAGAGTAAGTGGAGAGAACCCTAAGAGGTTTTTTGTAAAAGTTTTATCATAACCTTTCCATCCATCCAATATATATTGTAGAGTCTTCTAAAGAGAGAGTATACTCTAGTTGATAACTTGATCCACAATCAAAGAAAATGGCTATGGATTTCAGAGGTTATTAGTTGATAACTTGATCCACAATCAAAGAAAATGACTAGGGATATAACAAGTTATAAAGCCCACTCGTGTTGGGGAGATCACACTGTAAAATCAAATATTCCCGTGTAAAATAAAAATAATAAAATAAAATAATAATAAAATATAAAAACAACCCATGGTATTCATGTGGGATGCAGTTTATTTAAAAAGGGAAATTGAGATGGCCTAAATAAATCTGAACTCTGGATCTACCAAGAGCCAAGAGAGATCCAATGTCTTGATATGCAAACCTCTTTTAGAGTGAAAAAATAATTGATCCCTATGATAAATAATATAGATCTAAACTAATTATTTAATAAAATTATTTTTAAATGTTAATAATCATTATTATTTTAAATTTTACTTAATAAAATGTATCTACATTTTCATACATCCAAATATAAATAGTTTTTCTTATTCTATATTATTTTTGTCACGACTATTTTATTATTCCAAAAATACACGGTTTTCTTGTTATATATTATGTATGTTAGAATTGTTTTATTATTCATGAGTAGTATTTCTTAATGTATAAAAAAATTAAATTAATACTGATTTTTTTAAAAATATATGATATTTTTTAAATTTCCAAATTATTTCACACGACATGATTTATCTTGAGCAATAATTATGAATGCTCATAATTCTCATTTCTTAAATAACACTAAATTTACCTTTAATTACTTAGTTGTAATATTTTGTAACTACATAACCATTTTTAACTACATACATACTCTTTCGGATATTTTTTGTTAATGAAAATCGAATTTCTTCCATTTAAAAAAAACTAAAATATTAAATGT
The DNA here is from genome assembly GCA_034641835.2 of Pinus albicaulis. Taxonomy (NCBI): domain Eukaryota; kingdom Viridiplantae; phylum Streptophyta; class Pinopsida; order Pinales; family Pinaceae; genus Pinus; species Pinus albicaulis. Next base: position 691,335,607 of record CM076576.1, on the reverse strand, counting down.
TTTTTACTTTATAATCATAAACAAATTTCATATTATATGATGTAACATACACCATTAACTTCACAGGGAAATGTAAGGAGTTAAAATTTTTTATACAAGTTACTCATCATTACATAGAATGTTTAACAGTTCACAGTGTAATTTTATAAATAAGAATAGTAAACTCCTTAACCCTTAACAACCTCCATTACAGTATATTAACTTAATACTATATGATGTAACCATCCATTCATCTTATTACTCATATAGTCATCACATAATTGCCATTATGAACATCATAACAAGAAAGAAATCAACCTCATCATCTGGACAAAATAATCAATCACACCATTGAACACCAATATACCCTGGAAACCCCGTAGGGTGAAAACCAACAAACGTTTAATTTTATTATTAAACGCTCGTGAGGGTGTTCAACCCATCACTCAATGGCTTATAAGGGAGACCATCCCTTAACCATCGTTTATATAATCTTACAAGGAAATATGAAAATATCTAGCTTAAAGCCATTACAATAAATATGATACAATTTACCCTCTGGTCTTCATATGATCAGATCTTCAGATCTTGGTGGCATGGATGTACCTCCAATGGACCATCGTACATTGAACCTTCCTGCAACTTGCACTCATTTGCATGAATATTAATCATTTACCTGCCACCAGGACAAGCATAATATTCCTTCGTACATGTCACCATCATTCCCTGCTATGATGCCTTCAACATAAAATGATGTCAAGATTCATAAAGTATTAATCAATGTGTAATCATGAAAAACAAGTAAATTACCTTGTCATTCTCTCTTTAATAACACATACCTCATATGTGTTGGTTATAGGTCATCACAATAAATAATGCTTACGTTGCATAAGCACACATTCCTGCAAGACAATGGCTACATCTCCCAATATTTTCTTTAAAATAAACTGATACATAAGCTAAGATATTTATGCATGTGACTTACATACATTTAATAGAAATAGCTAACCCTTAGGCTATTACCTTTAGTGCATGGAATGCAAGCTAACATAACAATTGTTTCCTCCATGCATGTGAATGCATACCGATTCCAAAAGATTGTCCCTAAAGGAGTGCTTACACAACGAAGCACATAACCTCCTTCACGAGTCTTTACAAAGAAAGTCTCAATGCTAGTGAGCATGTAAAAATATGTAAAAATACACAATGAAGAGTATAAATACATGTCCCATTTTCAAGATTATACTAACAATCATATTCAATGTAGTTTTAATACTAGAAGTTATCTTTCTACATAACTATGTGTATATTTTTTTTCAATAAAAGTTAATACATATATTGCATGTATATGCAAGATCTTCCTCCAAAAGGAATTTAACATCATAATCATGATAATGTAAAATAATCACTTAGTTCATTCATCTAAGGAATAAAACTGTTTTGTTCCTTTAAACATTAATAAATAACTTAACTTTACCAACACCATGGTAACTTATTCATGGATTTATCAAATAACTAATATTTGCAAACACCATGGTAATCTACCCATGGTTTTATGAAATAATTAATCTTTGTCAACACCATTAAAAACTATCCATGGTTTTATGAAACTATCCATGGATTTATTAATTAATCTTTACCATTACCATGGTAAACTATCCATGGATTTATTAAAAAATTATTATTCACAACATGGTTAATGAATAGAATATTAATGTGAGAAACTTCTCTTTTCTTGTTCACTATACATGAACATAATTCAAAAGTCACTCTCCTTAATCTATTCAAGAAAAGACTTGTTATCACTTCTTAATTTAATGAGTACAAAACAAAGAATCTCTTTTTAAATTAAGAGCATTCCTCTTCTATTTTCGTGCTTATGTAAATATTTTTATGAAAGAGTTACCCTCTTTGAATCTATTCAAGAAAATCTCTTTTAGAAATAAAGTGCATAACTAACCCTTATTTGGGCATAAGAGCTAGATAGACCTTCTAAAATAATAACAAAGTTAACATGTAACCTTTGCAAACCCTTGCAAAGGAATTAAGGCAATGGACTTATCTTCTACTCCCAAGATAAATCCATTCTTATGAAAATAGTCAACAATAAATTTGTTTATCGAATCCCAATAAACTAATGAAATACCATTTTCTTGACATATGTAATTTATATCCAGAAATATAAAAAAGATCATTGGAATTTCTATTTTCTAATAATATTTTTGCAGAAAACTATATGATATATAATTTTTATTTATATCTTTCTTCTCACAACAAAAGATTATATAATGAAAATTAGCCAAAATACTTATCTTGGCAATCATGATATATATAATCTTCTCTTATACCTTTTAACTCACAAAGAGAAATACGATATCATAAAGAAAGTAAACCAGAGTCACTTACCTTGGCAGTCGACTCTCATTCCAAAGGCATATTTGAATCCTTTCTCTCATCCCTTAATGCACAGAAAGTGTCCAAAACCATTTGTCTGTATGATGCCATGCAATAAATGGGTCTGTAAGTCGAAAACTCTTGTTAACAAAACACTGTAGCAGTATCTCTGCCATGTACACGCTACCACAGTATACGCACACGGTCTTGAATCTGGACATGGAGCTGGATTTACTCCCTTCAAGTTTCATCTCTATCTCCATTGATTAGTTTCAGTCTATCGATACCCTAAAACCCAAAAGATCTAAGGCTCTCCCTTTGCAGGGAAATGTGTTCTCTTTTCCCTTTCTGTTTGAACGCGCCTCTGTGAATCGCATGGTTCGTAATCCAAGATGACATGACTCGTTATCTGTAAGGGCGTTTTACCACTTTTGTATTGTTTCCCATAAATAAATGATACTCGTTCAACAATTCGTTTTCCATTAACTGATTCAAGAATTCGTTCATATTTAACTGATTCTTGAAACAACTATTTTTGTAAAACATGGTAACTATTGTAATTTACAATAGTTTACGTGGGTGTTACATACTCCCCCCCTTAAGAGAACACCGTCCTCGATGTGCTTCTCTCACTAAAATTTAAACTTATACTCATGGTATAATAATATAAACAACCAAAAGGGCGTCCTTTCCCTTCACAATGAAACACTTTTGTTTCCTTAAATGCCATTAATTGAGACAATATTGTTTTCATAAGCATGTATAGCGCAAAGAATATTTCATTTTCATTTCTAACTGCTTATTCCTTATTCATCTTTCCAATTACTATTGAAAGAAATGATGGCTTTTACGTAAGCTCTCATAGAATGGTTGAACACCCATCAATAGTTTCTGGAAAGAGCCTGTAATGTATGACTAACCATTCAATCACATTAGTCACATAGTCTCAATGAAATAAAAACACTTGCAACTATAAACAATTCTTGCAATATAAAGAGATGTTTTAATCAAAGTATTTCCATAAGTACTCAGAGAGAACCAACCCTCTCATCAATGCATCACGTGCACACTGTCTTAGCTCCTACTAACGACATCCATACAGTACTTAAAAAGTACTCAGAGAGAATCTAGCTCTCTAATCGTACCAATGGTCAATCCTTGCACCATAGGCATATCCTAGCATCTGCTAAGACATTCAAACAAATTAGTAATATTGTAAATGAATTTATACATTCAGTAATTCATTTTCCGAGCGCTAAGCTCTTTATACTTATCTGGAATTTTAGTCTTTCAAGCTGTGGTCCTCCCAACCATCAAGTGAGGCAATTACGTCCTCCACTTGCCCCCTAGCTCCAGAATCTAGATAGTGTCACAGGTCAACAGTGGTTTCTTTTGCTATGACATCGGGATGGCCAATCCAGTCACACTCAGAAAAGCCTGGAAGAGAAATTCGGGACAGTCCGGTCCAATTCTCCAATTCTAGTCATACTTAGATGTTTTTGGCTTTACAAGGGTTGCTGGAAGCTATTTTCTACTGGTCCCAACTAGCTCGAGAAAATACTCCCCCTTTACCAATTTCACAAAACGCCTACTCCTCCCCGGGGATCCAGCTTATCCTCAGAGGAGTAGGTAACTGCCTTTCCAACTGTCCCCAACCACTTCCTATTCTTGGAACATTTTTACCATCAGCTTAAAAAGATTTTCTTTCATAATTAATTTCAGCAAATTAAATAATTTTCTTTATCAACAGTGATGCTTTAAGTTTTTCTTGTCAGATAAAAGAAAATTAAACAAATTGTCTTGAACTAGTTAATACTAGTTAACTTTAATGAAGATGTTATAACTTCCCCCCCTGAAAGTAACATACATGTGTTGTATAGTATTATTTCTGAACTAACAAAATCTTTCACATTAAAACATGATACTTTAACATTTACTGTTGCAATTCTCATTGCAAGGCTTGCGATGTTTCATTTTTCACAGATCTTATGTTTCTATTAAGCTACCCATGTTTACTATAAGAAACAATGCTAATTGTAAATATGTATTTCTCAAGCACATATTATCTTATGCAAACATTTCCAATTCTCATAATGTTCTGTTCCAACAGACTGACATACGAAGTAATTATCATAATCACTTGTTCACAACTTTCAAATAGCTTTAGTCAAAATCGATTCATGCATATAACCTTCATTAGTTATTCAGTCATAACTAGTCAATAGTTTTAATGCATCCATGACGACTCATGCAAACACTAGTTAGTCAACTAGTCATTAAGTTAAGTTTCATAACTTGATCCATTAAGAGACTTCATTCAATTTGATTTTAACACTCTATCATTTTATATAAGGACTTTCCTCATCTTTTGCATTCATGCATTAGTTTCACACACCATCACTATACACATTCATCTTTTTAAAGTAGTGCATGGTAACTTAGAAATTTTTATTGCATGCAAAAACAACTACTTCTTTTCCAACTCAAATGAAAGGTAGCTATTTTTCTTTCATGTTTTTTTATACTTTATTTCCTAAAGAAATAAGGCATAATACACATATTAACCTCATATGCATATTCTTATCCGAAAAAAAGTATATTATAATAGCATGCATTGTTTAAAAACTCTCTTAAATGGAAGCTAATCTCATGCAATGCCATGTATGTAACAATTCATTTTTAAAGGAATCAACATGCATATGCATAGACTTCTTAAAATAAAATAAAATAAAATACTTATTTTTATTTCATTTGAAGGACTTCTCTCCCTACTGCAATACTCATCATCATCAGGAATTCACATTGCTCCTCCACAACAATGTTTTCTTTTAGCAGCATCGATAATATTTTATAGCATGATTAGATAAAACCTTAATCAACAAATAATTAATCCTTAATCGATAAATAATCACTCTTTGAGTGATCCTTTAACACCTATTCATGTGCATATATAAGATGTAAATGCGATGTCACAACATGCTTTCTGCTAACATCTCTACATTAGTGTGAGTAACTAATTATCAATTCATGTCAAATAACTCTCACACTATTATGACATTTTTCACACACGCACACATTCGTACAAGACAAATCACTATATCTATTCAGAAACTCCTTGAATGGAAAATGACACAATGTGCATTCGCTTTACTTAAACTTTAACAAAGAACCACCACTTTAGATTTTGCCTTTGGAACATGAAAATATAATAAAGCTAACACATTGGTTGTTCTTCCTATGCATACAATGCATAAAGATTCTAATCTTAATTTCCCAACAGAGTACTTAACATAATCGAGTAGGAAAAACTCATGATTCCTCTTCGAGGACACATAACATAATAGGTATGCAAAACATGGTTTTCTTTTCCATAAAACTAATGGAATAAAACATAAGAATACATACCTTATTCTCGAAATATTATACCTATATTAGCCATGTATATATTTCAAGGAAAACAAAACATTACTCTAGTTTTTATACATGTAATTCATCTTCTTTGCCCAAAAAATATTTTCTAAAGTATGATAACAAAACATGTTATCATTTCCACATATAGACTTATGTTCTTTCCGATGAAATCTAATACAACTATTGCATGCAAAGAACCTTGTTCCTCTGTGATTCTACATGCAAGTTGCTCATGCTTTGCTTCCAGGAATTTACCATAGATAGCCTCTTTTATGCATAAAAACTATGCAACACTAACAAGGTCAACTTAACCTTTAATATACCTAAATCAAGAAGTTGACATAATACATCTAGCAATGTAGTATATTCAAGAGGTTATTCTCTTTAGCCTATATTTATTTTCAAGAAAAGAACTTAGATTCCTTATCATTTAACACGCAAGTACGAAATCCCTTTTAAAACAAATCAATCTTCATATCTTTTCTTAAATAGGATATATATAAAGGCAAGCAAGTTTACTTATTTATGTTTTACTACTGCTCACACCTTTCAAGATACATACTAGTAATCTTTGCAAGAACTCACATGGCTTCGTCTCAGCAAAAATAGCATAGTATTTTGGTCTTTTACCATGGTATATCTTTCTAAAAGATTATCATATTAGCAATGCTTTATCACTTTCCAAAAGAATTAGCACAATCTTGCATATTAAGTAGAACCACATTTTACTCTATATTTGTCTCCTTCAGTTGCAAGATTTACGCGCAAGATTTATTTTCAAGATATACATATTTATTTCCGAGAAAAATCAAATGTATATTAGATAAATTTTCAAGAGAAACACGCACATGTTTCATTTTTCAAGAAACCAAAATCCCATCTCCTTTCATGGAAACTTCAACATAACAATGGAAGTTTTATGTACATGGAAAATACATATCATTCTTTAAAGAAACTCTAACTCAAAAATTATTTACTTTTCCGCATTTTCCATAAATGCAATAACTAGTGTTTCAAGAAAAGAAAGATAATAATACTTATCTCTTGAAACTCTTTGTTCAACTTGGATAAGAGATGCGGTGCCTTCCTTCACATAAGCGCATTTCCTCTTGAATCCCTCAATTTCTTTTCGCTAACTCCCAAAGGCGCCAGTGTTGCAACCTTTAGCTCTGATACCACTTGTAACATACACCATTAACTTCACAGGGAAATGTAAGGAGTTAAAATTTTTTATACAAGTTACTCATCATTACATAGAATGTTTAACAGTTCACAGTGTAATTTTATAAATAAGAATAGTAAACTCCTTAACCCTTAACAACCTCCATTACAGTATATTAACTTAATACTATATGATGTAACCATCCATTCATCTCATTACTCATATAGTCATCACATAATTGCCATTATGAACATCATAACAAGAAAGGAATCAACGAATCAACCTCATCATCTGGACACAATAATCAATCACACCATTGAACACCAATATACCCTGGAAACCCCGTAGGGTGAAAACCAGCAAACGTTTAATTTTATTATTAAATGCTCGTGAGGGTGTTCAGCCCATCACTCAATGGCTTATAAGGGAGACCATCCCTTAACCATCGTTTATATAATCTTACAAGGAAATATGCAAATATCTAGCTTAAAGCCATTACAATAAATATGATACCATTTACCCTCTGGTCTTCATATCTTCAGATCTTCAGATCTTGGTGGCATGGATGTACCTCCAATGGACCATCGTACATTGGACTTTCCTGCAACTCGCACTCCTCTGCATGAACTTAATCATTTACTTGCCACCAGGACAAGCATAATATTCCTTCGTACATGTCACCATCATTCCCTGCTATGATGCCTTCAACATAAAATGATGTCGAGATTCATAAAGTATTAATCAATGAGTAATCATGACAAACAAGTAAAGTACCTTGTCATTCTCTCTTTAATAACACATACCTCATATGTGCTGGTTATAAGTCATCACAATAACTAATGCTTACGTCGCATAAGCACATTCCTGCAAGACAATGGCTACATCTCCTAAGCTTTCTTTAAAATAAATTGATACATCAATTAAGATATTTATGCATGTGATTTACATAAGTTTAATAAAAATAGCTAACCCTTAAGTTATTATCTTTAGTGCATGGAATGCAAGCTAACATAACAATTGTTTCCTCCATGCATGCGAATGCATACCGATTCCAAAAGACTCTCGCTAAAGGAGTGCTTACACAATGAAGCACATAACCTTCTTCACGAGTCTTTCCAAAGAAAGTCTCATTGCTAGTGAGCATGTAAACATATGTAAAAATACGCAATGAAGAGTATAAATACATGTCTCATTTTCAAGACTATACTAATAATCATATTCAATGTAGTTTTAATACTACAAGCTATCTTTCTACATACATATGTGTATATTCTTTTTCAATAAAAATTAATACATATATTGCATGTATATGCGAGATCTTCCTCCAAAAGGAATTTAACATCATAATCATGATAATGTAAAATAATCACTTAGTTTATCCATCTAAGGAAAAAAACTGTTTTGTTTCCTTTAACCATTAATAAATAACTTAACTTTACCAACACCATGGTAATTTATTCATGGATTTATTAAATAACTAATATTTGCAAACACCATGGTAATCTACCCATGGTTTTATGAAATAATTAATCTTTGTCAACACCATGGAAAAACTACCCATGGTTTTATGAAACTATCCATGGATTTATTAATTAATCTTTACCATTACCATGGTAAACTATCCATGGATTTATTAAATAATTATTATTCACAACATGGTTAATGAATAGAATATTAATGTGAGAAACTTCTCTTTTCTTGTTCACTATACATGAACATAATTCAAAAGTCACTCTCTTTAATCTATTCAAGAAAATACTTGTTATCACTTCTTAATTTAATGAGTACAAAACAAAGAATCTCTTTTTAAAATAAGAGCATTCCTCTTCTATTTTCTTGCTTATGTAAATATTTTTATTAAAGAGTTACCCTCTTTGAATCTATTCAAGAAAATCTCTTTTAGAAATAAAGTGCATAACTAACCCTTATTTGGGCATAAGAGCTAGATAGACCTTCTAAAATAATAACAAAGTTAACATATAACCTTTGCAAACCCTTGCAAAGGAATTAAGGCAATGGAATTATCTTCTACTCCCAAGATAAATCCATTCTTATGAAAATAGTCAACAATAAATTTGTTTATCGAATGCCAATAAATTAATGAAATACCATTTTCTTGACATATGTAACTTATATCCAGAAATATAAAAAAGATCATTAGTATTTCTATTTTCTAATAATATTTTTGCAGAAAAATATATGATATATAATTTTTATTTATATCTTTCTTCTCACAACAAAAGATTATATAATGAAAATTAGCCAAAATACTTATCTTGGCAATCATGATATATATAATCTTCTCTTATACCTTTTAACTCACAAAGAGAAAGACGATATCATAAATAAAGTAAACCAGAGTCACTTACCTTGGCAGTGACTCTCATTCCAAAGGCATATTTGAATCCTTTCTCTCGTCCATTAATGCACAAAAAGTGTCTGTATGATGCCATGCAATAAATGGGTATGTAGGTCGAAAACTCTTGTTAACAAAACACTGTAGCAGTATCTCTGCCATGTACACGCTGCCACAGTATACGCACACGGTCTTGAATCTGGACATGGAGCTGGATTTACTCCCTTCAAGTTTCATCTCTATCTCCATTGATTAGTTTCAGTCTATCGATACCCTAAAACCCAAAAGATCTAAGGCTCTCCCTTTGCAGGGAAATGTGTTCTCTTTTCCCTTTCTGTTTGAACACGCCTTTGTGAATCCCAAGGTTCGTAATCCAAGATGACATGACTCGTTATCTGTAAGGGCGTTTTACCACTTTTGTATTGTTTCCCATAAATAAATGATACTCGTTTAGGAATTCGTTTTCCATTAACTGATTCAAGAATTCGTTCATATTTAACTGATTCTTGAAACAACTATTTTTGTAAAACATGGTAACTATTGTAATTTACAATAGTTTACGTGGGTGTTACATATGATGTCAAACTTACTCAACTTTTTATTCTTAAATTTTAGAGAAAGTTTTTAAGTACATAATTTTCATAAACAAAATAGACTATGAGAAAGTCAATATTATGGTATAATAACTGATTTTTGAATCATTGTGACAAGCAAAAAATCACAGTAGCTCACAGAATATATCTAATGCTATAAGGATTTGAGATGATAACAAAGCTTTGAATCATGATAACTAGGTGAAAACCAAAACTAAATTGTAGCCATAAACAAAAAATCACAACAACTCACATAATATATCCAAAGTTGCAATGAACCCCATACATAGTGATGGACCTCATGGGAATTAAAGTGCACATAGAACACCACCCTAAAAATTTTAATTTATAATAACCTAAGATGTCTAGATTGGATGATGAGGTGGGGTGGTACAGTAATTGAGGATGCTTCTTAAAAGGTAAGTGAATCTAGATACTCTATCCATCCACCAAAGCTATAAAAAGTGAGACTTGCAGATTATAGTTTTAAAAAAATGACACTATGTGATTAAGAATAAGTTACAAACATAGGTAATCAGAGGAATCATTATACATGAGTGCCATGGTAATTAATGTGATTCTTTATACTATTCTTATTTAAAATAGTATTTCATATTTCTATTTTTTAAAATTAATATTGATAAATGTGTTGTAATATTTTTATTTAAAATAGTAATTTATATTTGTATTTTTTTAAATGGATATTGTTAAATGTGTAATTGAATAAAATGAATTAAATTGATATTCTAATTTTTAAGATATTTATTTCGAAAATTCAAAGTACGGTGAGTTTTTATTAAACTTTACTTTAGATGTGCAGAGAATGAATCTATCTCAAGTCTCAAACAAGATTCTTCATTCTCTTCTTATTCTAGCTTGCATGAGGACACTCCTCCTCTCATTTTCCTTGCACAAATTTAAACTATGAGGCACAAGTTAGTTGTTTCATATATTAACATTTAGATATGATAAGAAAAATGTGATACTCTATTGTAATTTTCTCACAAATGTTATGGAAAGTGTTCCCTAAATCATGACAATTTCATGGTTAATGTAGTATAAGCTACATGTAAATTTGCAGTCTTGTATACAAGATCAAGAAAGCTATGCCCAATATCCAACACAATAGAGAAAGACATGCTCACCAATTCAACAATTGCTTCTCAATCTATCTCAGTGCTAGAGTTGTTTTCTCAATAAACTTGTTTTTACTGCTCTAAAAAAAGTGTGATACTGTGTTATAATTTTCAATACCAATGTGTTGGATTTTTTCCTTAATAAACTTGTTTTTTTGCTCTTAACTGATGAAATCCATCGTTGCTTCATATAGGAGAATTTAGCTATGTCAATAAAAGTGTGATATTGTGTTATAATTTTCTCTACAAATGTGTTGGATTTTTTCCACAATAAACTTGTTTTTACTGCTCGTAAGTGATGAAATCCATCATTGTTGCATATAGGAGTTTTTAGCTCTGATAAGAAAAGTGTGATACTCTGTTATAATTTTCTCTACAAATGTGATGGAAAGGGTGCCATGAATGTTGGAAATTTCATGATTAATGTAATATAAGATAAATACAAATTCATTTCTTCTACACAAGATCAAGAAAGCTATGTTGAGTAGCCAACACCACAGAACAAGACATGTTTGCCAATTCCATAAATGCTATTGAATCTCTCTCGATGTTGGAGTTGTTTTCTTAATAGACTTATTTTTATTGCTCTTGAAGTGATAAAGCCACCTCTCCATACATTTTTTACTATCTTCACAAAGAACAAAACAAACCCACTTCATATGGGCGATACTGGAAAAAAACAAGAACACTGCAGACACTAGGGAGAGACTTCACTTGTTTTATTTGGACGTGTTGCAGGCTGACATTTACTATTATACAAGTTGTGCATCAAATTATTATGTAAAAATTGTGCCAAGAAGTTTTTAAATTATTGCTCTTCAGCTATATCTTATAAGTTTAGTATGTTTTCAATCAAAAAGAGGCTTCGGAGTTTAAGAAATGTATCTTTCTGGTTGATAACTCTTATCATCAATATCTTTGAAACCTCCATGACGTGTTTCCATGGAAACAAAATTTTCCTTTCATTCTTTCACAATGGCTCCTTCTCTGCAACATCTTATTTCTTTTAGGCTACTCTTTCTTATACTATTGCCTTATAGCGTTTCTTTTGCAACATGTGGTCCAATTGCTAGTTATATTATTTAAAGGTAATTTTTTAATCAAGCCTTTATTGCTAAATGGTTAATTTACTATGAGAAGATCATTTTTTAATGGAAAAATTTAAACATAAGGTTTTTTTGAGGAGAAACATAAAGACCTAAAAGGTCAAAAATTTGGTATGACCCTTTGTTCTACAACCCAATATGAGAGGGATGTGTAAGTTTGTATGTCCCTTAGGTTCCCTTTAAAATAAAAATAAAAGCTAAAAATTATGTTTTAAATTAAAAAATAATGTATGCTATTAAAAGTAAATAAATGTGTGAGTAAAAGATTTAAATCTTTTATTGATAAATATTTAGATATACATGTTATGTAAAATATTTTAACGTCAATTATATACACATCATATATTATTTTTAACAAATTATATATATATCATGAAAAAATTAAATTTTTATGCATAAAAATACAATTTAAACAATAAAAAATAACACATTATATTTTATATTATAAGAATATTTGTACTTAAAAAATTTAATCCCTTAAACTCATTTTAAATCTCTAATTAAAATAAATCTATACTAATAACCATACAAGTATACTAATAACCGGACAAGTAGAAACATAAACATGTTACTTTCGTTTCACATAATAAAAATACTCGAGAAGAGATTTACGAGGTCCAGGCATAATGAATGTGGCCTGCCGTAATTTTATGCGCAGTGGAGCAGTGTAAAATGAAATGGGATGAGTTTAACTAGTTTAGATTTTTCCCACTCACACTGTGCACCTAAGTTATGCGGGAAAATAATTTGACTTCGACGGAGTGTAAAATGGAATGGGACGAGTTTAACTAGTTTAGATTTTTCCCACTCACACTGTGCACCTACGTTACGCGGGAAAATAATTTGACTTCGACGGAGTGTAAAATGGAATGGGATGAGTTTAACTAGTTTAGATTTTTCCCACTCAACTTCGACGGATTTTCAAAGACGTGACAGGTATCCCAAATAATTTTAGTTGGCCGGTCTCTAAATCCTTATCCTCATTTCAGGTTTAAAAACCATAATATGACTATATATATATATTAATATTAATTCATATTATATAGATTATTAGTTCATATATATAATTTTAATTAATTTAATTATTAATCAAAATATAATTAGTTTTTTTTGGTTTATAGTATTATAATTGTTATAAAAATTTTAATTATTTATTTTATAATGATTAGATTTAAGATTTTTGTGGTACATAATGTAAATAATTTTTTTTCCCAAATTAATCATATTATTAAGATTAGATTTAATAATTATTATTGATAATTAAATTAAAATTTTAAAAAATTTATTCAAGTTAAAATATATTCATAAACATAATTATTAGACATTATAAAATATTCCTAATATAAAATAACAATGTTAAATCTAAAACTTTTGTAATCTATAAGATAGATAAAATTTTATAGATAAATGTCTTTAGAATTAATTATATTATTAATCATATTTTAATGATTTAATTAATCCTAAAAACATTTATCCATAAAATAACAAATCAAAATTAATATTCTCTACTTTTTAATAAAATTAATTAATTAAATATTACACTTTAACCAAGTAAACTATAATAATTTTGTCAATTTGACCACTGAAGAAAAATTAAATGGGTTGCTGCTGAATAGCATATCAAGACATAAGTCGCAAAGCATGTCTCTTTCTCAATGTCCCGATAAGAAGAGAAGCCCCATCACTGCCGGACTCTATTTATGTTTTCAATATTGAATATTGATGGAGTATGGCTTCGTCTACCTATTATTGATGGAATACAATTTCATGGTATTTGCTTTAGTGCCGTACTGGAATAAATCACATTATTATGGTTAAATCTAATAAATCACATTATTTTCTTTATATATATATATATATATATATAAATCCAATCATAATTCATAATGATTTTTTTAGGAGATTAAAGGTTTAGCTTTGATATTGTAACACATATTTTTAAATTATGATTTGGATAGGTATATATGGAATATCTTTAATAATAAATAAATAGATAAAGTTTAGTTGAATTAATGAATTTTAGACCTTTTAGAGGTATATTTCTCAATTAATTTTGCCTTATATATTTAAAATAAAATTATTAACCTTTGATTACTTAATTAATTAGAAAAAAGAAACATATATATAAGTTTAACCAAATGCATAAATTTAAGGAAAAATGTTACATGAAAAAGTTAATATTGAGTATGTTGGAGATTAAATTACAATAAATTTGATAATTGAAATGGTAACTTTTATATATACTCAACCATCAAGAACTTAAAATTCGTTGACAACCCTAAAAATATATTTAACTTCAAAGGTGTGTGTTGGTGTATTATACAAATAAAATAAATTACCCAACCATGCATAATATTAATAAAATATAAGTACTAAAGAAATATATGCATACATCATATGGTATTTTTGGGTTGAGTGATAAGGCATCTTGTGGAAGATGGTTCCACATTATGCTTGGGATGAAATATGTGTAAAATTAAAATATTTTTTTGAATTTAACCATTTTGATGGGCATATAAGTAATTTTGTGTAAATTTAATACTCTTCTCTTACACAAAGTTCAAAATTTAATTCCACAAATGTGTTAGTGAAACTAATAGACTAGTTTGTTGTTTACAAATCAATGAATCGTGGATCAAAGTGAAAATGTGCAGACATTTCTTCTGTTAAACATGATAAAAGTTACACCTCACTCATATTAAAGAACAAGCCAATAATATGTATATATATATATATATATATATATATATATATATATATATATATATATATATATATATATATATATATATATATATGATTGACATTGACACAAATTTTTAAATATCATGTTCCAATTGTTGAGATTTTTTGGATATTAATTTGGCTGAAAAACTCATGGATATGCCAACAATAGGATTTGTTCCTAAACTGATTGCATCAAATCCTGATGAGGAGATATTCTATCCTATTTTGTTGTTATAGAATTAATTATTCAGTTTCTTCTCTCATCTATAAATTGTAAGCCTATAGAGGCAAATGTGTGTGAGGTGTGAGGAAGATGAAGTGCAGATGTGAGACATCTGCTATTGTAATCTCCTGCTGAAGAATAAGATTGCCGATACCTCTGTTTGCTGGATGTAGCCCAGATTGGTTAGGTGAACCACGTTAAATTCTGTCTCTATTTTTAATGTTGTGTCTGCAATTTTAGTTTAGTTTCCGCTGTGTATATTCATACAATTGGTATCGAAGCCGGTGGTGTGCAGGCTTACAGAGCCTGAAGCTGTTGTTGTCGGCCATTGTTGAGAGGGCACAGTCCATGAATATTTGAATGGGAGCCGCAATTTGTTTTGTATGCTACTGTGCATAATCTGAGAGCTGTTGTCTGTTGCTATAGAGCTGCTATAGAGCCGCTGTTTGAACTGCACGTGAATTTGATACACTATGTGGTTGTGTGAGACCAGAGCTCTGTGTGAGAGATGGTGTAAATTAAGGATCTAGTTTGATTGGATCATTCTGGATCTAGTTTGAGGTGGACAATATTCTTTGTAGATTTTTGCGCATTACCTGGTATCATACGATGCAAAACGTGTGTTGGTTGTATTGAATGTGAGTTAAATGTTTCTGCGTTGAATGTATTATATGCTGGAAATGGTATTCCTCTGTTAAATTCTTATGTGCGTTGAAAATTTTATGCATTGGGTTTTCTTACAAGGGTTGAGAACCTTCGAGATATGGTATATGAATGTCGTTTCCTTTTAAATCATGATGGGTATGGAATATGGTTTATGATGGCATAATAGTGCATTGAATTGAATTAGTGTGACTATTGTGAGCTTTCCAAACAATCCAATAGGAACAAATTGGGTCTAAAGAGTAAGGTGGAGCTTGAAATCGGAAAGAGTGAGGTAAGTGCAAATCCAATATTCAGTTTTTTGAATTTGATCCACTGCAAATCTATGCTTGCAAATTTAAGAAGCCTGAAAATGGTATCCAGTTATTATTATTAATTGCTTGTTTAAAAAGCGGAATTTTTTATCAAATTGTTAATTTTATTTAAAAGGAAATTAAGGATCCATAGAGAAGAAAGCAAATTTAACTATGGAAAAAACTCAAAGTGCTCGGTTTGAGATCGAGAAGTTTAATGGGAGAAATAACTTCAAAATCTAGAAAGTCAAGATGCACGATCTACTCGTACAACAAGGTGTGGCGAAGACACTTTTGGGAAAATCCAAACAACCTTACACCATGACAGATGACGAATGGAGTGACATCGATGACAGAGCACTGAGCGGCATAAGATTTTGTTTTGCGGATGATGTTTTATTTAACATCGTTTCAGAGAAAACAGCCGCTGGTTTATGGACAAAGTTAGAAAAATTGTACATGACTAAATCCTTAACCAATAGGATTATTTTGAAAATACAGTTGTACAGCTTGCGCATGAAGGAAGGTACATCAATAACTGATCATTTGAATACCTTTAATACTCTCTTGGTGCAGTTAGATAGCATAAATGTAAAATTTGATTCAGAAGATAAAGCTATAACTTTATTATACTCGTTGCCTGAGTCATGGAATCATTTTTTTACTTTTATAAGTCTTAGTTCATCAGAAACCCTTGAATTTGATGATGTTGTTGGAGCTTTGCTATTTGAAGAAACCAGAAAAAGGTCAAATTTAGAAACCTCTACATCAGAAGCAATGATGGTTAGAGGTCGATCTAAAGAAAAATGCTTTAGTCAGAAGAAAAAATCTCAGTCAAAATCGAAAGGGAAGAAGAGTAAGCTAAAATGTTGGTTTTGCGGCAAATCGGGACATTTGAACAAGGACTGTTGGAAGAGGCAGCAAACATCCAAAGGAGACTCTTCAACATAAAATAACGAAGCAAACACGACAGATACAGGTTCAGGTTGGACATCCAGTTCAGGTATAAGTGATGAGTTTTTATCAGTTAATTTGTTAAATCATGATCAACATTGGCTATTAGATTCTGGTGCATCCAATCACATGCGCATTCATAAAGAGTAGTTTAAATCTTATAAGTAAATCAATGATGGAGTTTTTTACATGGGTAATGATGTCTCATGTAATTTTGTGGGAATTGGAAGCATCCAGATTAAAATGTTTGATGGGAAAAATAAAATTTTACCTCATGTTAGACATGTGCCTGAACTAAGAAAAAATCTTATTTCTCTAGGAGTGTTAGATAAAAATGGATATAAAATTTTTATTCAAGGTGGATTAATGAAAATTTACAAAGGAGTCCTATTAGTAATGAAAGCGAAGAAGGTTGGAAATATTTTTTAGTTAGAAGGAAGAATAGAGTCAGATCATGCTTCTACTGTATCTGAAAATGACAGTGATTCTATTCAACTATGGCATCAACGGTTGGGCCATATGAGTTGAAGAGGATTAAAAATTTTATCTGATCGTATGTTACTTCCTAGTTTAAAATCTTCGAAGTTAGATTTCTGAAAACATTGTATTTATGGGAAACAAAGCAAGCAGAAATTTAAAACTAGAAAACATACTAGCAAAGGAATCCTTGATTATATCTATTATGATGTTTGGGGTCCATCTCCTACAACCTCATATGGAGGATCATCATATTTTGTATCTTTTATAGATGATTTCTCTAGAAAATTATGGGTCTACATGTTAAAAAGAAAGTCTGATGTATTCACAGTTTTCAAGCAGTTTAGAGCATTAGTAGAAAACATCACTGGAAGAACCATTAAATGTTTAAGAATTGACAATGGTGGTGAGCTATACTTCAAAGGCATTTGATAATTATTATAAGGAAGTTGATATCGAAAGACATATAACTACTACTTATACTCCTCAACAAATTGGAGTTGCTGAACGCATGAACAAGACTCTCTTAGAAAGAGCAAGAAGTATGCTAAGTAACGCCAATTTGCAAAAGGAATTATGGACAGAAGCAGTATCTATGACTTGCTGTTTGATAAATAGATCACCATAAACTGGAATAGGATGCAAAATTCCTCAAGAGGTATGGAAAGGTAATCCCTGTGATTATTCTAAACTGAAAGTTTTTGGTTGTCATGCATATGCTCTAATTCCGAAACATCAGTGTTCTAAATTAGATCCTAGATCAAAAAGATATATCTTTGTTGGATATGGTGATGGGATTAAGGGATACAGGTTGTAGAGTCCTACTACTCACAAGATCATCATTAATAGAGATGTTAAATTCAATGAATCTTCACTTGATAATCCAGATGGAGATAATAAATTGAAACAGGAAAATGTACCTAAGTTTCAACATATTCATTTTGAAACCAGTTCAAATACTGATGATAGTAAAGATGAACAAGTTTCAGATGAAGATCATGAAGAAGTTCCTACAGATAATAATCAAAAAATTGTGGAAGAACCAGAAACATCTTTTAGAAGGTCCACGAGAATCAGACATCCTCCTAAAAGGTATGATGATTATGTTACTTCAATTGCTTTAACCGCTAATGATGATGAACCTTTATGCTATCATGAAGCTGTATAAGGTTCTAATAGTGATAAGTGGGAAGAAGCTATGAAGGAAGAGATGAAGGCATTAGACAAGAATGCCATATGGGATCTAGTAGATCTTCCTAATGACAGAAAAACTATAGGATGTAAATGGGTTTACAAATTGAAAAGGGGTGTTGATGATAAAGAATATAGGTACAAAGCGAGGATGGTCGCGAAAGCTTTTTCTCAGAAAGCAGGAACTGACTTTCTTGAGATATTTTCACCAGTTGTTAAAATTGTTTCAATTCAGATTGTCTTAGCATTAGCTACTTTACTTGATTTAGAATTACAACAACTAGATGCTAAGACTGCATTCTTACATGGAGATTTATATGAAGAGATTTATATGGAACAACCTAAAGGGTTTGTTCAAAATCGCAACAAGAAATTTGTCCGCAGGCTCAAGAAGTCATTATATGGTCTGAAGCACTCACCGAGACAATGGTACAAGAAATTTGATTCTTTCATGATGAGCCAAAATTATATAAGAAGTGAATATGATCATTGTGTTTACTTTAAGAAATTAAGTAATGGCATATTCATTATCCTAGTGTTATATGTTGACGATATGATTTTAGCAAGCGAAAGCATAACTAAGATCAACAGGTTAAAGGCTCAGATGGCTAGGACGTTTGATATGAAAGATCTAGGAGTAGCAAGATAGATTTTGGGCATCGAGATTTTCAGAGACAGGAGCAAGGGTAAGTTGTGTTTATCACAACAGAAGTATATTGAGAAAATACTCTTAAGGTTTGGTATGAACAATGTGAAGCTAGTTTCAGTCCCTTTAGCTTCCCATTTTAAGCTTTATTCAAGTTTGTGTCCTAATACAAATGAAGAAAATGAATATATGTCTCGAATACCTTATGCTAATGCAGTAGGAACTTTGATGTATGCGATGGTCTGTACACGACCAGATATTTTACATGCAGTTGGGGTTGTCAGTAGGTATGTGGAAAATCCAGGGAAAGAACATTAGGCAACAGTGAAATGGGTGCTTCGGTATTTGAGAGGTACAAGTGATTATTGTATCACTTATGAAAGAAGTAGTGAATTTGTTTATGGATATGTTGATTCCAATTTTGCAGGTGATTTGGATAAGAGAAGGTGAACTTCAGGATATGTCTTTACTCTTGCAGGTGGAGCTATTAGCTGGATGTCAAAGCTACAAAACATTGTTGCTTTATCCACTACAAAAGTAGAATACATAGCTACTTCACATGCTTGCAAAGAAGTGGTTTGGTTGAAAGGATTGTTTGGTGAGTTTGGTAGGTTGCAAGATAACATAAAGTTATTTTGTGAGAGTCAAAGTGCAATTCATTTGGCTAAAAATCCGGCTTATCATAGTAAATCAAAGCATATACCTATA
This sequence comes from Pinus albicaulis, assembly GCA_034641835.2. Taxonomy (NCBI): domain Eukaryota; kingdom Viridiplantae; phylum Streptophyta; class Pinopsida; order Pinales; family Pinaceae; genus Pinus; species Pinus albicaulis. The sequence continues at coordinate 691,315,588 of CM076576.1, read as the reverse complement.
AAGTACCATTTTGTAAGACAGGTTATCACTAAACGAGGAGTCTCTCTTGAAAAAGTACATACAAAGAAAAACTGTGCAGACATGTTTAGGAAACTAGTTTTACTAGAGAAGCTACGATGGTGGTCCGGGCTTCTCTGGCTTGCAGTAAAGATAAAAGAAATAATAATGGAACAGGTATCAAAGCACTCTGCTGTCAAGGTGAGATTGTTGAGATTAGTTTTATTATTTTTGGAGAAAATCTCATGTAGGTGACAACAATAGGATTTGTTGCTACATTGACTCCATCAATTTCGATGAGGATTTAATGCATCCTATATTTGTTGTGAGAGAATTTATGAGTCCGTTTCCCCCATTCACCACTATAAAATGTAAGCCCATAGAGGCAAGTGAGCATGATGAGGAATGTGAGGTGAGTGGAAGAGATGAGCAACATGAGAAACTCTACTATTGTATTTCTCCAAACTTGATGAATGAGATTTCCGATGTCTCCGTTAGGGCAGGACATAGCTCAGATTGGTTGGGTGAACCACATTAAATTGTTGTCTTTATGTTTATTTGTCAGGTAGGCTAGGGTTTTAAGTTTCCGTCGTGTTAATTACTCTAACATTTACAACCACATTAAATAGTTCCTACACTTCTACTAGTAACTTATAATGTCATTAATCCCAAAAAAATATTATCAAAATATCCTTTTCATGTTAAATCAATTTTTCGACTAAAACATGAATGGTAGATAGCTTTTGTTATTCAATATATAACATACCAAATAGCTTGTATCGTTGTTCGGCTGATCCTTGATTGTGCAGGAGCAACACTAACACCAAAAGGTCCATTACTCTCCAATAAAGCCATAAAGTATCTTCAACCGAGGCCTCTCGTTACCCTCTCTAACAAATTATGAATTTTTTCTCGTTAGTGGAATCCGTAAACAAATTCTTCAATCATAAATAGCAACTCAAATGTAGTTCCTACTCTCTAGGCACAAACTTGATAGATAAACAAGTTCGTGAAAAAGGTTAAGGTCCCGAAGATGACGAGGACAGGTCATTCATCCATCAAGGGTTTCCGTGGTAACACCAGGTTGAAATAATAAAAGCTCTTTCAGCAAACGTTGCCTTGTCAAGACAGAGGGCCAACTGCAAGATCGTGTGGCCTGGTCAATGCGTTGAAACCGCCAAGAAACAATGCTCAGCATTTAAGTGTTCAGAAAAACAATAGTGTGGTATTTTGGAGGCCCTAAGCTTTGATAGTGCTTAATCCATTTCCTATCAAAATGACTGTAAACACTCCAACCTACCGATTTCTTCAATTTCAGTTGCCCAAATTCCAAAGAACAACCCGTTTGTCCTGCTATTCCGTTGTCTGAGTAGACAACTTTTTTACTAGCTACAAGTCTTTTGAGAATTAAATTAAATATTCAATTTGGGCTCTTATATTACACACACACACACACACACACACATATATATATTAAATTATAATATTGAATAGATAATTTCTCTCTCTTATTTTTAATTATAATATTGATTATGTTTTAATTTAGGTAAATTGTAAATTTAAATATTTTATAAATTATTTTTTTATGTGTAGCAAAAAATTTTGAATTTATGAAGTTTAATGAATTATTTAATTTTATTTTATGGGTTTGATAAATAGTTATCTAGTAGTTGTTTTGATATATTAAATTTATTGGTTCAATTCAAAAAAAAGCAAATTAAATTAAAAAAAAAAACTAAATATAATTAAATTTTAGTTTGGGTTTTTGAGACGGTGACTCAGGCGCTCTTAGATGTTAAGTCACCCAAATTGTAAAACTCGATGGTGAAGATGATGTAACCTTACAAAAATTACCAATTTTATCGAAGTTAAAACAGTGTTTTTGATTATATTTTAATTTAAATAAGGGACCGGTCTAAACATAAAGTGTTTTTGTTTTAATTAATATTTCAAATTATAATATTAATAGATAATTTATATTATTTTTAATTATAATACCGATTATGTTTTAATTTAGGTAATTAAAATTAAATATTTTATAAATTATTTTATGTGTAGCAAATAATTTTGAATTTTTTGTTTCTTAATTAATTATACTTAATTTTTTTGTTTTATGGGGTTTTGGATAAATAGTTATTTAGTAGATTTTTTGGATATAGCAAAGTTATTGTTTCAATTCAAAAAAGTATAATTAAATTAAAAATCAAAATAGAACGAATTTAATTAGTTTGGATATATATAATTAGGTACTTTAGAGTTAAGTCACTTGATTGAAACTTCATTGGAGGATGATGTAACTTTTTTACAAAAATTTAATTAAATTTTTCTAATTAAAGTTAAAATGGTGTTTTGATTATATTGTTTTAATTGAATAAGGACTAGTCTAAACATAAAGTAGCTATTTTTTATCCAATTTGGCTCATAATTGTTGGCCAAACTATGAATTTTATTATTAAAATGTAATTTTAAATGTAAAAGTTCTAAGATTGATTATCATTCCATATATATATATATATATATATATATATATATATATATATATATATATATATAGTTTAGTATTGAAAAAAAGATGGTGTAGCACTGAGAACAATGTGTTTTACTTAGAGCTGGGTTTGAGTTTGTGAAGTATACTGAGATATCCACTCAACTAATTAGAAAAAATAAGTTGGTTATATATATAGGCTATATGATATGTAATAAAGACTAGCACAACCATATTCACATTAATAATCGTGGTTGATATAAGCATATAAACATATATAACATGTAAAAAATTGTTAATTTTGAGATATATTGATTCCTAGAAAAACTAAAAACTTAGAAATATTGTTATCGCAAAATATAATCAATGTGAATGCAATTTAGAGTAAATATATTTTATTAATAAAATAGAATAAAATAGTAATCAATTACTATTTATTAAAGTAAAAAGAGAGATTAGTTAATCATGAGAAAACTAACCAATCTTTAATAATCCCATATAAAAATAATTATAGAAGATGAACCTTTACATGGATGTTGGGAGTGGGTTTTTAAGTTTGCAATTTTTTCCAACAACTAAGTGTCTCATCGGGGTTTGATACCAATTCAAACCACGTGAACAATTGTTGTAAATAACCCTAACCGCAACTGAATCAATATAGACAAAACTGGGCTTTTATTTGAAGTTAAAGGATGGAAGTAAAGAAAATTTTTCTTGTTTTTGCACTAACCCGTGCATTCAAATTTTTTTTTAAACCAATTGCAACAGCTGTGACTCATCGCATCCTTCCTGACTTGCTGTAAAATCGTGTTTAAACCAATTTAGCCCCACCATAACTTATATTAATCGGCAGTTTATTAACGCGCGCCATATCACACCAACCTCCCACGTCAACCTTTAGACCTTGCTGACACCATTCATTCGTTGACCACCGGCGCTTATCGCACCCGGCCTCCGTTCCCATCTCATATGTCCCTTGCACGTGGATACCGCGAATTCCCACCATGCCAACTCACTGATCTCAAGCCAATACAATGGCCACAATGAAATGAGGCCCAATCAATTGGCTGCTGTCGATGCGAAACTTCTTTGTGAATTTTCTACATTGTCATTTTTCGCACCATCCGTGCCGACGTCACTCCGGCACATCTTCCTCGCATGCAATAAATGTATCGCGTTCAATATTTGTAATATTTGTTATTATGTATTGTATATGCCTGCCACATATTATTTTCATTTCATATAAGTTTTAAACTAGTTTAATGTTTTTTATTGTGATTATTTTGTTCGTATTGTAAACATATATATATGTTTAAATATTGTAGGAAGAGATAGATGAAGAGAGAGCGTGTGTGCAATAGAGTGCGTAGGAGCATCATATGTAGAAATCCGGTAACATCGTCCGATTTTCTAATATTGTGATAATGTCGTGTGTTAATAAAAACCGAGTTTTTGCTCCCCATCGTGTCTATGTTTGTTTTGTCTACCTATGGCTACATTAATCTAAATATATGTGTTGGAAGAGGAAAGAAATTTACATCAGTTAAGAATTTGATTTAAAAATCCATAGTATCGTAGTTTATTCAAGCTCTCAAGAAATAATGAAGAAGCCGAAGGAAGAAGAAGACTCTTGAAGCATTCAACAAGGAAAGGCTTTAAAGTCGATTATATACGTAGTGTCAATGTTCATTTAAAAAAAGAGAGAGAGATCTCTAAAGCAAGGTTAAGAGCCGGTATTTTATCTCTCCAATAGTGAGAAAGTTTTATTTGTTACATACTGCTTTATAGTTCGCAGAGTAGTAAGAATGGCAGAACTAGCACAAGCACGAGTATGGGAAATACTCGATTCTGGCGCTTAATGGGAAGAACTATGACTCATCATAACTACAATGAGAACCCTATTTTGCATCTCAAGATTTTTGGGAACTCAAGAAGATGGATTTAAGAACCAACTAATGCAAATGAGTATAATGCCTTAACACGTGCGTAAAAGGATTTTGTCAAGAGTGATAAGAAGAAGGACTCAAAATCCCTCTTCTATCTTTATCAAGCAAAGTTGCATGAAAGAAGTTTCAAGAATTGGAAGAAAGAAGAAGTCTACAGGATGGGATGTCCTCCAGACAGCCTATCAAGGTATGGGAGAAAGTAAAGACAAAATTTAAAAGCTTCAAGTAATGAGAAGAGAGTTTGAAGTTATTTGCATGAAAGATTCTCGGCTGCCTTAGAATCATTTTTCACACGCTTGATCAAGTTAGGTATCCAAATGAGATCTCATGGAGAGATAGTTGAAGAGAGAAAAATAGTGGAGAAAATATTGAGAAGTTTACCATTAAGATTTAAGAGATAGTCACTACTATTAAAGAGACAAAGGATCTCTCAAGATTTACAAATTGATGAGCTTGTGAATCTTTGATGACACGTGAAGAAAGGCTAAAATTAATAGAAAACTCATCTTTAGAGCATGCCTTCAAGACCAAAATGTCCTTTGGAAGAGGAAGAGGTCAAAGGCATCAAAATACCAAGGAAAAGGTAGAGGTAGAAGCGTAATGTAGGAGGAAGAAACAGCCCACAAGTACAAGTGGAAGGGGCAAACAACCAAAGCCAACAAAGCCAAGGAAACAAACAATATGAGCATAGAATCAAACACATGGACAAAGGCAGATAAATCCCAAGTCCAATGTCATTATCAGAAGAAGTATGGGCACTATGCTAATGAATGTAGAAACAAACAGAGTGACATGGGTAATAGACATAGTGCTAACCTTAAGTAAAGAAACCTTTCAGAATAAGAGAATCATTTTTAGCATGTAATATCATAAGAGGAAGAACAAGATATATGGCTTATAGATTCTGGATGTAGCAACCATATGACTAGAAACATCTCTATGTCTTCCATGTTGATGAAAATGTGAAGTCTCATACAGGAATAAACAAGAAAGTCTTTTCATGTATGCTATAATTTTTTTGACAAGAAAAGGAGAAAGGAAATCCATATCGTATGTATACTATGTACCTAGTATGAAGTGTAACCTTTGAGCATTGGAGAGGCCCATTCAAAAGGGATACAATGTATTTTTGCATATGCATGTACCATGGACATACCACCAAGAAATCAAAGGATTGAACAAGGAATATGACAAGAAATTGTAGTTGTTTCAAGATGAGAGTATATTTGAAGAAAGGAGTTGCAATGGCAAGAATCGAAGAGACATCTCAAAAGGAAGAAAAGGATGAAAACTAGCTACTTGATTCGAGATTTGGATATCTCAAATTTGGAGGCCTAAATTTATTACACATAAAATGTATGGTAAAAGGATTACCATTGATTGAAAAGCTAGACAAACTTTGTGAAGGCTGGTATCTACAAACAATGACAGAGAAAAACTTCTGAATGAAAGAGCATAAGGGAAAAAGCACCCTTAGAAATAGACCATTAAGATTTGTGTGGACCAATGCAAACACCTTATTTAGGAGGCAAATTATATTTTAACTTTTTATTTATGATTACACAAGAAAAAATTGGTTTATTTATTAAATATTAAGAACGAAGTAATAGAAACACACTTAAAGCCCTTGTATAGAATCAAAGTGGGCAACACATAAAAGTTTTGAGAACCTATAGAGGAGGATAATAGTCCAAATATTTTCAACATTTTTAGAGAGAAAATGGAATTCATAAGCAATTTCATACATAGTATACACCACAGCAAAAAGGAGTTGGCCGAAAGGAAAACAACCATCATGAGTATATGTGAAGCATGTTGAAGGAAAACATTTTCCAAATGAATATTGGACTGTTTTACCTCGTGCAACATATGTTTTAAATAGATGTCTAACAAAGAGTGTGATGAATAGAATTCTATAGTAATAGGAGTGTCATAAAACAAGTTGTCACCTACATGAGAGTATTTGGATGTGTGCCTTATGCACATATTCTGAAATGTACAAGGAAGAAGCTCTGACAATAAGAGGGAGAAGGTATATTTTTTGGATACAATGATGAATCAAATGCATAAATATTGTATAACCCATCAACCAAGAAGTTTATTACAAGAAGAGATGTACAGTCGATCATAAAGAAGCATGGGATGGAAGCAATGAGAAAAGCCAGAATGTAAAAACTTGTTTGGGTCAAGAAGATGATGAGGAATAAATGGAAGGAAGAAATCCCTCATTAGCATTCTCCTCCACTAACACAAGCACAACAAGGGACACCACAAGCAGTATGAGAACACCCTTAAGAAGTGATGAAAGTGCTTCTCCACACAACACAAGAGTAGATTTGAGTGCTTTCCACAAGCACAGTATGTAAAGTGAAAGAAGAACCAAATATCTTGCTTAAATGAATTTATGAAAGAGGAAAATAATGAACGTATGAACTCTTTATTTTCATTTTATTGTCATATAGACATCCTATTCAGCTGAAGAAGCAGAAAAAGATAAGAAATGGATAGATGCTATGGATGAAGAGAGATTACTGCAATAGAGAAGAACAATACATGGAATTAGTTGATCTCCCAAAAGGGAAGAAAGTGATTGGAGTAAAATGAGTCTATAAGACCAAAAGAAATGCTGAAGGTAGACGAAAGGTACAAGGGCTAGACTTGTTTTCAAAGGCTGTTAAGCAACAATAAGTAAAGAGATTATGAAGAAACTCTTTGGCACCAAATAGCAAGAATGAAATTGGGGTGAAGAGCAAAGTGGTTGTCCATAACAAGACAACATAAGTGGAAATTTTACCAAATGATGTGGAATCAACATTTATAAATGCGCTTTTTATGGAAGACGTGTTGAACAACCTCTGCTGTTGAGAAATAAGGCCAAGATACAAAGTATGTAAGTCAAGAATTCTATGAGTATTGAACAGTACCAAGAGTATGGTACAAGAGAATAGATGCCTATCTACTAGCAAATGGGTTTGAGAAAATGTGAAGGGGAAACCACACTATACATTAGTGCCGACAGAAAGATGCTCATTATTGATTTATATGTTGATGATGTGATATTCATCAGTGATGATGCTTACCTCATTGAAAATTTTAAACAGCCTCTTATAAAAGAAGAATTTGAGATGACTGACATGAGATTGTTGAGATAATTTTAGAAATAGTTCAGAGAAAATGAAAATAATTTTTTTATTTCTCAAGTAAAATATATGAAAGAAGTTTTGGAAATATTTAACAAGCAGATTGCAAGGTAGAAATAACTCCTACAAGAGCACGAAATTGAGCAAGGAAGACATCGCCATGATGATCCAAGTTAGGAGAGCATATTTAAGGTACTCCTTTATGTATTTGACACCGCAACTAGGCCTCGTTATTATGCATGTTGTAGGTTTAATCTCCCGATTCATGGAAAGGCCAAAAGAGACACATTGTCAAGCAAAGAAGAGAATTTAAGGTATGTGAAAGGAATGAAGGGGTGTATATCTCATACACCTCTTTCCGAAAAATTTTGAGTTAATTCTGATATAATTACGTTGATTGGGCTAGAAGGCATAGATGACAGGAAAGGTACCATGCTTTTCATATGGGATTAGGAGCCATTTCATGGGCTTCTAAGAAACATCCAATTGTGGCTCTATCAACAAGAGGCATAGCATGTGCATAAAGAAACATGTCAAGAAGTATGATGAGAAGAATGTTAAGAGATTCGTGCCATGAACAGTAAAAGGTAAAACAATTTATAGTGATAATAGCTCAACAATAGCCTTATATAAGAATTCAGTTGTTTCATAGGAAAAAAACACATTTATGAAAACATTATATCGTAGAATTGGTGAATAATGGAGAAGTTATTTTACAACATTGTGTGAATAGAAGAACATTTTGTAGATATTTCTAAAAAACATTGGGGCATAAAAGTTTTAATTATCTCGTAAAATGTTTAGAATGCAATATAAAGAGTTGTGATTAAGGGGGAGTGTTGGAAATAATCCTAACCGCAAATCCCCAACCAACAAAGAAAACATCAATTTTGAGTTGAATTCTAAAGGACAAGAGGCCGCAGCAATTTTTTTATTTGCACTAACTGCATTCAAATTTTTTTTTAAAACCACCCGCAAAATTTGGACCATCACAACCTTCCCCGATTTACAAAATCATGGTTTTCCCCAAGCAAACCCTTGCCATAACTTATGCACCTACCGCATTTATTAACGCGCCATATAATTTGAATTCAAAACCTCCCACGTCAACCTTTCGTGGGACGCCGCCACCCACATCATCCACCCACACCAATCTGCTTAACACTATTGCGTGCAGGGACGTCATATTCCCTTAGAAATCGCGTGGAGTGAAGAACCCCACCATGCCAACTCACCATCTCCCCTCACCATCAACGTCTCCTTGCAATGGAAAGAGGCCCAAATTTTCATTTACTATTGTTTGATGCGAACCTCTTCACAATTTTCTTTGCATTCATTTTTCGCACCATCCAAAGGTCGAGGCCACGTGGAACATCTTCCCATGCAATGAACACATCGCGTTCAATATTTGTAATGTTTTGTTGTTTTATGGTTTGTAACATTCCCACCACATAATATTTTCATTTCATATAAGTCAAACTAGGTTAATGTTCTTTTTATTATGACTACGGTCCGTATTGTATATATATATATATATATATATGTTTACAATACAAAGAAGAAGATGATGGCGAGTATAGAGCATGTGTGCAAAATAGTGCAGAGAGCAACATATGTAGAAATCCAATAGTACCAAGAATAAAGATTGTAATAGCTAAATGTGCGTTAATGAAAATAGAGTTTATGCCTCAATCGTGTCTATATGTTTATTGTTCAGATTCAAGAATTTTATTAACGAAATTCTGCAGTTGAAGAGGACAAATTCCTTTGAATCGTGTTAAGGATTTATCAGTAAATCTAACAACAATGAACAAAGATGCAAAGTGGTAAGAGTCTTCCAAGATCGATGTTTATAAATATCAGTGATCATTATTGTGCTTGAAAATTTGGATTAATTTGACGGTTTGGATAATATTCGACATGATTCTATCGTGAATTTCATGGATGTATAAGCTACTACGGCATGTATGACATGTGATGAATATTAAGCCACCCAACTACATAAACATATTATATTTCAAAGGGAATTTCATTCATAGCCCTTCATAGCTTTTCTTCTTGGAGTTTGGAGCCTGATGAAGAGATTTGTATTTCAAACATTTACCAGATCAAATCGCCTGGTAAGAAGAAAGCGATAGATTGAGCTTAAATACCACAACAGAGATTCAGAAATTGATGAAGATGACATTCATGGAGCATGGCAACAACATTCCATTGAATTATGCATTATGGTTGCTCATAATTTAGATTTGTATTGTACTTTTCATCACCAGAGTAATATCTTTACTCAAGCCATTTGACAACCTCAAATATAGCTAAAATTAATGATGATATCTCTAACATGACATCTAGTTCATAAAATTTCTAAAATTTCTAAAATTTAGAGGGATTGTTGTAATTGGAAGTGAAAATATATTATTTTAGGTTTTTTCCTATTTTTTATCGAGACTAGGTCGAGAAGCTAGACTATAGAAAAACATTTATCAGAAGTTTGAAATATCAGTTTCGTTATTGAAATGTCCTTGAAATCCAATTATGTATGAAATATTTTATTTGTGAAAGGTTAAGGATTCCAATCGTAATATAGGTAGTCTCGAATGTAACCTACATACATAAGCACTCGATGCACATGTTTACATAAGGCCCTAATTTGGACTTCACAATGCTCGATTATTCGTCTACTGTATGGATGGTTTCGTGCAATTAGAACAATTCTTGTATTTCATCGATCCTTTCTCACTTGAACGCCGAATAAAGACAAATAATCTATGAAATTAAATTTTCCCTAATAAAATGAGAAATAATTCAAAATTAAATTAACACATAAGATATAAAAAAACAAGAGACTAAAACAAAAGAAGAAATAAAATGTCTCTTCCGAAAAATATCGAACCCCTATTTTTCAGCATAAATTCTTAGTTTTCTGTACAAAAGAAGCATAAATGAGTTTAACTAGAAATATGGCAACGTAATGCTACCTTTTACAAATATCCCAGTTGTAAATATTAAACACTCCGTGATAATCCCATTCCATGTACCCAGACATGCGTACAAACGCGAAATGATCCGGATGCATTGGCACTTCTCCAAGACTACCCATCACCCCATCCACATAGATATGAGAAATCGCCAAATGATCTAGATCGATTGGCACCCTCTAAGACTACCCATCACCCCATCCACTTAGGAAAGAAGCCTAGTGACAATAAAAAAGAACACCCGCATCAAGCGACAAACATTAGGAGAGGAATGTGGACAAATTTTTATTTATTATAAAGGAAGTAATGTGCAAAGAGGTGAGCACATGGAAAAATGAGATCCATTGATGTACTACTAAGCATATCCTTTTGATATGCAATCCCGTGCATTGATTTAAAAAAAATTAAAATTTCACAAACTCAAAGGGTCCATGTTGAAATAGGTATCGTCTATCAAGCAAGTAAAAAATAGGAATAATTTGTATATGTAAATAATTTTTGATATGGTATCAATGTAGAAGCCAGGTATAACTCCCTTGTGGGAGAGCCCAAGAAAATTTAAAATTTGTATGATAGATTAGTGTAGTTGTATTATCTATTAGTGTATGCTAGGTTTTCCAAAGAAGCTTAGACATTAATATGGTTGATCAAACAAGTTCATTCTGTCAAGTTTTAGATTTGCTAATGTGTGTGGAGGCACACCTTGTAGGTATTTGTAATGTAGTTGGACTATATTCATAATAATCACGAAGCTTACCAATGTGACATTTGGAAATGTTGTCATTGATGGCAAAGAGAGCAACATAGAAGCAGAGAGACAAAGAGAGCAAGATAGAAGCAGAGAGAGAGGCAAAGAGAGCAAGATAGAAGCACAGAGGCAAAGAGAGAAGCATAGAAGTAGAGAAAGGCAAAGAGAGATAGAAAGAGGGCAGCAAAGATGTAGAGAGATCAAGAGGGCAAGAGGGTCGAGCACTGTGGAAAAGGGCCATTTGAAGAAGAAGGGTAGCAAAAAGAAGGCAGCCTCAAATGAGAATACAGAATACAGAGAAATGGTGAGAAATGGTCCCGCACCGACATGCATCAAGCCGTGCACTATCATGCACAAGAACTAAATGTAGAGAAACAATATGTCGAATAGGGTTGAAATGGTAGTTAATCGCATTAAATCCATGTTTGTTTATACTTGTATCAAGCCACAACATTATCGAAGGAAAGGAAGGTGAAATTATAAACTGAGATGAACTCGAGATATGGAACTTTGATTTAATGAACAAAGGGACAAAAGAATGCACAAAGAATGAATTACGTTTATAACGTAAATCAAATCGGTGTGTGGGCCATATAATACAGTGAGTTATAATGTAAAATCAATGAACGGTGAAGTTATAACGTAAAATCAAAGTTAACAAGTATGAAACCCGAAAGATGGAACCTTGAGTCGAAAAGGAGCGTAACCATGACTTGTGAATAAGAGAAGTATTTTGGAACCAATAAACCAAGGATTGCGTAATGTTTAAAGTGGTATGATTTCACATTTCGAATGTGATATATGTCTTTAGTCGACACGTGACCATAAGTGGTTTACGAAACCATTTATATCGCGCAAAGTTTGAATTTTAACCTCGATCATTTTACCGCACGATATTGTGCGAGATCCGTTGATTCAGATTGAGCACGATAATATCACGACCGTCTAGATGCGAAGGGTAGTTTAACTACCGGGACCCACTTTGATCGTGCGAGTTAGATGTGTTAAGGCCCGAGCGTTCACATAACGCGATAACTATCAGATTGGTTGATTGGAGGGCAATGAGTTATTAACCGTCAATTCACGAGGTTGGGGTTAATAAAATCCACGTTGTGAAAGGATTAACGTCAAAGGTACGAAGAGAAATGTTGTGGGCCCAACCTTAATCTATAATGGGTATTGATGTCAGCTTTTATTGATACATGGGTATTGATGTAAAATATCAGCGTAATGTATATTTGTTAATATGTCAAGACCATTGTATAATGGGGTATTTCAAAGGTTTTATGACTACGGTTTAATTCATCACATCGACAGATACAAAGAGTTTCCGATATTGTGGACCCGATATACAGGAATCAAGGAATTTTATGTGGTTAAGTTCCGGCTTCAAGGGAAACAAAGTGGGCCATTGTCTGCTTGATTAAAGGTTGTGCATACGAATATGCGTAATTAAACCAAGCAAGGGTTGGGACTCGTTAGCCCTTGCTTCGTATATATGCACCATTGTGTAATATTTACATTATTGATGTTGATATATTATATATATGAATGGTAAACCGTGATGAGTATATATTATGTTTGATATGGGTCAAATGAGAATTGCAAAAAGGAAAATGATATGTTATGGGTCCAAATAGCCATATGTTGAGTTTTATATGTATCTTCAGGTTGCACTATTATTTCGAAGTGAAATAAAATGATTTATAATAAGAAAAGTCAGACAGGCTTTATGGTTTTATAACCTTGATTATATAGCCGAATTTTATTTAAGTTGCTAGAGATGATAAGAAGAAGTCAGTTTTTTTTATAGAATGAGAGTTTGAGAGTTATTTGGGAGCTAAACTTGTGAAATGTGCATATATATCTAAAGTAAACAAAATTGAAGTGAGAGTATACGTAAACTAATAAAGACACAGTGGTATTTAATAGGCATGGAAAACAGAGGTATGCAAAGAAGATGGTACACTAGGGCCGATATCCAAGATAAATCAACAAGTGTTTTCTTTTGAAAGAGTAAGGAAGTTGGAGCTTCCCCTATCAAGTCAGAGCTGATAGTTGTCGGGGCTGTAGCTACCGAGGCTGGCTTCTCGTAGGTTGGTGCCTCGCAGAAAATCGATGGGAGTTGGAGCTTCCGTGTTGTAGCTTGTAGAATTGAGGTAGGAGCCCTCCCGTAGGTTGGTGCCTGCTGCAACCGGGGCAGAGAGGAGTTGAGCTGCCTTGCATCACGCAATAATAAGATGTGGTTTTCTCCTTTATGGGTTTCCTCACTTATATCTGTTGTCTCGTGTGCATTTTTATGTTGATATGGCTTATCCAATCTTCTTACTACTTTTCTCACATTAAGTTTTCTTCGGGGCACATTATCTTAATACTTGTTGTTCACATATAAAGTTGATCATGCAATTGTTGTAAATAAGAATAAAGGTCGATTTAAAAGTCCATGAATGTGTTAAATGATTCAGCCTCCCTCTCAATTTAACTAAGGGTTCAATATTTGGTATCGTAGAAGGTTCCTTTTATATCAGCTTAACAATCAATGGAGATCCTAGGTCCCTGTGATGGCTAGTCAAGAAGGATGTCAACCAAGAAAGCCCCTTTTTTTCACCTAAGTGTAAATTATGCCCTTCGGAAAATCGAATGAGGACATACATAATGTCTCTAAGAATAGAAGTTTGGGCCGTGGAATTTGGATATGCCCTGTGGCGACCGAATCAGAGAAAGAAGCCAAACAAGATTTAGGCTAATGCAAAGGCCATGAATGTAATCTTAAATGGAGACCGTGTGAGGCGAATTTATCAAAGTAATGTACGTAAAGACCGCCAAAGAAATGTTAGATACACTAGAAAACATCCATGAGGGAGAAAAAAGGGTGAAGCATGCCCAAACTTCAATTCTATATATCAAAGCTTGAAACATAAAATGAATGATGATGAAGACATCATGCTTTCTTTTATATTAAAAATTGTGAATAACATGAAATTTCTTGGAGAAACCATACAAGAATTTGTAATTTTTCAAAAATATTCTAAGATCTTCCATCCAAACTTTAACTCCAAGGTTTCCCTCGCCATAGAAGAAATAGCCGATTGGGAAACCTTGACCATGAACCAATTACTTGGAACATAATGTACCATGAGATGAGACTTCCACGAGGGAAGTCAAATGTGAAGGAGGCAGCCTTTAAGACATAGAAGAATAGAGGTAAAAGGGGAAGATATGTGCTCCCGCTTCCGATGAAGAAAAGGCCACATTTGTCGAAATTGGATAGAGGCTTAGGTAAATATAAAGGTAAACTTCCATTTAAATGTTTTAATCCGTGGAAGAGTTGGCTTCACTATGTCACAAGTGTCCCCTCATAAGAAAACAAAGAATCAGACTCAAGAATGAGAGAAAACCATATCAAAGAACCGGCGTAAAGGGAAGAGATTCAATAGAAAGTCTTTCTATGCTCAACAAGACAACAAGGCATATGAAGACTCTGATGAAGCCTCAAGTGAAGAAGGAACCTCTGGACTTATTAATGTCTATAGAAGAGCTTGAAGGATTCCTTCTAGAATATGAGGAAGAAGGTGAAGTTGGATCTCGAGGGGGAGCTAAGAAGTGCCTTTGGAGGAAATTGGGATGACCAAATCATGCGTAAAATAGAAAGGACATTATCCTCAAATATGTAAGAGAAGAACAAAATTTATAAGTCCTCATTCAGCTGAAAGTAGAGCTTGGAAGCAAATCAAGAAGGTAGAAGACATTTTACTTAAGCAAATTAAGGATAAAATTTAGGAACAAGAGAATTGGAAGAAGAAGTAGTATGCTTGAGGAAGAAATTATAAAACGCCCAAAGGAATGTGTCAATAAATACTCCTCAAATGAAAAGCTCGATAGAACTGAACAAATTTCAGAGTACCAAGAATTTTCTCCAATAAAAATCAGATAGGCTACAATGAGAACTACAAAGGTGAAAAATAAATGGTGATATCATTTTTGTAAAAACAGAAGGGATAATAAAGGAAGTGAAGGTTCCTACGAAGAAGAAACCCCACGAAGTAAATGCAAACCAAGGAACCTCAAATGAAAAGAATGAAATAAATAAATATTCAACTCAAAAAGGCTCATATACTCGAATATGTCAAATTTGGCCATCAAAGGAGATTCTTCCTACCTATGAAAAATTCCACCTATTATGCTCACAACAGATTAAAGAGCACACTGTCATACAAGGAGATTGATTCAACCAAAGAAAGGATGAAAACAGAAATACTTCCTCAAGCAAACAAATGGAGAAGACAACCTTCATCGTGTATGAAAATTGCTTTCTATGGATACTATTTTCATCAGAAGGAATTTGGCCATAAAATCATAGAATGCAGAATATATGGACAAATATTGATGTTAAAACCGCCAAGGAGGTTTATGAATCATGGATATTTTACTCGTATTCATAATTGCCAAAAATATGACCAAATGCCGTGTATTCCATAAAATTGGACATATGGGTCTTCCAAACGTCCTCTCAGAGAATGTGGCCCATCATCTCTTTAAAAGCGTACCAAACAAAAGGATGCATGCAAGGGAAAGAAGATGAATAAATGTGACCTAGCTCTAATAGCTCAAGACCCGAAAAGCCAATGGTATTTGGACAATAGTTGCTCAAAGAATATGACCTGAGATAGAATCAAGTTTATAACCTTTGATGAAAAGAAATCTCGAAATGTTACTTTTGGCAATGATAAAGGTGAAAATCAAAGGAAAAGGTCACCACTCAGATAATGGCAAGAGAAAGGCCTAAGATGTACTATTTGTGGATGGGTTGAAAGAAATTTGGCTGAAAGTTATCAAATGTGATAAAGGATGAAGTTATTTAGAGCAGACAAGACTATGAGGTAAGATCAAGCACTACGGTGAAAGACCCTTATCAAAGGTGTTCGAACAAGAAGTAACAATTACATAGTGAAAGAAGAGAATGAAGCATGCCACCTTAGAAAACTTGAGGAGTCACAGGCATAGAAGATCGGGACACCTTAACTTAGACCATATCATCGGGGCCCCATAAATAGAAAGCAAATTTATATATGCCAAGCAATAAAGAAGCCTTCAAATACCATATGTAAATCTTGCCAATCAGCAAACAGACCCACACACTTACATCAAAGATGAGCTATCAACAAGTAGCCACTTCAAATTTTTGTACATATATGGATCTATGTGGACCTTCAAGAACTAAAACACCAAGTGGAGAACTTATTTCATGTCGATAATAGATGATTTTTCCATACGACGTGAAGTTGCATTTCTCAAATATAAACGTGAAGCACTTGAGAAATTCAATATATTCAAGGCATTAGTTAGTAGACCCAAATGTAGATGCAAGCTAAAGGCATCGATCGACAGGGAGGTGAATTCACAAACATCATATTTGCAGACCAGGTAATGAGTGAAGGGAGGCAAAATTGGTCAGCTTACAATTGCAGTGTACACCTCAACAATGGAGTGGTAGAGAGACAAAACAGGTCTATACAACAGATTACCAGAGCCATGATGCAGAAAGTAACATTCCTCAAACCTTTCCAAGTGTATGGGTGACACACAATTGCATATTCTTAACAAAGCCCATTTAAAAGACCAAAAAGTGACAAGACTCCTTATGAACTATGGAAGTAAAAGAGCAGATCTAATGGCCAATTTAGAGTCTTTGAAGCAAGTGTTTCCATAAAAATTAATGATGAAAATCTAGGAAAGTTTGGATGCAAGAGCGTATGAAGGAATATTTGTAGGATATGCATCCAAGAGTAAGGGTTAAGGTGTGCTACAACAAAACACTTCAAAATTTTGAGCATTGATGTAAGATCCGACATTTAAGAACTACCAAACAAGACAAGAAGTGATAGGTCAAGTAAGAATCCTCCAGAAGATCATGAAGAAGAGAACAAAGAGGAAAAGAAAGAACTAAGCAAGACAACAAGATCCGAGTTAAACGCAAAGGTCCCTCAAGCTACACTAAAAAGAACCATCCGTAAGATCAACCACTGTATTGGTATGTGAGAATTTTACAAGAAGACAACGAGAGTCAACAAACAAGAAGTATACTTGGCTACGTTATCTCAAATAGAACCAAAGAAGTTTGAAGAAGCCAAAAAAGACAAGTATCATGAAAGCTATGAATGAATAACTAGACCAAATTGGAGAAGAATAATACATGGAATTAATGCCAATGACCCACAGGGAAAAATTCTCATAGGCTCAAAATGGGTATTCAAGAATAAGATGTGAATGAATAAGGACAAGTATACAGCAAATAAATCCGTACTTGTATGCAAGGGATATTCACAAATTGAAGGTCTTGATTATGATGAAACTCTTGCCCCCGTATCCAGAATAAAGCAACTTAATGTTTTACCTTGCATGTTATCATGATTTCAAGATATACCAAATGGATGTGAAGTCTCGCCTTCTTGAATGTAGATTTAGAAGAAGATTTCCTCATGGAACAACTCCGAACGATTCTCCTTAACAAACATAAACCGTACTATGTGCATTAAAGAAAGTATTATATGGGCTGAAACAAGTCTTCGAGCATGGTATTCAAGGCTAGACAAATATTTGCAAAAGCAAGGGTTCAAGAAAGGAGAATTAGACAACAATTTGTACATAAAGGTCACGAAGGTGAACTCTTAATTGTAGTAGTGTATGTAGATGATATCATGTTTGGAAGAAAAAAAGATGAGTTAGAAAAAGGATTTTACGAGGAAATGAAATCAGAATTTGAGATGTCTATGATCGTAGAGCTCACCTTCTATTTAGGGCTTCAAATTCAACAAAATAACATAGGCACATTCATCTCACAAGAAAAATACTTAAAAGAGATGTCAGAAAAGGTTCAATATGGAAGACCGCAAACCTGTCAACTCCCATGATCGACCGGATGCAATTTGTGCAGATGATGGATCAATATATGTAGATCAAAAACTTGCGTATCCATGGTTGGAAGTTTGCTATACTCATGTTTTCCTAGACCAAACATTGTGCCGGTTGTAGGACTTGTGGCAAGATATTAAGTAGCACGAAAAAAAATCACTTACTAGCAATCAAGAGAATATTTAGATATCTACAAGGAAATCGCACATCATGGGATACTCGTATCCAAAAGGCAAAATCCCACTTGACAAAGATATACGTATGCAAAACATTGGGCCACTGTGGATGATAGGAAAAGCACAAGTGGAGGAGCATTCTATTTGGGAAAAATTCAGGTGGCATGGCTAAGCAAGAAGCAAACTTCCATCTCTCTATCTACAAAAGAAGCATAATACATAGCAGCAAACAGCCCTTGTTGCAGCAATAATGTGGATGAAACAAACTCTCCAAGACATGAAGGTAAGCATTGATGAAAACTATTTCTATCAAATGTGACAATAAAAGTGCAATAAGACAAAAAAAAAAAAAATCTTGTACTTCATTCAAAACAAAGCACATCTCCAATAAAGTACCATTTCCTCGTGAGAACAAGTAGCAATGTGGTAGTAGTAAGCTGAATATGTAGCAACAAAGGAACAAATAAAGGTATTATATTCACAAAAACCTTTGCTAAAGAAACCATTCGAATATCTAAGACAAAATAGGGTAGTGTCCGGGCAGAGGCTACTCTATGACATGAAAAGAAAGCATCATTCTAGGGGAGAAATTGTGAAAGAAAACATCATTCCAGGGGGAGATCTACCAACAAGGAGTGCCACAAAAGAACCAAAGCAAGTGAGCAGAGCATGGAACAGTCCTTCAAGATCGAATATTATGGATGATTTGGAAATCACACTAGGAAATGCAACCTTTTCCATTGATGTCAAAGGGGAGCAAGCAATGTAATAGAAATGTAGTTTGCCATCAATGCCAAAGGGGGAGACTATTAGAAATGTTGTAATTGATGGCAAAGAGAGCATCATAGAAGCATGGAGAGGAAAAGAGAGTAGCATAAGCAGAGAGAGGCAAAGAGAGGAGCATACAAGCAAAGAGAGGCAAAGAGAGTGAGCATAGAAGCAAAGAGAGAGGCAAAGAGAGTGATAGAAGAAGAGAGAGGCAAAGAGAGCAAGATAGAAGAAGAGAAAGGCAAAGAGAGATAGAAAGAGGAAGCAAAGATGTAGAGATATCTCAGAGGCCGCAGGGTCGAGCAACATGAAAAGGGCCATTTGAAGAAGTAGGGAAGCAAAAAGAAGCATCCTAGGTCACAGAATACAGAGAATACAGAGAAACAATAAAAACGGCCCTCGGGATCGACATACATTGTCGTGCATTGTCATGCACGTAACTAAATGCGCAGAAATGGTCATGCCAAGAGGGTTGAAACGGTTAATTGCATTAACCCCTATTTTTTTATACTCTGCTGAAGCCACAACATTATCAAGGAAAGGAAGAATTATAAACTAGATCGAACTCGAGATATGAACTTTTGATTTAATGAATAAAGGGGATGTTATTTGCAAAGAATGAATTACAAGCATAACGTAAATCAAATTCCGTGTGTGTGGGCCATATAATATGGTCATTATAATGTAAAATCAATGAATGATGAAGTTATAATGTAAATAAAACATTTTAACGTAAAATCAAAGGTCACATGAAACCCGAAAGATGGAAACTTATTTCCAGGAAAGATGGTAATCCATGACTTGTGAACAAGAGAAGTGGTTGAACCAATATGTCTATGGGATCATGTAATGTTTAGTGGTAAGTGGATTTCACATTTCTAATGGAAACATATGTTTTTAGTCGACACGTACACATAAGTGGTTTACGAAAACCATTTATATCACGCAAAGTTTGAATGCAACCTCGAGCATTTTACTAATGATATTGCTTAGATCCATTTGATTCAGATTGAGTGCTATAGTCTGCTGACTATTGGATGTATAATGAACTAATGACCACTTTGGATCACAAGAGTGATGTGTGTCCATCGTCCACATAACGCAATACCATGGGATTATTGAATGGAGGGTGATGAGTTATTAACCGTCGATTCACGAGGTCGGGGTTAATAAAATCCATGCTGTGAAAGGATTAACGTCAAGAATAAGAAATGTTGTGGGCTCAACCTTAATCTATAATGGGTATTGATGTTGGCTTTTATTGATACATGGGTATGTTGATGAACACTGAAGTCATAGAATGTGTATTTGTTAATATGTCAAGACCATTGTATAATGGGGTATTTCAAAGGTTTTATGACCATGGTTTAATTCATCGCATCGAAAGATACAAAGAGTTTGATACTCGACTTCCGATATGTTATGAACCGTGAATTTTATGTGGTTGATTTCGGCTTTAAGGGCAACAAAGTGGGCCAACATTTGTTTGATTAAAGGTCGATGCATACGAATATGCGTAATTAAAATTATAAGCAAGGGTTGGGACCTCGTTAGTCCTTGCTTCGTATATATGCACCATTGTGTAATATTTGGTATTTACGTTGATATATTATATATATGAATGGTAAACCGTGGCAAGATATATATTATGTTTGATATAATAAATTGGAGCGTTGCAAAAGGAAAATGATATGTTATGGGGTCAAGTCGTTTTCATGTTGAGTTTTGTATGTATCTGTAAGCAAAATTATTATTCAAGTGAAATAAAACATTTTTAATATACAGTATGTATTATATGCTTTATGGTTTTATAACCTTGATTATAATAGTTTCCACATTTTATTGAAGTTTAAAACATGCTATATGTCATATACAATGAGAGTTTGAGAGTTATTGGGGAGCTAAACTTGTAAACAGTATATATACAAAGAAAAAAAAATTGAAGTGGAGAGTATAAAAACTAATAAAGACATAGGGTATTTAATAGGCATGGAAAATAAGAGGGTATGCACGGGTACATGGCAAAAACTTCAAAGACACAGGCATTTGCTGTGCATGAAAACGCAGTAGAATATGGAGAATAAAGACACTACAAATGTACAGTAAAAGACAAACTCACTGAGAGCCAAAATCTAAATGGATTGAACCGAAATTATTATTGTAACCGAAATGTAAATGTTTTAATTGTTTTATATTGTTTGTGATGCAAAGGAAAGTCTCGAGGAAAGGAAATATCCCATTGTAATATTGAAATTTGTACATATTTTTATAATTTTTTTTGAATGAACTAGACAAAGAAATGAGAAGGCAGTAAAAGCAAAGATTCAAAGCTATTCACTTCGAATTCCCGTGGAATACAAATATGAGGCAAACTCTATAAAGGAGAATATCACATTGATATGCATAGAGAGGTAGAATGTAGAATTGAGGCAGAGAAGATAAGAAGAAGGGAGGAGCAAGATAGAGATGTTGGGGAAGAGTCGAGATGAGATAAGACAGATATGAAGGGTGGTGCACAAGTAAAGAAAGATGTTATAGAACAGAGCCGATATCTACAAATCAACAAGTGTTTTCTTTGAAAGATAGTTGTGTTGGAGCTTCCCTATCAAGTTGTAGCTTGATAGATGTCGGGGCTAGAAGCCGATCGAGGTTGAAGCCTCCGTAGGTTGGTTCTTGCGTAAAATTGATGGGATTTGGAGCTTCCTTCGTAAGTTTTAGCTATGTATCTGAGGTAGGAGCCCATAGGTTGACGTAAACGAGAGGGAGTTAGAGTTGTTTTGCATCACAACAATAATAAGATGTGGTTTTCTCCTTTATGGGTTTCCACTGATATCTATTGTCTCTGTAGGTGATGTTTATGTGTATATGGTTTATCCAATCGCTTAATACTTCGCTTCCCTCACATTAAGTTCACGCACATTATCTTAATACTTGGCTGCTCACATATTAAGATTACTCACATATAATGTCGATCATGAAATTGTTGTAAATAAGAATAAAGGTCGGTTTTTAAGTCCATGAATGTGTTAAACCGATTCACCCCCATCTCGCTTTAACTAAGGGTTCAAACGTACATCACTCTTTTCTACCCCCATTGTAAAATGTCAATATGAATTATAATTCATGTGTACCAGGAGATACAAATAGTGGACTCGGTTGGGGAGGAGTGGACACCGATTCATAAGTATGAGGAGGATTTGTTTGGGAAGTCATTCAACTCAAGCCACTTCATTTATTTTACCACCTATCTCTAACAAATTATATGGTCATTGGTGCAAGCATTGAAGCCATGTATGGAAGCCTCTAGCAAAGGACAAGGCCCATGCGACTTCCTTTCTCATGGGATGTGTTGAAGTACGGGACGTTAGTGGAAGGAAATTATGTTAGCAACAATAAAATATGAACATGAGGAATAAAGATAGGTAGTATGCTTAGATGTGCAAACAAGAAGTATGAGAGAATTCAAAAGAGAATCTAAAGATCAATGAATGTGAGAGAATGAAGAGGAGCATGGTGTAAAGTGAAGACAAGAGAAGAGTAGGTGAAAACACTATGGACTTTGGATTCCTATAATGCTTAACATGTGGAGATATTGTGTACTTAAATTCATGTATTTTCTAGGAGGTGGAGACATTGTCACTTCTAGATTCCTCGTAGTGCTTAGGAGTGCGCAGACACTATGGGTTTTGGATTCCTATGGTGTATAGTAGGTGGAGACATCGTGACTCTAGATTTATGTACACGAATAGGTGAGACACTGCTGACTGTGATTATCAGAGTCCTTAGCAGGTGGAGACACTATGGAGTTTGGATTCCTTTAGATCTTACCAGGTGGAGACATTGTGTTCTCTAGATTACTATATTGTTTAGCTATTGGAGACATTATGTGCTCTTCGTTTTTTGTATTTTTTAGTGAGTGGAGACATTGTGTGATTTATATTCTTACATTTTTTTGTAGGTGGACATACTGTGGACTCTTGATTTTGTATTGTTTAGCAAGTGGACACATTATGGACTCTAGATTTTTGTAATGTTTGGTGAGGGTGGAGACATCGAGACTTTATATTTATGTAGTGTTAGCAGGTGGATACATAGTGTGCTCGATTCCTACAAGGTTACAGGGAGAAACTATGGACTCTGGATTCGTGTGTGATTTTGTTGATTGTTATGAGTGTGAATTCACTTGGGAACTTAACTCATATTTTGAATCTCACTTAGGGGGTTACCTGCAGAAATATTGTTGTAGCTTCCCATGGTTCATTGGAGAGTTTATGTCACTCCTTAGTTGGAGATCATTCAATTTATATGATAAGTGTATTTTCTTACATATGTGTTGCACTTTGAATGATGAATATTTCTTATATTTGTTATAGTAGTAATTTTTCAAAGACTAAGAGGAACGGATATTCTTATTCGATATGATAAGATGATTTATATGTATGCTCATAGTTATGAGGGGCTTGGAGGTCTCTCTCTGCTTGTTGATTTATTAATAAAGTGCAAAGCTATTTATATGGTCATGTATTATTGTTGGATATGCTTGAAAAATAGTTATAGATTGTAATTTACCTTGTTTGATAAGTTGTGAATAGCATGATTGTTTATTGCTTAAATATTGTATTTTATTTCCAAAGAAAGGGCTTGATTAGTGCAATATGATAGATAAACAAATCTCGATAAGATTCGCTTGGGGCAATATTTTTGATCTTGTGTGATGTTGTTGTGTATCCGAAATTACATAGAAATATCAACTTTATCTTAGCTAAAATGTTTAATAGAAAGCATACCGTGGTTGGGGAGGTATTTCTGCCAATGGGGGACACCGACCGACGATCGGTGTACCCGAGGGGCTGATTGATGGCTGGATCAAGGTACTCGACATTTTACCTAACTTGAGGGTCTCGGATGACTTGGAGGGGGGCATATGAGACTTGGAGAGCTTTCCAACTTGATGGGAAACCCTTTGGGAAGGGGTGGGCCATTATAACACCCTAAAGGCTGACGATTGGGGGTGTAATTTTTTCATGGATTGCATTGTGACCATTTATATCAACGTTCCCAAGGAGGATTTGTCTCGGGAGAGAACTCTGTTCTTAGAAATGCCCTAATTCAAGGAGAACTCGGAAAATTTCGATGTTATCGAGCTTATAATTCTAAGTATTTCATAGATCAAATTTTGTATCAGGGGTTTCGATGAGCATGGTATATTTTATACATGGGGCTAAATGAGATTTTAGGGTTTGACACATAGGCACACCTCATTGTAAAAAATGACTCAGATACTTAAAGGTTCAACATATGTGTCTAAGATCCGAGTGATATGCGAGTTCACTCATAATTAAAAATATTTTCAAGGTCGTATATGCATCGAAACGGATTTACTACCCGTGGCTATATTTGGGGTGAGTCCTCGGGTGAGAAGAAATATTTGCAAGGTGCCATATTTAGTACCGTGTGGATGTATTTGAGGTGTGGTATGGTGGTGGAATAATTGGGGAATGGATATCCTTTGGAGATGGCAATTCTAAAGTCTAGGCTCAAGGAATAATGCCAATGTACAAAACGTTATGCACCCAAATTTCCCATCAAAATCATATATAACTTGAAATCATTGATTTGTGACAAAGGGTCGGACCTTGGGACCTACAAATTAATATGAGGTAGCAAGCACCACAAAGACATGACTATGGCCATGTAGGTACCATGGTGGCTCATTGGGCAACATGGCGGCACATGTGGGTTTACATCAAACTATGGTATGTCTTATTAATATGTAGATAATTAATTGGTTAAAATTTAAAAGGGATAATTTTCAATTTGGGAGGAGATTGAGATAATAATATATCGTTGGAAATCCCTAAATATTTACCATGATGGTGGAATTTATTTTGGGTTTTTTTAAGAAGTTGGAAAACAGGAGCTTACCCCATCTTCGTAGTGAGACCATGGAGGCCGAGTTAAATCACAACACTTTCCACAACCCGAGATAGTACAATGGGGTGGAAGGGAGCGTTGCGCATGGTATTAGGAGTTCCCAAGTTCAGATGTGACTTGGGATGAACGAACCTAGAATAATATTGATTAGAAGCTCTATAGAGAATCACAAAGAATGTGAGGGAAATTTTTAAGGATGGAAATTTATCTTAGAGTTTAGAAACCTTGCTAAATCTTACTAGTCCTTAATATGTAAATTGTAAAAATTTTAGTAATATATTTATAAATTTACTCAATTTATAATGATTTTATATTTAGTCTCTATAGTGTTTTTTGCATTTTTTCAAGAAAAATAATATTATCTACTATAAAATTTGGGCAAATAATTTTAGAAAATGGAATTGGTGAAACTTTATTTTTGGAAAATCTTGAAATTAGTAATTTTTGGAAGACCTTGTTTTTCTAGTAATTAGGTTTAAATGTTGTCAATGGATAGATAAAGAGATATATGAGCCTAGGGTTTAGAAGGTAATTTTTAGGGGTTTTATGTATTGTAAATATTTTTTTAGGGTTTTAAGTTTAATATTATGTCAAGTGACCTAATTAGGGTTTGAAGATAAACAGGTAATGAGATTGATGAAAATTAGAACTAGTTATTATTTTTGTTTGGAAATGAAGTATAAATATATCCAGGGTTTCAATGCCACTCATCGATTGGAAAATTCCTCAAAAGGAATTCCAAACACATGCAAATGATGACTATAATTCCAGGTTTTAATATAGTGAAGGAGCTTATGGTATTAACTATCAACTAGGGCCTTTCTACTATCATTTAGTATATGAGATCCATGTGAGTACTAACATGCCATGATAATACCTAAATAAAATATGTAGCATTTCAATGTTAAAAAAATATTAATAGATTAAAAATCAAACCCAATCTCAAAAAAACACATAGTACCTCATAACCAATATATTTCATCGCCATGATCATTAATTCCACAATTATTATACTATTCCTCAATGGTAGTAAAATTCAAAACAAGAACAAGAATAAGGTAAAATATAGTGAACTCCTTCGGCTTGTGAGAAATGTGTTACAATTTATAAATTATAAGTCTCTTCCTATCTACACATGAACTAAGATACCTCTCAAATGTGTAGGGAAGATGACTCCCCACATAGTATTAAGTACATCCTCATCAAATTTGGGTGGAAAATAACTCATCATCATTAAATTCTCGTTGTGCATGAATACTTTAAATTTGATTTATTTTATAGGGTAAAAGGCATGGATTGTGTGCCACAAATAAATGAACACCAAGACCTATAGTTAGATAATTCCATCCTAAATATAAAAACATTTTCTAAAACATAGCATATTCGTTATCCTAAAATAAATATTACTCACTAAAATCCATGCCTACCAATGTAGAAATTCATCACATCTGCCAATGTTCAAGTCAGAACAAATATGCACTCTTGGGCCAAATCAATTACACTCTTATTAATGAAATTTGAAATGTAACATTATTGGAAAATAACAAAACTTAGGATATAACCTTTCATAATGTCTGACAAATATCCTATATAAATATGTATCCCACTTATACACAACTTTCGCATAAGGCTAGTCAAAGCAAAACTTAGAATGTTACATGAAATCTGAAGTATAAATATTTAAGCTCAAAGGAAATATATAGAAATTTAAAATTGTGTAAATTCATTAAATAAAAAATATACAATTTGAATCAATGATATTGACCAATAAATGAAGCCTCTGTGTGCATTTTAGTGAAGCAAGGCAATTTTGGGATGCTTCAAAAAAATGCACACCCAAGTTTAATTTCAAGGAAAAATTGAAGGATTCAACTTGGAGAGTATTTTTTTACTCATAAATGACAGTAATGAAATTTTATTTTATTTTATTTAGTTTAGTGATTTGTAGGTTGAATTTAATGTAAATAGAAGTGTTGCAACAATCACAATTCACAGTATCACCCAAAAAAGTGTCAACAATTTGTGAATAACGGAAACATACTCGAAGAAAATTAGTGTGTAAAATTAGCAATTAAATAGTATACAATTGGAATCAATCATATTGTCGAAGAAATGAATCATGGGCACGCATTTTAGTGAAGTAAGGAAATTTTGCCTACTTGAAAAAAATGCACGCCCAACCTTCATTTCAATTCCAACTTGAATGGCTTAACTTGGAGAGTATATTTTTACTCATATGTAACATTAATACAATTAAATATTTTTGATTTTTCACATATATATTTATGATCTTCAAGAATACTCCAAATTGCATGGATTTCATAAGGTAAAAGTCAAGGTATATCTGCCTCAAATAAATGCACACTAGGAATGTTTAGGAACAAGGGGATGGACTCAGAAAAATCAAACTTGAATTTTAATAGTTGAACAGTGTAGTTTCTAGGTTAAAACCCTATAGTAAAGTTAGATGACTTTATTTTAGTAGTAATTAGGTTTAAATGTTTCCATGGGATAGATATAGAGATATAAGCACATAGGGTTTGTAGGGTATATTTTTGGATTTTTCTATATTGTAAATAGTATTTGGGGTTTTAAGTTTAAGATTAGGTCCATTGACCTAGTGAGGAAATTTGCTATAAAAATGTTTGGGTGCCATTTTAATGCAAAAAGGACACTTACTATCATTTATCAATAAGAAGTTGCATGATGGAAATTTGGTCAATTCTACCTATCAGAAAGAAGTGATGGAAACCTTACATTCCATCAAAATCTTGTAGCCCTATTTTAATTTTTTTTTTTAATAAACTATATCTGATATACAAATATTAAATATTAAATTTTTTATTTTATGTTTGAGAAAAAAGATGAGTAAAGGATCTAGGTTAAATAATCTCATAAAAAAATGTATTCACTTAATAAAATTGCATTTTCTTTGTAAAAGTGATTTATAGAAAAATATCACAATAAATTAAAAAAAAAACATTTGCACGTGCATTCCTCATGGCTTATTTAGTGTGCATTCTTGCATTCTACACACATTCCTCATCTTTTATTCAGTGTGCATTCCTCATGGTTTATTTGACATTCATTATTGCATTCAACATGCATTTAGCTTTCTTTCCTTCAACCAAGACAACGATGGACTCAATTGAAACAGGGGTGTCCTCTTTCCCACAAAAAATTGATACACGGGGTTCCCAAGAGAAGTTCATAGTCAAAAAATTCAAAAAAGGTTTCGATAAATGGAGAGATACAAACAATCATCCACCAGGTATTCTAGATATCATGAGAAGAGTAGGGCTTTATAAATTTATATTTAGACAGTTCAATTTCCAAAATGATGAGATATATGAGGCCATCATTAGAGAAATTTTGAGGTAAAAATGGGCCTCAAAATAAAAATTTACAACAAAATTCAACTTTGTAATAACCAATATGATACAATATGATGATTTAAACTATGGTGGATGATTCACCATTTTTGGAGTAAAAAGTTAAAAAGATAAAAAAATAAAGAAAACTACTTTTTAAACTTATCTCTTAAACTTATCTCCCTACGATTTTACTCAAGTTTCAAGTGGGAGCACTCATTGGAAGTGAAATTTAATTTTTCATCTAAACTATACCCATGATGCATACTTTCGATCGTCCCCACTACATGAAAAATGTGAAATACATGAAAAATGAGATTACAATCAAATTTTTTTATGTATTTCACATTTTTCGCTTAGTAGGGTCCATCGAAAGTATGCAGCAAGGGTACTCATTGTATGAAAAATTAAATTTCAATTCAAACGAGTGCTCCCACTTGAAATTTGTGTAAAATCATAGGGAGATAAGTTGAAAAAACAAGCTGAAAAAGTAGTTTTTTTCTTTCTTCTCTTTGAAACATGTTACTGTAATCCAGTCTTATTTTATTATTTCCACTATTACTTTATAATATTCATTAGGAGGCTAGTTTTAGAGCTAAAAAAATTTATAATGAGAAAATTATGATGATAACACCTAGAATATAAAATATTTGGGAAAAGGATTTACCTGGACCTTGATATGGTTTCAAGAGAAACAAAAAATCCACATACACGGGGAGAAATATTTAACTCCAAGGAAACCCCTAAGCTAGAAAAGATTGAAATGGACAATAAAATATGTGGGAAAATGTTATTTTCTTTGAGGAATGGATTAAAAATGAAATATGTTCCCCAATGACTATACAAATCCTCGATTGAGGTTTTCCCTAGGACAATTTTGAATCATCATAAGCTTGATATTTTTGATGACTACATGAGGCTAATTATTCATTGGGTTGAAGGTAGGGCCATAGATGTCCCTCATATGTTGGCTAAAAAATAATTAGAGGAAATTTCATCCTAAAATTTCCCATGAATTTTTTATGTAATTTCCATGTCATCATATGTAAACCAATCAAAAAACCTTAAATTTAAAAACAGGTACATGTAAATATTTTGAAGGGAAAAGAAGAAAACCTACTTTTTTTTAATAGTATTTTTGGCTTATCTCCTTATAGGTTTACTCAAATTTCATATGTAGACACTCGTTGGATGTGGAATTAAATTCTACATCCAACGACTACCCATTATGCATACTTTTGATAATACCCACATTGATAAAAATTAATTGAAAGTATGTGCAATGGGTAATAATTGGATGTGGAATTCAATTATGTATCCAATGAGTGTCTACATTTGAAATTTGTGTAAACCTATAAGGAGATAACTTAAAAATACAATTTAAAAAAGAAGTTGTATTATTTTCCCTACAAAATTTATAACTGTTATTTGATTGTTTTAACTATTATTTTATTATTTTTCTTTGGGACGCCACTTTTAGGCTGAAATCTCCTCAAATGTACACTATTCCCTACCAAAAAATAAAATTAAGAAGGCTAAGTTCAGTTTCCTTGGAAAACTGCAGAAAATTATTGAGTTGTATCGACCCAAATTTCTAAAAAGGCCTCTTAAAAATTACATTAGGAGATAAAAACCAAAGAAAACCATTGAGAAAGAACCTAAATAGACTCTGGCTAAAGATGTGGAAAATTTTTCTAATACAATTTTGCATGATTAATATATATCTACTAGTGTTGTAGAAAAATTACAAGTATGTATGGATGAAGATGAGGAGTAGGAAGGTATGAACCATTATATGGAAACATATAATGATGATTTTTCTATAATAGATAAAATTTCTTCTAAACAACTGGAACTTTTATGGGTAATTCAACATCCACATATATGTTTAAATGTGCACAGTCCAACATACAATGTCGATAACATATTTGTGTTCTTAGTATGATAGACTAATCCATAAAAAAAAGTTGCAATAGAGGATTCTTCCTTTGTATACAATTGGAATGATATGTAAAAACTAAAGGAGATGGATATTTTTGAATGCATGAAGAAGAGTGTAGTGTAGCAATCAGCAATTGTGCGGCAAAAAAAATAATGAAAGTCATAAAGGCCAAGGATAAAATTATTGATGATTTTCTTAATGAGGTATCCATAATGAGAGATAGAAGTATTAGGGACATCATTCACTGCAATAAAAATTCAAATAATTTTAGGCTACATATCATGAAAAAATTAGTGAACTTGAAGAGGAGTTTTGAAGAAGACTAGAGGTTCTCAATATACCTCCATTGGCATCTTTAGATACTTATAAGGCTAAATTAGTCAATATATTGAATAAAAAAATATAAATTTATTAAATATTTAAAGCTTTAATTGGGAAATAAATCTAAAGATGACCAACAAAAGAATGAATCACTCGTTTAAGAATATAAGAGAAAAGTGTCTAAGTTGGAGAAAAAATGTGATAGGAAAGCTAATAAGTTGAAAGAGAAATATTGAAATTGTCTAGGCAGAAAACACAATTAAAGAAATTGAAAAGTAAAGTGATTGACATAGTAAAGAAGGTGTATTGAGAGTGGGTATAAAATTAATGGTAAGGCTAAAGGTAAAATTCAGGATTTAGGAGTAAAATAAATGACCTCAATGGACTTGGTGAAATCCTAGCTAAAATCATGAGTGAAGGCTTTAGAGGACATTATCTCAACCATAAATTTTGTGGGAGATTTGTTTTCCTTACCACCACTTGTTGAATCATTAAAGAAGAAGGTAGCAGAGAGATAAAAAACAATTACAAAGCTACATGATGATCTAATGAGCAGCCAAAAATCACATCATTTGGGATGTGACATAGAGATAGAAAATTTGAAATACGTTATTTTTTATTTATAACAACAATTACAGGGGCCCACACATGAGGCAATACCACTTATGTCTATTGGAAATAAGAAACAATGGAGGAAAAAAAAATTTGAGTAAAAATTACAACCATTCACTAGTGAATTTGCCAATTCTACATGTCAACTGCAATCTACAAAGGAATACCTTGAAAGGAATGAAACTGAGCACAAGGAGAAATATATGAAGAATGTGTATCGAATAGGGTAACCAAAGAAAAAACCAAATTTTAGAGAAAATTTGAAAGCTTGAGCAAAATCTAAAGGATGTACCTTCTAATGTCAGAACAATCATAGGTCTCCACAGAAGGAAAGAGACATTCTTCTTCTCAAGAGGATGGTTTGCAAAATACTCTCAAGAATCCTAGAGTTTTAGAATAGAATTTTTTAGGTGTTGTATATATGGAGATAAATTTCAGGATGTACTATACATATCATTAGTTTTTGTTAACGTGAATTATATATCATTATATTTTTTGTTAACGTACATTTTTGAATAAATTGCTAGTTTTTCTTAGGACTTACTTTTATGTATCCTTCATGGAGTTTTTATCTTCTTTTGGCCTCACTGAGATCTAGTTTCTCTTTTATTTTTGGAAAATGTAATGTACTTTTATAAGCTATTATATCACTAAACTGAGAAATCAGAGCTATCAAATGTACTAAATTTCTATTTGAAATACAAAATATGTCTTATTTCCATAGTAGAAAAAATTTGTAATATGCTTAGTGCATCATATGGAAAAATTTGCCATAGGGTGTCTCAAAAGATAATTTGGGGGTATATGGAGCTAGATGTGTAAATGTTACAACATCATTTTCCACTTCTATATAATTCATGCTATGTCTTATGGCCTTGGGAAACCCTTTCCCTTCAGACTTATTCCTTTACCTAAACAACATTATTTTCAATTCCATACATGACTCTTCCCTCTCAAAAGCGCACACACACATGGGTCCAATTATACCCACCCGCATGTACAATTTAAAATATAAATACACACACACACACACACACACACACACACACACACACACATATATATATAATTTCCTATTTTTTGGGCGAGGTTTATGGGTTACATCGGAAGTGTACCTACAGGAGCCTGTGGCCTAATTGTATCCCAAATGAAAAAACTATTTAGGGTGGTATAAACACACCTCATGGGAAGGCCTCAAGTGGAGAGAAAGACAGGTATTGATATTATAGCCATTTAGTCCCTCATCAATTCTGAGTTTTCCCTATACCTCCTGCAGTTACCAGATTGTGGAAACCCTTGTTTCACTCATGGAGATGTTCAATCCTCTTATATGACATCCATGTGTATGCTTATGGAAGGAGATTATTGAGGCTTGGGTTGGACAGATCCAGAGGACGGTTTCACTTGGAGTCGTGGTTCAATTAGTTGGTATTCTTCCACACATATTTACATACATCAATAAAGAAGCTTTGTCCCATTCCTGATGTTTGTGATCTTAATTATTTATACATGTTATGATCCTGTTATGAATGATTTCATGTTAGTTTTTTTATAAGCTTATATGATATAACACTAACATCTTGAACATGCTTTCAATTATTACTAGTATATGTGATTTTCTTGAGTGAGTTGCAGGTTTTGGAGCACTAGGAGAAGCAGAGGGTTTGAACCCTGCATGATCTCCTTCAAAAATATGACATACATGTACGAGCTCTTCTTCCCATTTTACTAGTTTAAGCATTAGGACTGTAAATTTTCTTGCTTCTTATTGTTTTATGCTTCTTGCTCTGTTGGGGTTCTCAACCCAAACCTTAGGGTAATTCATCCCATAATAGAATTGGTGACAACACTGGGGATTACATCCATGTAGTTCCTAGATTGGGTTGTCTCTCTCTGAATATGGGTTCTCTATTTGGTTTGAACACTTTTCCAGTTTCTTTGGTTTACTATCCATCCAGGCAAAAGTTCTTATCTTCTCGATCAGACTTGGATTTATTTTTATTTTTATTTTTTTACTGCCCTTTTTATACCCTATTTCAGTTTTACACAGTCATGTATACATGAATTTTGGTCCAAATAAACACGCGTATATGCATGTTTCCTTGTACATAGTCACATATACATGCAGGTTGATCATTATCAAGCTGCGTATTCCCATTTTTTAATGAAATTTTTATATTTTGAGTCCAATAAAATATTTTTCCTATTTTTGGTTACTTATGTTTAATCTTTGATTTTTCTAGAAAGTGTTTCTTTATGTAGTTTATGAACTTCCTCTCTTTCTTGGTGAAAAACCTAGTCAACCTAGGGTTTTCCCTTCTTTGTGGAGTTTCAGCTTTATGGTTAGCACCAGGGCTTCTTTATGAAGTTCTTGGATGTTCTGAGTATTCGAGACAGTGATTTAGTGTTGATCCTCTCATGCTTAGCCTTCTTATTGCTTCACTTTTTTCCTTTCTTCCTTTCGCTTTCTTGGTTTTCTTGAGAAAGATGCTTCTGGAAATCTTGAAGAGTCTTCTTGATTTTCTTTGAGTTTCTTTGCTTCCTGGAGTTTTGCGCTGCAGATTAGGTCATTTGTTTGAGTGGGTTACCTCTTTCCACTTATTAAGTCTTTTTATGCAAATTATGTTGATGTCTTAAGGAATTTGAGGCCTTTTTTTCTCAACTTGGTGATTTTTAGTTTATGGGTAGTTTTTTCTTTCTCAAAGAATTTCTTGCTTCCTTAAAAATAAAAAGACACAAAAACATATTTTTTTTCCTTTTATTTTTCTTTTGGTTTTGTTTTAAGGCTTATTTGTCCTTTTTTAGCAAGTGTAAAGTTTTTCATTTAGTCAAATTCACTTGGTTTTAGGAGAAGTTCTTGGTTGAATTTTCCCCTTTTTGTATCAAGTTTTTGGCATCTTTGTTGGCAGAAGTTCTTGCTTGAATTTGTCCTTTATTTTGTGTCAAGTTTCGTATATCCTTATTGGGAAACACATTTTCTTTTTCTTTAGAGTAATCCTAGAATCTTGCATTTAGCATTGGCAGTTTTCATTAGAGTAGTTACACTGTAATAATTTTTAGTCTTTTGTATATTTTGAGTGTGTGAGCATGTATTTTGAAAAAGAAAAGAAAAAATCCTTTTTCATTAGTTTTTTCATAGTTCCCTTTGTAGAAATCTCTTTTCGTTGTATGAAATTTATATTTTGCATGTATCATGTTTCTATTTATTTCTTCTTGCATCCATAACACCATAATTTTCACCTTCATTTCACCCCTGACTTAAAAGTACAACCTTTAAAATCAAGCGATAAAATCTAAAATGAACTAGAATCTTTTTGAATTTTCATGAAATACATTAACTAGTCTAGGTCATTAAGGCTTGGAATAGGTGTGTGGAGAGTTAACTCTCCAAGGCCTCTCTAAATTTAAACTTAGAAGTTGATTACAAGAGTGAAACCTAGTCTCGTTAAGTTGTCCAGGAAAGCTCTGCTAAAGAGGGAGTCAAGCATAAGGGCGAGTGAAAGAAGGGAAGAGAGATACCCCCTCTCCTACTTTTTCGATCCTAACCAAACACAGTTCTGCTCGACTGTTGATATGAACTGGTGACCCTAGTTTATGTTCCTAGGTATCGTATAGGTTACCGCAGGGGGAAATACCCGTGGTACTTGAGGCATACATTGCATCATGTTCATTAGTACTTCTGGAGGGTGCCCTTGTGAAGCTTAGGTACTTGCACCAACAAAGGATTTTGTTTATAGGTCAGAATAACTACTTTTGATACCTTCGCTAGTAGGCTTGGGGCATAATTGCCTAAGACTATTTTTAGAAGGTTCTTATATATTTTCTTTCTTGTATTTTGTAGTCAGGTCCTAATCACTCGGAGCAGAAATACATGAGAGCTACTTAATTGGTTGAATCCTTGGGGACATTTTTAGAGAGTGTTCTTTTCTCCTAGAATACCATAGTTTTATAGTTTTTTGAGTATGTATAAGTTCTCTTAACAATTGAAAGTGGTTGATCGATCAATTTTTCGATATAGGAGGCTTCGTGGGCTTTCTCATGTGAGTGTTGAGCGTTCTTCTAGAAGGCATAGGAGTAATTTTGCTGATGATTTATAATCAGTAGCAATGAACGCATAAGAGAGTGATCTTCCATCTGGAGCTATAATTTATGAGGGTGATCCTAGTGTTAGTCCCAATTTAGAGAGGAGTACTCCACTCCTTTCTAGGGTTATTTTTCTATCGGAAGAATTTGAGGTCAAAGAGATTTCTAAACCTCAAGTTACTCCTTGTTCCCCTCTTGCTTTTGATTGCTTAGGTGTTATATCATACGTTGGGACCCTGACTCACAGGCCGATAGGCCCACTTATTTCTCCTTCTTTTCTTTCAATGGCCATTGTTGGGAACACATTTTTTACTATTACTTCTAGTGTGCATACTCCTCTTTCAGCAAAAGGAGTAGGTACAATTCTTATATCAACTATCGCTCCTAGTGCTAAAATATTTGGCTCTACCTCCATTCCATCTTCGAGTGCAAGAACCCAAGATTTTTCTTCCCACACTGGTTCATTTTCATTTGGGATTCCTTCTAGTGAAATTCCCTCAGTTCGTTTCACCACTTCATTTACCATCTCCACACCTATGTCTTATATGGCTAGTGGTTCAACCTCTTTTTAGGGTTTCCCATTTGGAAGCAGTCCTATTCCTCATTCTAACCCTTACTTAGGTTCCTTCCCTTTCTTCGCCCAAGGTCATGGTTTCAATCATTTTCTAGGAGATCAAGGTTTCAATACTTTTCAAGGAAGGAACCCTGCTTTTGGTGGTTTAGCAACTCGGAATCATTTCATGTTTGGTCAACAAGGGAACATGCCTTTCTCCTCTATAGGAACCTCTCAAGGTTTTTATCCTTTTGCTGATGCATGGAACCCTTACCAAGGGGTATCATCTTCTTTTAATACTTAAATTTGGGGAACAATTCTTGTTTATGGAAACCCTTTGGCAAGAGGAGGTCCTACTTTGAATTTTTTTGGACCATAAGGTTTTCCTTATTGTTCAGTATCTTCTACAAATAATACTTGGTAGCCTGGTGGCTCACCAAATCTAGGTTATTCTTTTCAAAAGATTGGGAATCCCTCTAATGGTGGATGTAGTTCTCAAGGCCCCCCATGCTTACCATTCTTGGAAACCCTAAATTTTCCATATCTTTTGAAATTTAATAACGATCCAATCCGATATAGCTCAGCTTGGCTTCCAGTTCCTACCAAGATTATGTTAGATATTCCAAAATTTGAAGGGAAGATTGGTGAAGATCCAGCTAACCATGTAACAAATTTCCACTTATGGTGCTCATCTAACTCCCTTATTGATTATTCAGTTAGGTCGAGATTTTTTCAATGCACCTTGATTAGAAATGCTTCTAAATGGTACATAGAGATTACTGGGAACACCTTTGATTCATTTGACAAATTAGCTACTATGTTCCTGAATCATTTTCAATAGCTCGTTCGATATGATGTTGGAACTAAGCTTTTAGCCAAATTCTATCAATATAAGGCAACTCACATTTCTAACCATATTCAAGAATGGAGAAGAAGGAAGAGGCTCATTAAAGCCTATATTCCCAATGAATTCCTTCTAGAATGGTTCTTAAAATATTTACAACCAAAAATATTAAAGGATGTATCTCTTTCTGGGGTATTTACTAAAGAGCAAGCTATCTTTAGAGCCTAATAATTATAACTTATCTATTCCTAGTCTGGGATTCTTCATAATATTTTTCTATATTCTCCTCGATCCAAGCCGAAGCCAGGTCCCCATGCCGATGAGCTAGTTCGTTCGATCAATAGTAATATGGCTAACCTCTTAAATCAATTGTAGCGGTTGTCTTTACAAATTGCTTCTTCTATTAAGGCTACGCCATCAGTTTCTATGCCTTCCCAACCTTTAACAATAAATTTTGTCCAATCCTCTAACCCCAAAGGAAATCAAAAATCCTATGGGAAGAAGAAAGGATGTAATAAGAAAAATGATAAGGATGGGAAAGATAATGAAAACAAACCCATCAATAATTTTGGAGAGGGTAAGAGAGAGTCAAAAAATAAAGTTAAGTTTCATTGCAAATTCTACACTAGAGACCATGTCACTCATATTTTCCCTAAGATTCAGGATTCTCAATGCTTGTTGGCTCAGAAGGGTTCTTCTAGTTCCTAGGATGTTCTAACTAACCCTTTTCCCCAAGGCCAACAAATTCTTGCTCACGCGAATGTATATACTAGAGCTCCCATAGGGGGAAACCAGGAGGGGGGAAATTCATCAAATGTATACATGATGAGTGCTCACGTTCATGTCGCAACGAGATCACGTGATTATGGTGAACCTGAATCTTCTAAGGCTAAGACCTCTCCTGATATTTCCAAGCCACTCCATATAGATAGGCCCGCAATTGAGCCTATACCTCGCATGTTGAAAGGCTGTACTAAAAATTCGAAAATTAACCCTAATGCCAAGGAAACTCAGAACTACTCCATTATAGAATATCTGGCTCAAATTCCTTGTGTTGTGTCTACCTTGGAGGTACTCCAGTTGTGCCCAGCACAAAGGAGTGTGTTGCTCACTGCGATTGGGGAAGTAGATCCAAAAAACTCTCTTATGATTACATTCGATATGTAAAATCTTAATAAGATACTTCCTCATCATATGGATTTTCAAATTAAATATATGTATCGAAAGATCAATAGTTTTTGCATTGTATTTGATGAAGGAACTTGCACATGTGTCATGTCTATTTCATGTCAGAAACCTATTGGATTTCCTCAAGACATTCCTTCACCTACTCTCTTTACTGCATTTTATTTTCATTCTCATTGGCCACATGGCGTTGTTCCTACGTTGCCCATCTGTGTTGGGGGCAAGGTATTCAATATCAAAGTAGAAATATTTGATGCTAATGGTAAAAACATGATGATGAATCCCACATACATACTATGCCTAGGATAATAGCGAGGACTTAACCCAAATGCCCCTGTAAGTAGGAAAAGGCTTTGAAAATCTGACTGATACATGCAAACAAAAAGGTGCTGCAAGCGACTGAGGTCGACATCGGAAAATATATGGAGCTACATCAAAGGTTGTCATGAAGAGGTCATCTGGGAATGTGGGGGGCTACCTGTAGGGCCACCCCCTCATGAGGGCTGAAACATCTCACACACACCTGGGAATCACTGATCTCAGCTGTTGCATCACTAAACCATTAAGTATATGGATATCGATCATGCTGAGAGGAGTTGGAGATGAGAAATAATCAAGTCAAAGGGAAATAAGGAGTCCCTTTTCTTGATCTGAGGCATCGAACAAGAGTGGAAGCTGGAACCAAGGTACACCGCCCTCTAGACCTGTCTTCTGGAATGAATTATATGATGTCGACAGAAGGAGTTCTTCCATAGGTGAGGCAATAAGGGATCCTCAAATAAGGCACGAGAGAAAATAGTAGAGCGACTGACAGACTGACACCAGGGATGATGATGAAATGGGGGGTACTAAGTAGCGGGCAGAGGGCTTCCCTTGTTAAAGCATAAAGGGCATGGATGACCTGGTAGTGACTGAAATAATATCATAAGGGATAGGGGATAGTAGGACTAAAGGCCATAATGTGCAACAAGAGAGAGGAACCAAGCAATGAAGGATGGAGGACTATAGCGGGATAGAAAGGGACTCAAGATAGACTCCATGAATGCAATTATGACTCAACTCGGATGCTCTAAAAGAGGGTTACTCAATGATGCTGCCATACAAAAAAGGTCCAATGGGGACCATAAAAACATGAGTATATGATGGTTACTCATGACTAAAATCGACACGATCATGGAAAAGTATGAAGGAAAAGTGGTGCCCCAAGTACAAGTGTTGCAAGTGAAGAAATTTGATTTTGAGGAGTGGTAGAGTGACCCTTCTTGAACGAAATGTGTCTTGGTGAAGTATCAAATAACAAATAACTAACAGATACCCATTTGAGGGCTCGGTGAGAGATTTCCAACATTACAGACGATTTTTCGAATTGAGCAATGGTTTGGCCACAATAGGCGAAAGAAAAATCATGGGTTTTTCTCTTTGAATAAGGAATTTTCCCTCCAAATTCACTCATTTACAGTTTTAGCTGTGGTGAATGTAGAGAGGAGATAAGGCCCTAAATCTTGCGGTGATTATAGCGGGAAAACCGACCATTGGAATCGACATCCATCAATTGCAGGTAAGAGGAGTAACCGTACTCTTTCACTTCAGGGGATCAAAATTTCAGATAGGTACCTAGAGCTCATGAACAGGCCAAGTTGCACTTTTTGAGGTTTGTTCTGCGACCTAGGTAGCAGGTACTGGGCAGAAAACTACGACCTGTCCCAGGAAATGACCTAAAAAGTGAAAACTATCAAAGAAAGGGGGTTTCAGTGTTGTTTTTGGTTGATATTTGGGATTTTTGTGGTTGAGGGGCATAGGTGCCCCCAAGCATGTTATGGTCATGCCAAAATTTATTTAGAAAGGGGGAATCTAAAAACATTTTTATGATGTGGTGCGCCATTTGTTTTCATTATAGTTATGCAGTTCAATAAAGGGAATGGAGGATTAACAATCTCTTTTGGTACTGCATATATGGAGCAAATGAACTTAATTTTCTAGGTTGGCATACATGGTTTCGCTATCCCAAAGAGAGGATTTTGAGATAATGAACTGGTGCTCTCCTAGAAAACCCACAGGTTGGTCAAAAACAATGTCCAGGAGACTGGGTTGCTAATGTGACATGAAGGAATGATGAGGGGTATCATCCCTAGAGTGGTCTAAAGTGATATGGGACTCTATAGGTTCTTCTAAATAGAGAAGAAAGATGGTACTAGAGTCGACACGACCAGATGCACTAAGAGAATTGCGGAGAATTTCTTCTCCTGGCCTCTAAAATATAGGTGCCCCCTTACCCAAACATTGGGTGTTAATGTGATGGCCGCAAGGTGTATGTGGTTCAAATACATGGGTTCGATGCAAGGGGGAATAGATAAATTCATGGGTGGTGATTGCTTCCATAATGTTGTCATCGTAATAGAAAATGGGGTGACTGGTGGAATAAGGATTACGTGGGGTGGCGAACAGGGAAAATTTTAAGAACCCCCCTAAATTTATATATATAATAAATAGGCGAATCCCCATGATACATAGGAAAAATGGAAGGCAATTTTATTAATAATATAATATGTATATATAATTTTTTGGCGAATCTCTCACGATATTATATTATCCTATAAAATCATGGCGAATCACCAGTACAAATGGCGAATCACTACTACAAAATGGTGAATCGTTGTCTAGTGGAGTTCGGGGTGTTGGTTCCAATGAAGATATGGTAATTGAACCAGGAGTAGAAGGAAGAGAACCACCGAGACCAAGCATGGAACATGGTGACTCGTGAGGTAATTAGTTCTCGTGTAGTTTGGAAAACGCGTTCTTCTAGTTCTGCTAAGCGTAGTGTTGTTTCTCATGCTACTACTAACACTGATATTGAGGCTAGAGAGGATTTTGAGGAAGCATGGAAGGTAGCAGTGGTGGAGAATTACAGAGAGTACCCCATGATGGGCTCCATTTTTCCCTTTGGTATTTGTGCCTGCAAGACCTTCTGTCCATTGAACCAACAATTAGCCGTTCAAACAACAATCAACTTGACTGAGTTGATTAGGTACAAGTCAACTTAGACTAATCTTCAAAACTATGCTTTACACTATCCCATATTTATCACACTAATGCTACACAACATTGTGCATTTGCACCTAACTCTCAATAATTCTTTTCCAAGAAAAATCTATAATAAGAAAAATATTTTACTATATTCTAAAAGGTGAAGATGTCGAAATCATGCCACAAAGTGAAAGGAAATAAAATATCTTTCCTCAAACCACAAAATATATAAAGAAAACAATAATTATTAAAATAATAGAACTATATCTATCGATCTATCGATATATGCATGATATGAGAACCATAAGCATTCAAGAGACTAATTTCAAACTCAACAAAATCCTCTAACCAAGCAACAAACTGTCATGTACCTCTACCACCACACCAACAAATTTTTTAATTCAGTTGTCACCCTAGTATGTATTGATAAATCGTCTTTCCCCCCCTACACAGGAGTGTGGCCATATATATATTATATATATATATTACACATTTATATATCCCTACATTATGCATTGTGAACAAAATTATCCACATAGGTTAAACACCCTTCCCTAGAACTTACATATAGGTAGTTCATAATATATATATATTTTGATTTATAAGTCTCGAAGCACTCCTTCATAGGCTTCCATAGGCCTTAACAATGGGAGTGACTTAAACTTTGACATATGCATAACGCTCTACGATTTCCAAGTTGCGCACTACGGGTTTATGTATGTAATATACGGTTATGAGGGCGAGTCAAATGAACGCCATCGTATTTAATCGAATTTAGTTACTATAGAACCCTAATTTCACACCGTAGTTATTTCTCTTTGTAACCATAGCGATTTTCATATATTTTGTTCGGAACTCTGCTCGAGATTTCGAGGCATCGCAGATTTGATCGGATCCTTGGGTATTTACGTCGGGTGTACGCCCTAGTTACAGGCGCTGCCACCTCGGCTTTCTTCACGTGACTTGATCATTTGGACTACGCTATTTACTGGCCCAAGGCTATGGTTATTAACTGAGATGTAGTACTTCACCTACCTCTAAATTTACTACTGCCCACTCCGCCGAGTTACTCATCCCCATGCCAGTTATGGCGATGAAGAGAGATGTATGGTGCAAGGCGGTTTAGGGTTGCGAATTCTGGATTTCGGTTGATATTTATTTCGCCATGGCTTAACTGTGTTCTTTTCTCTCTCACCGAAGTGTATCAAGGTCATTCCACAGCTGATGCATAACTCACGTTTTCCTTGCGGCGAGGGTGTTTCCCGTCGGATCTACCTATGCCACGACTCGGCCTGTTGAGGTCTTTGTGCCAGTCGACTGAAGCTCCATCTTGCGGCACGTTAGGCCTTCGCACTGGTAATTTATGATTTGGGGTTTTTATTTTCTTTTTGGTTGGTATCCATTAACCAGAGTTCTGTTTACATTCCTAACTCGTTCCAAATCTTCTGTTATCGATCGTTTATTTCAGTGATTATGAGTGCTTTTACGTTTCAACAACTTTGGTTCGCAGGTTAATCAACTTCGTATCCCATTTGTGGTTTTCGATGGATACCTGAGCTTACACATAGGAATTTCTTCTTCCTCGTTCGACTTCCAGGTAATAGTCTCTCGTCCTATCGATGTTGGTCATGTATTGGTTTGTTTGGTTGCGTACCACGGCTGTAGCCTCACCGTGTTTGGGATTCACCATAGCGATACCTGAATATTCCACCTTAGTATTCATTGTTTGAACTTTCCCTACGCACTGAATTGTTTTTACAGCCTTCGTGTTTTCTATGATTATCTCACGCCTCTCCTTGGTTATATGCAGGTGTCAAAATCCCTTTACTGAGGTGATGTTTTCGCTCCTTATATAGAATTTTGTTTCTGCAACGCGGTTTCTCGCCTTTCTGCCCCATGCTCTAATTGAACCTCTCCTCACCTACAGGTCGGTACTCGTATCATGCTACTCTTGCGATGGCTTACCGATGAATGCCTGAGGGAAAACAACGATTCCTGAACTTTTTTATGGGGAACTGATGCCGTCGTTTGATTCCTATAGATTTTTAATGTTGAAATTTTTTCCATATACAATGGATAAACTTTGGTGCCAACCTGTATAAAGGACTGTGTTTATGGCCATCTGCGTTTTCAGTGACGTTGGGTTTAGTTCGGCATTTATGCCGAGACTTTCTTACCATATGATGGGGTTTCTTAACCCTGGACAAGGAATAACAATGTCGGATTTATAATATATGGCTATGACATATTTTTGTCCCTGCGTTTGTCGATTGAATGTTTGCCAATTGATATTTATTTTGGTGTTGATACAGAAGAGTGATAATAGGATAATACGAAACCCTTAATATGCTGATTGTTTTTCATTTCAGTCTGGGTTTACTCCTATAATGTTTGACTTCTGTGGATATAGTATACGAGTTTATCGCATTTCCAA
This sequence comes from Pinus albicaulis, assembly GCA_034641835.2. Taxonomy (NCBI): domain Eukaryota; kingdom Viridiplantae; phylum Streptophyta; class Pinopsida; order Pinales; family Pinaceae; genus Pinus; species Pinus albicaulis. The sequence goes on along the minus strand of CM076576.1, from coordinate 691,272,135 downwards.
AAAGTCTGCAACATAGATGTGGTTCCTATCTGCGATATGCTTGTAGTCATGATTTTCATATTGTTGCCATGGTTTATTGATGTGCGTCCAGAATAGTGATATGGGTAGCGAGTTATGACTCAAGCATATGATATTTAATGTTGTTTAATGATTGAAAATTTCATATTATACATACTAATATCTTACTCGCAATTATAATTAGTGTTTTAAAGTGACAATCCCATATCTCCTGGAATATATGCTCTCTGTCTTACAGTACCTGTATGAACTATTTTGCGGAGCTGAATAAGTTTTCCACTGAATTTCCTTACAGCTTTAATAATAGGATTTATAGTAATTTATAATATTGCTATACTCTGTCATGTCTATACTCAATGTTTATTTGTACCACCACTATCTATGTTGAATATGTCTATGATGGATTTTCTGAATTTATCTCTAGGGGAGAGTCTGTACAAAGTATCTCAGCCTCATTACTGTGTAAAATCAGTAACATTGATCTAATTCTATAATTGTTTTTCTGAGCATCATCTAAAGTTTTCCATTCTAGTAATAACTTAAGATTTTCTAGTTATGTTTCTTGACTCCCCCTTTTTATACAGCATCTCCAGATTTAGACCCCAAATTGGGCTTAGACATTCTGGTGGATACTATCTTGGGTTCTGGTTCTTACTACCATACAGAAGGTGGAAGATTTGCTTCTTCCAGTTACTTCTGTTAAAAGCAAGAACATCTCAGACTCCCAAAATTTCTTCTTTCTCTGTCTTATGGGTTGAAATCCCCATTCCTACTGTTCCTCTTTTACTTATTAAAGCAGATTAAAGTTACAAATAAAATTTATACCATCATTATCCAACATGTAGTATTTTCACCTTTAATATAAACTAGTAAGTTATATGTATCCAATTCATACTGCAGAAAATAAAATCCATAGGTGGTTTAAACACATACCAATCATGCAGTAGACCAACCTCCCAACCGTAGAGTTCTATTTCTCTCCCAGAACTCACCCCCAAGCTGAGACCACCTCCACCACAGATCAACCTCTGATCTGTTTAGGAGCAGCTTATTTAAGCTAATAGTTCCCCAAAGCCTGTTTCTAATTCTGCGTCCAGAATAGCAGGATTTTTTTCTTCCTGTTTGCCTAGGCTTCCCAATTTGGGATTCTTTAAAGCTGTTTTATGCTTTTCCTCGGCTTTTTCCAGCTTGCTACCTCTTCCCAACTACTTTCCTCATCATTGGGGAAATTTATATTTTTCCTCAAAATCTAAATTAGCATTAATTCCTTCCAAGGATTTTTGAAGGATTTTGAGGAATAATTGCCTTATCCATCCTCATGGACTTAGCAAGTGATCTCAATTCTCATTTTTTGTCAACATGCATACCAGTACTTTATTCATTTCTTCAAATTGAATATTAAATTACATTCACAATTCATTCATCCTTTGGGGTCCACTCCCCTTAGGATTTAAGTTCAATGTCTAACTTTGAAGTTTTCAACACATACTTTGGGGGTGTTACATATTCCCCCTCTAAAAATAAACACCATCCTCGGTGTTATTATTTAACTACTAGAGTTCATTGCTTAAACAAAAATGGATATCTCTCCATCATTTCAGCTTCTCTTTCCCAAGTAGCTTCTTCAGCAGTAAAGTGTTTCCACTGCACTTTTACTCTGGCTATTGTTCTGTTTCGCAATTCAATTTCTTCCCGCTCCAATATTTGAAGTGGTTATGGCAGAAATTACCCTTCTAGTTCCACCTGTACAACATTCCAATCAACGATGTGAGAAGCATCATGCACATATATTTTTAATAATGAAATATGAAACACATCATGAACTCTAACATGGGGTGGTAAGGCCAGTTTGTAAGCCACTGGTCCCACCCTTTCTAAGACTTCAAAAGGACCACAGTATCTGGGGGCCAATTTGGCACAACTTCCAGCATAAAGTGTGCTCTTTTTGGGTTTAATACGCAAATACACATGATCTCCCACTTTGAACTCGCGATGCACTCTCTTCTTATCAGCATAGATTTTCTGTCGATCTTGTGCTACCTTAATGTTTCTTTGTATCTGTTTTACAATTCTCTCCATCTCTTGTAACGCATCAGGTCCCAACATTAGTTTATCCTCTGGTTGACTCCAGCTCAAAGGAGTACGACACTTTCTTCCGTACAGTGCCTCAAACGGACTCATTTTGATTGAGGACTGGTAGCTATTGTTATAAGCAAATTCAGCTAAGTGCAAATACTCCTCCCACTTTGATGGTCTGTCCATCACATACATTCTCAGCATATCCTCCAAAATTTGATTAGTCCTTTCTGTTTGCCCATCGGTCTGAGGGTGATAGGCAGTACTAAAATTCAACTTAGTACCCATCCCTCCAAACAATCCTTTCCAAAATGCTACTGTAAACTTGGCGTCTCGGTCTGATACAATTACTTTTGGAACACCATGAAGCCTCACTACTTCCTTCAGAAACACATTCGCTACTTGAGCTGTCCCAAAAGTGGATTTTACTGGTATAAAGTGGGCAAATTTTGTGAGAGTGTCTACTACTACCATCACTGAATCAGTTGATACTTAGTTTTGGGTAACCCTGTTATGAAGTCCATGGAAACTGTGTCCCATTTCCATTCTGCTATTGGCAAAGGATTCAACAGACCTACTGGATGTTGATGTTCAACTTTAACCAGCTGACATTCCATCCACTTACTTAAATATTCCGCCACATCTTTCTTCATCCCTGGCCAGAACAATTTCTTTTTCAGGGTTGTTAACAGTTTTTGATATCCTGGATGTCCTGCATATGGCTATTTGTGATATTGATCCATAATTTCTCTTTTTAAGGACTCTACATTTGGAATATACAACCTGTTTTTATAATATAGCAGCCCTTGTTGGTTTTGAGTGAAATCAGTTTTCTCCTTTTTCTGCAGTTTCACCAAGAGTGTTTCATAGTTTGGGTCTTGATTTGTTGTTTTTCTCACCAATTCTTCTACTTCGATCTGCGCACTACTCCCAAGGTGGTTTATAGTCTGACACGCATTCCTGCTTAATGCATCAGCAACTTTATTCTCTTTTCCCTGGATGTGTTTAATGTCCATATCAAATTCACTTAGAAAGGACAGCCATCTGGCTTGCCTTGCATTCAGATCAGTTTGGGAAAATAAATACTTGAGACTAATGTGGTCAGTCATTAAAATAAACTTTTTTCCAAGGAGATAGTGTCGCCACATCCTCAAAGCATGGATAACAGCTACTAATTCCAGATCGTAGGCACTATAATTCTGTTCATGTATTTTCAGCTTTCGAGATTCCTAGGCAATAACGGATTTTTCCTGCAACAGGACTCCTCCCAATCCCTCTCTGCAAGCATCAGTGCACACCACAAATTCCTTATCAGGATCTGCAATCTTCAGTATAGGGGCTGATGTAAGTCTTTGTTTTAATTGCTCGAAACTGACTTGACATTTTTCAGTCCATACGAACTTAACTCCCTTCCTCTGCAGTGACGTGATGGGATGTGCTATAGCATAAAATCTCTCTACAAATCTTCGGTAGTAGCCTGCCATCCCCATGAATGACCTTACTGCTGAAACATCAGTTGGGACTGGCCATTCTTTAATGGCTTTTATTTTTCAGGATCAACTGCAAGGCCTTTTTGAGATATAATATGACCCAGATATTGAATTTTATCTTTATAAAATTCACATTTGCTGAACTTGGCATATAACTGGTTTTCTTTTAAGGTCTGCAATACTATTCTCAAGTGTTCTTGATGTTCATCTTCATTTTTGGAGTAGACTAAGATATCATCTATGAACACAAGAAAAAATTTATCCAGATACTTATTTAACACACTGTTCATCAGACACATAAATGTGGCGGGGGAATTTGTCAGTCCAAAAGGTAAAACCACAAATTCGTAGTGTCCATACCGGGTTCGAAAAGCTATTTTGCTGATGTCTTCTTCCCTGATTCTGAGCTGGTGATATCCAGTTCTTAAGTCAATCTTCGAAAACATTGAGGCCCCTCTCACTTGGTCAAAAAGACCATCAATTCTAGGGAGCGGATATCTATTTTTAATGGTCAACTTGTTTAGTTGACGATAATCAATGCACATCCTGAAAGTTCCATATTTCTTTTTCACGAATAAGACTGGTGCTCCCCAAGGAGACACACTTGGTCTAATGTAACCTTTGTCTAATAATTCTTGCAATTGCATCTTCAGCTCCATCAGTTCAGGAGGGCTCATTCTGTAGGGAGCTCGGGAAACAGGTGTGGCTCCCGGCACCAAATCTATGGAAAAATCAATTTCTCTTTTAGGGGGAAGATGAGGAATCTCCTCTGGAAACACTTCCTTAAATTCCTTTACCACCGGCAACTCATTCAACAGATCTTCTCCAGTTTTCTGTTCTACTTCTTCTACATGCACTGCATAAACTTGGTATCCTTTTCTAGCTATTCGTTTTAATTGTAAGGCTGATATTTGTCTTACTGAAATGGATTTTGGTTTTCCTTTCAAAGTAAAAGGTTTCCCCTCCTCATCCACACAATGCAGGTTTTATCCCAACAATTCATCAGAGCTTTCTGCTTTTCCAGCCAATCCATTCCTATCAGCAAGTCATAGGATCCTAACGGCAGTATGTTCAGAGTCACTTCTGTTGCAAAACCATTTAGTTGAATGGCTGTTTTGGGCAACTTATGGGTTACTTTTCTCTTAGTCCCAGTGGCCAGCTGTACCAACCATGACTGCTGAAATTTTTCAGGTTTGATTTTACATTTTTCTACAATTCCAGGACTAATGTAACTTAAAGAAGCACCTGGATCAATCAAAACAGTAACAGGTAGGTCAGAAATCTTACCCTCCATTTCCACCCTAGTTGCTTGATGTTCCGCTTGCCGATTTTCCAAGGCTGCACTGATAGTGGGTATATTTCTGGCTATGTCATTTACTGTTGTTGCCTCTCGCTCTCTGCTGATCATGTGAATATTTCGGTGGGGGCAATCCCTCATCATATGGGGTTCTCCACATCCCCAACATTTCAAAGGTTCCTTCATTCTGACTGTCCCTTCCTTTTTATTTTCCCCCTCTATTTGTTTTGAAGCCACCTGAGATTGAGCAGTTTGGCTCTCCTTGGGCTTGTTAAACTTCTTCCGCAGATGATCTCTGCCAAAATTCTTTAAATAGGCTGGTTTCTTTCTTTTTCCTTTAAACTCCCCCTTGTTTAACTAGCTTTTTCCTTGTTCAGCCTTTCCTCTAAACTGCTGATAGCATAATCAGGCTTTTCTAACAGCTTCGTCCATTGTTTTTGGATTGTCAAATTCAATTTTATCTTTGTATACTATAGGCAAACAGTTCAGAAACCTTTGTACTTTTGCCTTTTCTTCCCTAATGTAGGGTACATATCTCAACATGTTGGTAAACTTAGTAACAAACTCATCAATAGTGAGCTGTCCTAGTCTAAGTTCATGAAATTCTTTTGCTTTATCATCATAATATCGCTCATTCAAATAACGATTTTTGAACTTAGCCTGGAAATCCTCCCAAGTAACTGTCTTTTCATCAAGGGCAGGCACCATTTTTGTCTCTTCCCACCACAAGGTAGCTTTACCTTGTAGCTGGTAAACAACTAATCTAGCTTTCAGATTGCTCTCATACTCATAAACTTGGAAATACTTAATCATTTTCAGCAACCAAGCTTCAGCATCTTCCTCCTTCTCCCCATCATAGGAAGGAGGTTTGATCTTTCTGAATTCCCCCTGCAATTCTCTTTTCTGTTTAGATTGATGTCTACCAGCATCATCATCATCAGATTCATCCATCTTCCTCTTTCCGGAACCTTCACCTTCTTGGCTGTTCCGGGAAGTGAGTCCTCTGATGAGCTTTTCTTGCTCCTTACTGGCTGATGACAGTATGTCATTCTGGCTCTTCAATTCAGCCAATTCTCGTTGCAACCTGTGCAACATAGCCATTACCGGGGCATTGGGATCTGGTGAACCAAACTCATCCCGCAGATCCACATAAATTTCTCCACCTTCCGCCATTGTAGCACCACTGTATACACTCAGAATATTGATCAGTAATATTGAAAAAAAAAAAAAAAAGCAATCTCTGCACTATTCATTTCAAAATAACATTCAGAATTCAGTGAGCACAATCATAACAGCCCAGTTTTATAACTTGGGCTCCGATACCATTTTTCATGTACCTCTACCACCACACCAACAAAATTCTTTTTTCAGTTGTCACCCTAGTATGTATTGATTAATCGTCTTTCCCCCCCTACACAGGAGTGTGGCCATATATATATTATATATATATATATATATATTACACATTTATATATCCCTACATTATGCATTGTGAACAAAATTTCCCACATAGGTTAAACACCCTTCCCTAGAACTTACATATATGTAGTTCATAATATATATATATATTTTGATTTATAAGTCTCGAAGCACTCCTTCAAAGGCTTCCATAGGCCTTAACAATGGGAGTGACTTAAACTTTGACATATGCATAACGCTCTACGATTTCCAAGTTGCGCACTATGGGTTTATGTATGTAATATATGGTTATGAGGGCGAGTCAAATGAACGCCATCGTATTTAATCAAATTTAGTTACTATAGAACCCTAATTTGACACCGTAGTTATTTCGCTTTGTAACCATAGCGATTTTCATATATTGTGTTCGGAACTGTGCTCGAGAATTTGAGGCATCGCAGATTTGATCGGATCCTTGGGTATTTACGTCGGGTGTACGCCCTGGTTACAGGCGGTGCCACCTCGGATTTCTTCACGTGACTTGATCGTTTGGACTACGCTATTTACTGGCCCGAGGCTATGGTTATTAACTGAGATGTAGTACTTCACCTACCTCTAAATTTACTACTGCCCACTCCGCCGAGTTACTCATCCCCATGCCAGTTATGGCGATGAAGACAGATGTATGGTGTAAGGCGGTTTAGGGTTGCGAATTCTGGATTTCGGTTGATATTTATTTCACCATGGCTTAACTGTGTTCTTTTCTCTCTCACCAAAGTGTATCGAGGTCATTCCACAACTGATGCATAACTCACGTTTTCCTTGCAGCGAGGGTGTTTCCCGCCGGATCTACCTATGCCACGACTCGGCCTGTTGAGGTCTTTGTGCCAGTTGACTGAAGCTCCATCTTGCGGCACGTTAGGCCTTCGCACTGGTAATTTATGATTTGGGGTTTTTATTTTCTTTTTGGTTGGTATCCATTAACCAGAGTTCTGTTTACATTCCTAACTCGTTCCAAATCTTCTGTCATCGAGCGTTTATTTCAGTGATTATGAGTGCTTTTACGTTTCAACAACTTTGGTTCGCAGGTTAATCAACTTCGTATCCCATTTGTGGTTTTCGATGGATACCTGAGCTTACACAGAGGAATTTCTTCTTCCTCGTTCGAATTCCAGGTAATAGTCTCTCGTCCTATCGATGCTAGTCATGTATTGGTTTGTTTGGTTGCATACCACGGCTGTAGCCTCACCGTGTTTCGGATTCACCATAGCGATACCTGAATATTCCACCTCAATATTCCTTGTTTGAACTTTCCCTACGCACTGAATTGTTTTTACAGCCTTCGCGTTTTCTATGATTATCTCACGCCTCTCCTTGGTTATATGCAGGTGTCAAAATCCCTTTACTGAGGTGATGTTTTCGCTCCTTATATAGAATTTTGTTTCTGCAACGCGGTTTCTCGCCTTTCTGCCCCATGCTCTAATTGAACCTCTCCTCACCTACAGGTCGGTACTCGTATCATGCTACTCTTGCGATGGCTTACCGATGAATGCCTAAGGGCAAACAACGATTCCTAAACTTTTTTATGGGGAATTGATGATGTCGTTTGATTCCTATAGATTTTTAATGTTGAAATTTTTGCCATATACAATGGATAAACTTTGGTGCCAACCTGTATAAAGGACTGTGTTTATGGCCGTCTGCGTTTTCAGTGACGTTGGGTTTAGTTCGGCGTTTATGCCGAGACTCTCTTACCATATGATGGGGTTTCTTAACCCTGGACAAGGAATAAAAATGTCGGATTTATAATATATGGCTATGACATATTTTCGTCCCTGCGTTTGTCGATTGAATGTTTGGCAATTGATATTTATTTTGGTGTTGATACAGAAGAGTGATAATAGGATAATACGACACCCTTAATATGCTGATCGTTTTTCATTTCAGTCTGGGTTTACTCCTATAATGTTTGACTTCTGTGGATATAGTATACGAGTTTATCGCATTTCCAGAAAGTCTGCAACATAGATGTGGTTCCTATCTGCAATATGCTTGTAGTCATGATTTTCATATTGTTGCCATGGTTTATTGATGTGCGTCTAGAATAGTGATATGGGTAGCGAGTTATGACTCAAGCATATGATATTTAATGCTGTTTAATGATTGAAAATTTCATATTATACATACTAATATCTTACTCGCAATTATAATCAGTGTTTTAAAGTGACAGTCCCATATCTCCTGGAATATATGCTCTTTGTCTTACAGTACCTGTATGAACTATTTTGCGGAGCTGAATAATTTTTCCACTGAATTTCCTTACAGCTTTAATAATAGGATTTATAGTAATTTATAAGATTGCTATACTCTGTCATGTCTATACTCAATGTTTATTTGTACCACCACTATCTATGTTGAATATGTCTATGATGGATTTTCTGAATTTATCTCTAGGGGAGAGTCTGTACAAAGTATCTCAGCCTCATTACTGTGTAAAATCAGTAACATTGATCTAATTCTATAATTGTTTTTCTGAGCATCATCTGAAGTTTTCCATTCTATTAATAACTTAAGATTTTCTAGTTATGTTTCTTGACTCCCCCTTTTGATACAGCATCTCCAGATTTAGACCCCAAATTGGGTTTAGACATTCTGGTGGATACTATCTTGGGTTCTGGTTCTTACTACCATACAGAAGGCGGAAGATTTGCTTCTGCCAATTACTTCTGTTAAAAGTAAGAACATCTCAGACTCCCAAAATTTCTTCTTTCTCTGTCTTATGGGTTGAAATCCCCATTCCTACTGTTCCTCTTTTAATTATTAAAGCAGATTAAAGTTACAAATAAAATTTATACCATCATTATCCAACATGTAGTATTTTCACCTTTAATATAAAGTAGTAAGTTATATGTAGCCAATTCATACTGTAGAAAATAAAATCCATAGGTGGTTTAAACACATACCAATCATGCAGTAGACCAACCTCCCAACTGTAGAGTTCTATTTCTCTCCCAAAACTCACCCCCGAGCTGAGACCACCTCCACCACAGATCAACCTCTGATCTGTTTAGGAGCAGCTTATTTAAGCTAATAGTTCCCCAAAGCCTGTTTCTAATTCTGCTTCCACAATAGCAGGATGCTTTTCTTCCTGTTTGCCTAGGCTTCCCAATTTGGGATTCTTTAAAGTTGTTTTATGCTTTTCCTCAACTTTTTCCAGCTTGCTACCTCTTCCCAACTACTTTCCTCATCATTGGGGAAATTTAGATTTTTCCTCAAAATCTAAATTAGCATTAATTCCTTCCAAGGATTTTTGAAGGATTTTGGGGAATAATTGCCTTATCCATCCTCATGGACTTAGCAAGTGATCTCAACTCTCATTTTTGGTCAACATGCATACCAGTACTTTATTCATTTCTTCAAATTGAATATTAAATTACATTCACAATTCATTCATCCTTTGGGGTCCACTCCCCTTAGGATTTAAGTTCAATGTCTAACTTTGAAGTTTTCAACACATACTTTGGGGGTGTTACACAAACAAACCACTAAAATTTTCAAAGATATCAAGACTAGACATTAACACAATTTCATGTACTTGAATAAGCCCATTGTCACTTAGCATTAGACTTCTTAAATTAGTTCTTTATCATTTAATACTAGGACACTATCTATGTGAAAAGAAATAGGTCCCAACTTCATCAAATCCGACTTCATTTCCAATCAAAGATCAAAACTAGCTTCGTTTCCAATACCAATATAAAATCACACATTTTCAAAATATCAATAACTATTTTCCAAGAAAATATAAAACCAGAAACTCAGCAAAATTCCCCAAACACAAGCAACACATATACCATTAAAATTTTCCAAGATGTCAAAGCTAAACATCAAGGTAGTTTCATGTACTTGAATGAGCCCATTGATGCTTTGCATTAGTCTTGTTAAATTAGTTATTTATCATTTAATACTAGTCAAACACTATCTATGTGAAAAGAAATAGGTCCCAAAATCATCAAATCCAGCTTCATTTCCCGTCACAAATAAGAAACAAACAATGTAAGGATTAAATATGAAACATCAATCTTAAAATAACACACATGAAAGAAATGTAGCTGCAATGTTACAATGAAAAATACAAAATATAGAACCCATTTTTACCTGAATTTGACATGTAGTAATATTGCATGATCAACGAAACAAGTATACCAAAATAAGAGTCCTAGGGTATTTCAATTTCCCAATTCTCATCTTGGTCATCATTTTCTACATTGTGAACGTGATATTCTCCAAATGTATTGTCATTATGAGCCTCCAAAACATTATGTTCTGTATCAAGTTCATTAGATAAATTTGTTATATTTTTTTCTCCCCTTCTATCACAATCTGATCGCCAAAGCGCTAGTGCTCTTTCATATGGAAAATTTTCAACGTCATACTTTGTTACATATAATATTAAACATGTATCCACATGTTTATCAAGCTTGTTCCTCAACTTTGACTTCAAAAATGATAGTGCACTAAACATTCTCTCATCCTCCACTGATCCCAAAATCATGGTTTGACACAAATCTGTTAATTTAAAATATTCTGATATGTTTTCTTGCAAGTATTGGCTAGCACTTAAAGTATTATATAATCTTGTTATAGCACCATTTTCATTAGGATTCTCCAAAAAAGGATATTTCTTCCACATTGTTTCAGCAAAGCGTCCACCTTGTTGATACAATTTTGATGAATCTAAAATACCTTCAATCTATTCTCCATGTATCGAGACTTTCTTGCAAAAGTGGTCTACTAAACATTTTAATCTCTTTTGAAAATCGGCTTTTAAATTTCTTGGACATTGAAAATTGTTCCAATATTGAGGGTATACCACACACTTGGCCTCCAACAATTCATCTCGAGGAAATCGTTCTCTTATCTCTGGTGATAGTGAGCTTGCAATTTCTATCAAATTTTGTCTCACTCAGATCACAATATTATCAAATTGGTCTCTTGACACGGGGCAATCTTTGGTGATTCATCCCGTCTTACTAATATAATGAAAGGGGACCATATACCCACGCACTGTGATACATAGTATCCCTTTTTCATCAAACGTCAAAAATTTTTCAGTATTTTCTATATTGATGATCTTAGTCCAACTTGTAAACTCTGGACCAGTAAAAGAGTCCGGCATCATATACAAATTATCCAATGCAAGGCATGTTGACTTTCTCGCATTTGTGTATTCAGCAATATACATTGTGCGATTTTGAGACATTTTCACGAGGACATTCAATTCATGTAGCATAGGAAGAATTCCAGCCAATGTCAATAATGTTTCTATATCAGTTAGTCGAAAAAGAAGATCTTGAGCTTTGTCTACATTGTAGCGATTTTCATACATCAACCCTACCAAAGATTTGAACTCACTAAATATTCTTTGAGCTGGTCCATTTAATGAGATCCATCTTGTATCAAAATCTTTCAGTAGTTTTTTTCCATCCGTAACACCATCTGCAAATTGTTGAAACTCTAAATATCGTTTGGGACTACGAGAAAAGTATGCATGAGTCTCACGTACAAGATCTTCAACTTTTGAAACTAATGGAAACTTGCTTACTATTTTAAATGCAAGATTCATCCTATGAGCCATACAATGAATATTAATCATATATGGCAAAGCTGATAGTTGTAGTCTAACACAAAGACCATTCCTTTTTCCTTGCATTATCGATGCTCCATTTGCTCCAACACATACCAAATTTTTTGCAATCATTAAATGATCCATACCACTTTCCTTCAAAGTATTAAGAACAAGTTCATAAATATTTTCAGCTGTAGAAGTCTATCTCATATTTTTAATCCCAAGTAGATAGGAATGCCTAATATGGTCATTAACCATATAAATGCTCATGCAGATCCATGAAGTATTATCAATAGTTGTAACCTCATCTAAATAAAATGCCAAAAACCTAGCATTTTCAATCTCCTGTTTCAAATCATCAATTTCTACTTGAGCTAGATATCTTGCCCATTCCCAACCACTAGTTACGAACCAATGAGAAGATGGAAATTTTGGCACGTGAAGAAAAGATAGAAATTTCATCTAATCTGGATAATCTGTCATAGGACTACCTTTACATAAGATGTGAAATATAGTGCTCAATTGCATCATCTTGGATAAAAAACTTCTTTCCATCGTCTTTTCAAATTGAGATATGATGGTTCCTCCACTTGCCTCAAGTTTCTTCTTATTTATTAAATATTTTTTGTATTCTTTCACACATTGGCTATGTCGAAATTCCTCCAAAGATTTCCATCTGAGAATAGATTTCTCTTTACCATTTACAATTTTCTTTTCATAAACCTTTCCTGCATGCTTTTGTACTGTATCTAGCTTCATCTGAAATTTCACTACCTTGCAACTTTTCCAACTACATGCAAGACATTTAAGTTCTCGTAAATCCTCATTTGTAGAAGGTATTTCTTCAATAAATGGAAAACTTGAGAGCCAATCATCTTCGAATTTTCTCCCTATGGTCCACTGGCCCTTTTTCCTTTCTGTGAATGGTTTGTGTCACCTTCCAAGGAAATATCTTTAACATTTTCATCATTAATTTCTGTTGAAACTGCATTTATCTCACCCTGATCACTTGAGGAACCTATTATTTCATCCATCATATGGATATCAGATGCATTTTCACAAGAGTTAACATCTCTCCCAGTAACAGATTGTTCAAAGGAGCTTGAAGCATGAAGAGAATGTGTATTCTTGGATTGAGACTTTTTAAAGTATGATAATACATCAATTTTCCTTGATAGTTTCTTCCCAGGATTAGATTTTGACATCTCACTAAATATTCCAGAAGTAAAATTTCAAATCGATCTAGAAACCTGCATCAATAGTTTCCAAGAGTTGAGAATTACTAGATTTGTAAGTAGCTTTCAAAGTAAAATAAGTGTAATGTTCACAAAAACCATTATGCAATTTTTTATTAAAATGTTGTGCCAAGGCCCAAGCCCAAAATCAAAAATAAATCATTATACACAAAACAATAACATCATTAGTCATCATCTATAAAAAAAACAACATCATTCAAATATAAAAAAAATTCGACTAAATTAAATCATATCTCCAAATCACCTAATGAACACTTGAAAGCTTTAAACAAAACAACAAAATATTACAATAACTTTAATCATCCTTTCCAAAAAACCTCTCCCTTAAGTTGTAAACAATTGGTTATAAGAAGTTGAAACATATCCTCTATCATTTTCCATGATAAAAGCGAGGAAGGAAACTAGTCAGTTACTAGTGATTATTTTACTTATCAATGGAAAGAAATCCCTCAAGACATTGTCCTCCTGTTGACCATAGTTTCCTTTCCATAGTGAGACACGTCCAGTATGGCCATGAAATAACCTAAAAATACTCAAATGTTTTCCATGATTTGTAAACACACGGGTGCCATGTAAAGTTTCAGGCCCAAAAAAGCACATGTGGGATCCTATAAACCAAAATTAGTTATTGTATCAAACATTTAAAACTCCGAATTAGCACTTAGTGTTTGTTATTTAACCAAGTTCCATTGAAATAAAAGTCATTGGATGTTACCAAAGAGTTAACCAATAGATAAATGCACACCACAAATCATACATTCATTGGAAATTCCCCTCCCATGAATGACCATCTAAGGGAAAGGGGCAAAAAAGAAGAAAAGAAGTCTGCGAATCACCATAGTCAACCAATGATTGTTAGTGTCAAATCATTGGAAACTGAAAATCAAGTGCAAATTTAACCCATGCATCCATGGGTTGACAAAAAGAGTTTATAGCAGCCACAAGCTAATCATTCTACGAGTCTACCCAAATCTGACACAAACTCCTAAAACTTGTTGATTAGAAATTCCCCAAGAAATTTCACTTGGTTCATGAGAGAATGAAAGACGAGTGCAAATAAACTTCCATGAAAGACAAGTGTAAATATCCTTCCATGAATGGATATCACTCTCCAAAATCATTTTGGGCATATTCCAATATGTAGGAGCAAGGGAAACATGGTGCATAACAACAGTCTATTATGCCTGAATTTAAACCCCATCAAAGGGAACATTTGCACTCTTCACACATTGAACATTGAAGAATCAATGCCTGACATGACCATAGCAACAAAAGCATCAAGCAGAGGCTATAACAAGATTATGTGAAAGTGAGTAAGAACACCCATCATGAAGCATCAAGTAATATCATCCACAACATCAACATCACTGTTGGGCAGATTTTGATCGCCTTCTCCTACTAGAAGTAACTTCTAGTGGTAAAGGTGGTTTAAAAGCTAATCTATGCGAATGACGGGGGGTAGGATTATTTTCTTCCATGATTGTTGATTAATTTTAACCAAAAATAAATAAACAAAAAGAGGGTAATGCTAGGCAAAAGGGTTTACCAGTAAACTGTGAACTGCAGAATACCTCCTGGCAAGCCAAGAAGTACGGGCAAGAAATCGCCCCGAATGCTGTGTTCGGTGTATCACAATTTAAAGGTGGCCGACTCGGTTCACTATGGATGGATAGCACCTAAACGCTGTCCTCCCAAATATAATCGAAGGTACGTGGAGGCCCAAGTCCGTAATAGCACTGTCTAATGCGAAACCGCACAGTGAGAGCACCACCTATATACTTATCGTACTGTAACGCTGCCCCGAGGGATGTGCTACGATATACTTACGTACGTGGGGTGAGATATCACACTCAGAATGTATCGCAGACAAGTTAACGACAACTGCTATGTTTTACGACGCCGGAACACGTCTCTAGCCTAGACCTTCTAAATTTTATCGTTATGGTTCCAATGTGTTTTTAGATAAATTGAGATTAATTTTATGTTGATCTTGCCTAACAATTTTCCTTTCAATGGTACCACAATGATGTATGTAGAAATTCCTAAATGAAAACTAAGAATGATAAGCAAACTTTTCACTTTTATTTTTTCAATGAAAGACCTAACTACAAAGGGAAGAGAGAAAATAATTTTGTGAGAAAACAAATCAATGAACAAAAGAAAACATTGAGCACAAAACTAAATGCAGATTTCCTAATGTTCCTTTTTTGAAAAAAAAACACAATCCTACATGCAAATGCAAGTTTTTCTTTTCAGTTCCTTTAATGTTATGAATGCAGAAAAGAAACTAAGTGCATTAAACAAATGCTTTTTACTTTTAGAGAAATGAAGAATATGAACGACAATTGTATAACTGCCATCATTGCCAGAGTATACATGCCATTTACAAAATGTCAAGGAACTAGATTAAGAAGAGATATCTCAAAGATCGAATTAAAAAGGAAAATAAAACAATCATCATGATACAAGAAACAAAAATATCAAGTGAAAGAGTTAAGGAAATAGCATCTTCGTGTTGGAGGAGATGTGAATATGTAGCCTTAGGTGTTAGATGAAGTGTTAGATGGAAGTGTTTGGGGTTTGAAGTTATACACATAAAAATCCTGTTACAAAAAACACAAACTCTCATAGACCAATGGTCCCATTCCCTATAGATCTTTGCTAGGGAAGAAATGATGCAAATACTAGTATAGATTCTCTGTAACTCTAGATCTATTAAGCAACAAAAGGGATAAATATCAAATAACTTCTCAGGATTAAAAAAATATAGGGTCAAGTGGATCTATGCTAGTTTATATATATTTGTAACATTAAACATCGAATATGAAATACTTCCATGTTATTTTAGCAGTGTCCATGTCTAGTACAATGATGTCTCTGCCACCCAAGCTTTAATACACCTCACTTTCTGTCGGTGCAACTAGAGATGTAAAATATAGTTAGTTCTATTATTGTTTAATACTTTTAGGATAGAATTAAGTGTTTATTCCCTATATGATTTGCATGACAAATTAATTCCTTTTAATGTTTTTCCAATTTAGTCTTTTATAGTGAAATCGAGTACCACATAAAATAGCATGAAAGAGGAGGACAGACTTTTGCTGGCTAGCTTAAGTGTTATATCCGCTGACCCAGATAACATTGAGCACTAGCTAATTGCCAAGGTATCCCTTCTTGTGAAATTAGCTTAATAAGCTTACAAGATGATCTTATATCTTGTAATTGATATGTACTTAGTCTTCTAGAGTGTAACACATGAATTTTATTTTTTTGTTAAATGTAGCTCATTTTCCTGTATTTCTTCCCACTTTTCATTGTACTTATTGGTATGATAGGATGAGAACAGAGCTCATGAAAACATCAATCAACCTGCACAGGTAAGCGATGGTGAAAAAACTTCTGAAAGAGAAGAAGGTGATCAAGAAAGTTTGCTTACAAAGGTCCAAATTCATGCTCAATTAAGGGTAGTGGAGGTTGAAATAGCTGCAGTTTTAGCTGGCCTTGAAATAGTTCAAAGCATTGCAGGTAAAGATTCAGAGAGTTTAGAAGGTGAAAAGTATGAAAATGATCAAGACTTAAGTGAACACAAGCCTTTTGTAGTGGATGGAGGAGTGCTTCAACGAGCATTGGCTACTAAAAGGCTTAGAAGCCTTAAGCAGAAAAGAGGACATCTTAAGGAACAACTGAAAGATTTTGAGAGAGATGGAAAGACACGGGAACTTGAGGAACAAAAGGTGCTTCTGAATTCAGTGAAGAATAAAGAAGAAACAATGATCAATAGAAATGGACGTCTGTTGGATAAGCCAACAAGAGGGAAAAGGAATAATTTTTCATTGCAGGAGGATGATGAGTTTGATGCATCAACGTCAGGGATCATTGAAAATATAATTTACATTGCCCTTTAGTCCTGTATTAGTATCAGATGTCTTAAATGAAATACAAATACTTTTGAACTTTATTTTAAAAGAGTAAAATTCAGGGGCAGTAAGCAAAGTTCTATGTTTTCTGTGTTATATCATGCATCTTGAAGATAGTTTTGTACTATAGATAACATAATTTTGAATCTTTGAATGAGACACCTGGTGATTATTTTCTTTGGCAGGAACGTGATAAGCTTATCCGTAAAGGAGTGTTGACACCTTTTCACCAAGTCAAAGGTTTTTAACTCCGTGTTTAAAGGTCTCGCCCAACAGAGGATGATTGGGACAAGTTTTCTTTAAATTCTGTCTCAAAAGCTTCTAGATCATTATATGCACTCTCAATAGCTCAACATTCAACAAAGTTTCTTGATGCAGCATATTTACCTAAATTGAATCCTCCCACGCATGAATTTTGAAGGCTTAGAAGGCCTATCAATATTTAGAATCCAACGAGGTTGAGAAACTTCCAAAGGATCAAACAAACCATTTAAGAAAGCAAAGAAGATGACCTATACCTGATTAATACTGGAGGAAAGCTGCATCAAGAGATGATGAGCCATGGAATGATTCTAATCACCATGAAATCTATGGCAAGCAGATCATAAATCTTTTGTTTATTTCAAATCATGTAGGAAATCATCTAGATGATACTATGGTATTTTGAAACTTGATACTTATATCAAAATGAGTTCATAATCACATTCTTATAATTTCGTAGGTTTGCTTATGTGGCAAAAATATAGATCCATGCCTTCTGTCATGTTCACATATTCAAATCTACATTACTAGATCTAGGTACCAGGCCCTTGGATTTGTCCAGATCCTGATACTGATACAACTTGGATATAGTCTGAATCCATCTGGAATATGCATTCATCTTGGAAATTGGTTGGATACATATGGGCTATATTCTGGATAAATCCTCAATCGAATCTCACATAGTATCCACTGGAAGAAAAGAAGGAAACAAACCAATAACAATAACTTAACCAAAAAAATACTATCTTGATTGTTTACATTGATATATTTTAATTAAGTTTTAATATATATATATATATATATATATGTTTTGTAGATATTTGCAGTTGTATATATTTATAAATACATATTATAAATAGCTTACACAAGTATCTTTACGATAAGTATCAATATAAAAATAAATATATTTAATTGCACATGGTGTGTGTTTTGTGTGTGGATGTCTTGGTATTCTTTTTTCCAAGGAAAAAACTGTAGATTTATATTCAAGAATAAAGTTACCTTTTGAAGGTTCTCAAAGCACTGATATCAAATAAAATATGATAAACAATCCAGCAGAGAAAAGTCTTCTGCCCATATTATCTCTTGTACTGGGATAACACTACAAAATAAGAGATAACAGTCCTATCATCTGGGTTAATGTCCTATATTTGTCTGGAAGATGTGCTTGAAGTGGTTGATCACCATGCTTTGCAAGTTCTTTGTTTCCTCCCTTATTGTGATTGGTGACTCTGGGATATGACAGTTCTATGTAGTTATAGGGAATATTGCAACGTAAACTGTGAGTGAAGCCTAGAACAAAATTATAAATATCAATCTTCTTAGGATTACCACTTTATCTTACTAAAGTTGAAAATATTTTGAGACTTTTTTGTCCTTTAGAAATCTATCTTTTCCTAATATTTAATGGTTTTACTGTTTTGGTAGAAGACATCTTGCAAAAAAAGAATGATAGGAATAAAGAGCAGGAAGGTTCAGATTTAGCAGACTATGATTGAAAAGTTGAAGGTTGTGAGGAAGATATGGATGATGTTGGCAGTATTAAGGAAGACACTGTAACTCTTGAAGGAGGATTCAAAATTCTTTCTAAAATCTTTGACAATAACTTTGATAACTTTGATTATTGATTGAATCTCCATATGTTTTGTAGAGTTTGGGTTTAAGTCCAGCTTTGCCCTCTCTGTATTGCCTTCAATTACTGGTTATGATTGTAAATTTTCAATTACCTTTATTATTGATTGAATCTCCATATGTTTTTGTAGGGTTTGGGTTTTTTTCTGTAGGGAGATCCGCCAACATAAATCCATCCTATTAAGTTAGAGATGGAAATCTCTCTATATTTTATCTCTCCTGTATTTAAGATATCTGTTTTAGGGAGGGTGATTTACTAGCATGGCCCATTTGGGGGGATGATCCACTAGCTTGGATCCATCTTACTCTTCTATCTATTAAACCTTGAATTGAAAAATGCCATGTTTGTAATTTCACTGGATACACATTCCCAACTCATGGTATCTATTAAACCCTGAAATGCAAAACTCCATGTTTGTAATTATGGGTTATGATTGTAATTTTTCAATTATCTTTCTTATTGGTTGATTATCCATATGGTTTTGTAGGGTTTGTGACTGTTTTCTACTTGGGGTGATCCACTGACATAAATCCTATCTTAAACCTTTACCTATTACATTAGATATAGGAATATAAAATATAAGTTTTTGGGTGGAGGATCCCCATCTTAAATCTTTACCTATTAAATTAGATACATAATCTCCTTGCATTTTATATTTCCCTTATTTAAAATATCAATTTTAGGGTGGGGGATCCACTGGCATAGATCCATGTTAATCGTGTATCTATTAAACCCTGAAATGAAAAGCTACCAATTCCCTCTCATCTATTTTACTAGTTCATTTACTATTTGTTAACTATGCAGTGGGTTAGCTCATGAACAATTGGTAGAGTGCATAAATCTTTCATGTCCCCTTTATGTTTTTTCATGTATGAATCTCTTTCTTCATATTAAAGTTGGTATTCTCTCTCCATGTCAAATGAGTATTTATACTCCCTTAATGCAGAGTTAAGTTTTTCATTGATTTGTCAATATAAAAACCTTGTTATTTAAATATGCAATTCGTTTATTGCTATTTTTAATATGTAATTTTTATTGTTTTCTTTTAAATACGTGAAATACATATGATGTTTAACTTTTTACAATTTTAATTAGCTTATTTTTCAGTTTTATACTCATGGACACAGTTTTGAAGATCTACGCTCCCAAAGCTGTAGAGTGCCTTGTTTCTCTTGGTGCAATCAATTCTTTGTTTGTGCAAGTAACAATGCATTGCATATAAATGATGGATTGTGTGCATTGAATGTAGATACTATTATAAAACCATGTAAACCTTGCTCTAATATCACCTTGATGTTGTAAAGTTGGAACTTGATATATGCAACCTTCAACATTGCAAGCTCCTTAACAAACCCATGTTTAGATGGGTTTGGGTTTGTACAAATTTTTATCATCTCATTTGAATTGTATGCACTATTAAAGAATTGAAACTATGTCCCATCCTAGGCTGTAGGAGCATCTTGCTTCTCTCATCGCAATCAACTCTTTTTTGTGTCTATGTAATACTAGTTTGAATCTAGATGGTGAATTGGGTTCATTGAATTCGAACACTTTCAAACTCAGCTAAACTCTTCTCTGATATGCATCTGGAGGTTGAGGTTGTGAAGTTAAAAATTAATATATTCAGCTTCCAGCTTTGTAACCATGATATTTAACCCAGGTTTAGATGGTTTAGGGTTACTTTAAATTTGTCTCTCAGATACTATGCACTGTTAATTAAGATGTTGAGTATCCAGATCACTGAGAGAGCAATGAAGGGGTTTTTGTTACTGTTTTTGGTGAATGGAACGTTCCCCCATGGTGCAAGGTATTTTATTTCTCTTCTTCTTTTCTCATGCACTTGTTCAATTTCTGTTCATTGGGGTAGCTATCCTAACCTTAATATTGTATAGAACCAATTTCAAGAATTGTCCTGCTCGAAGATAGGTTGATGGATTTTGAGGGAAAAGTACCACAATATTCCTTTTTGAAAAATCTAGAGGGCACAAGGGCTTGACTTGAGGATTTCATGCCTGGTTTTTACCATAGCATTGAGGAATGGATAAGGCCCATATTCTGGCCAAGGATAAGCATCCAAATCTATTCTAAATCTGTTCTATGTGTGTTATCCTTGGCAGGAACAGAGACCTGAAACTTAAGCTGTTTTCTTTTCAGGTGAAAAGGCTCTTGTCCTGACTGCATATCAGATATCAACATATATAACATGTGTATGCACGGCTGACTAGTAGCTAGACCAGCATGGATGCTTGCAAGTTGTCCAGCTTGCACAAGATTTGTCAATGAATATCCACCAAGCTTTCTTATCACCAACACCCCTGGTGCATCTACAGGTCTACTGCAAGGGAGGCCTTAATGACACATAGGATAAACCCAGGTAGTTTAGGTTGCATAAGACCTTCTGAACCACCATATACAGGTTTAGGTTCTTTCAATATATTCGTACATCTAAAAGAATTGTAAAGTTATAGGAATTAGAGTTTTGTATTAACATCACTGAGAGAACTATCGTATCATCTGCAATTGTCAGTTTTCTTCTTTTTCACCTGATCTCATTTACCTATATTTTTCATGTTTCGTTAGATATTAGCATCTAAGTCACCATGCACAATTTGGAGTTTGCTTGTGATAAGCAAAGATTCCTGAAGAAATTAATGATTGTCAAAAAGTTGAAAAGAATTGTCATAATACTACACAAGCATGTACAATAAAGTCTATATTCATAGTATCATAACCACATTTTTTAGTAAGAGAGGAAAATAGAAAAGTATCATGGAATAGGCTTCCATGATTCTACTGCAATGTTACCTCAATTGAAAACAAACATCCTACTACAGTGGATACATTCTCTATGACTTGAGCTCCATAACCTGCTCTGGAGTCTAACCTGTGTCATGAGTCCAACATGACCAATTTTGAGCTTCAACATGATTTGCATGTGGGATTAGAGAATTACAGCAGCTGCCACAGTGACAAATGGAATAATTGGCAGGTCTGAGATGTCTTTCACATTTAGTGTTAAAGCTAAATATTGTTTTTTCCACTCTGAAAAATGAAAAAAATCGCAAGTGTGAGATGAATTTTATGTTAAGTGTTAATGCTAAATTTTATTTCAAGCATTCATTGTTTAAAATGTTATTACATTGTGATGGTTGCATTTCCAAATGGCTCCACTGTTTAGTGATCATGGTAGAAAAATTGCAAATGTCTTTTCACAGTCTTTTGTTCATTTGTTCTCTCTCGAAAGCCCTTGTACTGCCTGCTATGAAATACATCACCAAGATGACTGGCTCTAAGCTGCAATTCTATCTGCAAAAGTTCATGGAGCCTTGCTTCAGCTGCAACAGTGAAAAAACTGAAAACAATAAGTGCTGATGGCTTCACCATCTAATGTTAGGGAAATTTTTTTTCATTAACCCAAGTTTAAATATTAAATCTCTTGACCCATGTAGTTTGGTGGATTGATCAAAGCTTTATTAGTCTTCTTATTCTATGAAACTCATTATTATTTTCTTTGTTCATGTTTTAACATGTGAACTTAGCTTGGAATTTACAATGTGCATATGTTGTAATTATTTCATTGGTCTTTTGTTTTATTTCTTACCCTTACTTTATTTTGCACTATGATAGAATATATAATTTTTCAAGATTCATTCCTTTACCAAATTGTTTCTGCAGGTGTTCGCTAAAGTGAAGTGTCCTCCTGTCTGTCCTCAGGTAGGTGCATTTGGGATGACCCCACTTTGTCCTCCTAGTTGTTTTCAGTATAAAGGAACTCTAGATGTTTTTTACAAGATCATTTGACAGGTGTGTTTTTTTGTTCATTACCAATTTTGAAATGTTGCTTTTGTTATCACAGACCGATGTTCTGTTTGCCGTGCCACTTCAGAAGGCATATGCTTCTACAGAGAATTCTAATTGTGTTGCATTGACATTTGTAGGAAGGATTCTCTCGCCTATGGAGAGGTACCAATGCAGGTTTAGCATTGGCCATACCTACTGTAAGTGCCCTTTCAGCAAAAATATTTTAGTAGTCTCTCAAATATTGACTGGTTTTTGTTTTCATTTTTATGGAAAAACAAAACTTTGGTACTGTAGATAACAGTGGAAATTAGGTTTAGGTTCTTACTCTCAATTGCATATTAAACTTGTTTATTTTCTTTAGATCCAGTAGCATACCTACTTCCATGATGTATGGCATGTGTTATGGGTTCTCTTTGATCTTCATTGTATCCCTTAGCAATTTTATCAGTGTGGTGATCCCTCTCTTCCTAAGCCAAAACCCATTGGACTGGATCACAGAAAGATCACCTAATTCTTCTCATATATGCGTAACAGTGTTCTCATTACATGGAGGCTTTATTTACTCAACCTGTTATATATACATGGCAGAGAACCTTTTATTTGTAGATCCTAACCTTATCTGTTTGGCCTTGACAGTGGTGAGGATAATCTGGTTGAAATCTTTGGTTTCTAGCATCATTGCAAGAGAGTGTCCAACTTATACCAGCAACTTTAGTAGTTATTGAAAAACCTGTGCAAGGGAAACGTTTCTGTGGGCTCCAAAGGTAGATGGTAACATTGAGGAAACTACTCATCAAGAAGAAGAGAGGAAAAAGGAGCAGTATACAAAGTTCCTGCAAAATTGAAAGAGTTGAATAGAAGGGCTATTGTAGAATTGGAAGAGTTGGACAAAAGAGCTGTGACATGTAAGGAAAGGAAGAGGCTGAAAACCACAGACAGCCTGAGAAGAGGGGAGGTAGCAACTCATCTGGAAATGAAAACAACGAGTGCAACTCAAGAACAGGGGATGAGCCAAAGGAGGATGAAATGGAGGTCAACGCTTCTCTATTACTAAAGGACAAAGTGAGAAATGATAGCCTTGAAACAACTTCAATAAATTCGTTGTACAAAAATAGTAAGGTTGAAACTTGAAACCAAACTAATGAATCCTCAGTGTCCTGGAGATTCTGCAATTTCAGAGGAAGAAAAATTCAATAGCAGTTCTGAAATGAAAGGAAAGGTCTCTTTACCTTTTCAAATTGGGGGTGATACTTCCAAGAAAGTTTAAAAAGTGGGAAGCAAAAGACAAACATCTAATATGATACATCCAGCCCAAAAGAATGTGGAAGCATACATCAAGGAAAGTAAATTGAGAAACAGTCATGGCGATGGAAGGAACAAAGAAGATAGGTACAAGAAGAGGGAATATAGGAAGGAAAGATACAAGGATGATAATGGAAAACCTGAGAAGTATACGGTTTTATCAAAAGTGCACTATAAAGCACCATGATAGTAGTAAACATTTCAAATATGAATCTAAGCGCCAAGTTCACTACAAGGAAAATAAGCATGTTGATTCAGATACTTCTCTTGGTTTTCATGTTGGCACTGCTTTTAAACCTTAGTCTGTTTGTGACGAAGTGTTGGCTACCAATGATTCATTGACAATGAGTGTTTCTACACTAGATTTCTATAGCAGTAAAAATATTTTGAATCTATCTATTGCTCTATCACAAGAAATTTCTGACCCTACTAAAGACATTTATACTGGAAGTAAAATGGATAGGAAGGAAACTAGTGATGCGAGTCAAGTTCCAATAATGCATCTTCAAGCACCAGCTGACAGACACCTTACCTTAATTCTGAAAATTGAGGTATTCCGTAAGGTAGAGAAAGGAATAGCTCTTGTAAAGGATTCTATAGAAGTATCGAATGAAGCTTCTAAAGAAACTCACAGTGGATATAAGGAAGAATATATAACAGGACTAGAAATCAAAAGTAGAATGGAAGGATCCACAGCCCGGAATATACAAATAGTGAAGATCAATAATCTTGGGTCTTCCTCACATGCCATTGAAGACATTGTAACCCATAACGAGCAAGACACCCATGGTAGGAGTCCCAATAATAAGATCTCACTATAATAAAAAACTCACAGTCCTACTCAGCAGTTTAATGGCTTGTGAATTTCAACTCAACACAATGAATATTCTGCTCTTGTGTATAGTAAACTGTTCTAGCAAAAAGGTCATTGCTACCACCTTTTACATCACAAAAATTCTCAAGATTTCCAACTTATACCAGCAAGGAAAAAGATGGGAGAAGCTTCCATTTACCTAAGTTACATTTAATTCAATCGAAAAGAGTTTTTGCTAATTAAGTCCCTACATCTACCCTTTTCTCAACGTATTTTCAATCTAGGCATGATAAATTCATACCAGGAAGATCTAGCAGAAAGACTATTTTTCCCGATCGATATATCCCAATGCATGCAAAAATTGGGAACATGGATAGGGAAATGCACATTGTTGATGAAACATTTAGAGGAATCAGAGATACATACACTAGTATACTTGATGAGTGAAAGAGTTTTATATTTTTGTAGGAAGGCTTCTCTCGCCTATGGAGAGGTACCAATGCAGGTTTAGCATTGGCCATACCTACTGTAAGTGCCCTTCCAGCAAACATATTTTAGTAGTCTCTCAAATATTGACTGGTTTTTGTTTTCATTTTTATGGAAAAACAAAACTTTGGTACTGTAGATAACAGTGGAATTTAGGTTTAGGTTCTTACTCTCAATTGCATATTAAACTTGTTTATTTTCTTTAGATCCAATAGCATACCTACTTCCATGATGTATGGCATGTGTTATGGGTTCTCTTTGATCTTCATTGTATCCCTTAGCAATTTTATCAGTTTGGTGATCCCTCTCTTCCTAAGCCAAAACCCATTGGACTGGATCACAGAAAGATCACCTAATTCTTCTCATATATGTGTAACAGTGTTCTCATTACCTGGAGGATCTATTTACTCAACCTGTTATGTATACATGGCAGAGAACCTTTTATTTGTAGATCCTAACCTTATCTATTTGGCCTTGACAGTGGTGAGGATAATCTGGTTGAAATCTTTGGTTTCTAGCATCATTGCAAGAGAGTGTCCAACTTATACCAGCAATTTTAGCAGTTATTGAAAAACCTGTGCAAGGGCAACGTCTCTGTGGGCTCCAAAGGTAGATGGTAACATTGAGGCAACTACTCATAAAGAAGAAGAGAGGAAAAAGGAGCAGTATACAAAGTTCTTGCAAAATTGAAAGAGTTGAATAGAAGGGCTATTGCAGAATTGGAAGAGTTGGACAGAAGAGTTGTGACATGTAAGGAAAGAAAGCGGCTGAAAACCACATACAACTTGAGAAGAGGGGAGGTAGAAACTCATCTGGAAATGAAAACAACGAGTGCAACTCAAGAATAGGGGATGAGCCAAAGGAGGATGAAACGGAGGTCAACGCTTCTCTATTATTAAAGGACAAAGTGAGAAATGATAGCCTTGAAACAACTTCAATAAATTCGTTGTACAAAAATAGTAAGGTTGAAACTTGAAACCAAACTAATGAATCCTCAGTGTCCTGGAGATTCTGCAATTTCAGAGGAAGAAAAATTCAATAGCAGTTCTGAAATGAAGGGAAAGGTCTCTTTACCTTTTCAAATTGGGGGTGATACTTCCAAGAAATTTTAACAAGTGGGCAGCAAAAGACAGAGATCTAATATGAGACATCTAGCCCGAAAGAAGGTGGAAGCATACATCAAGGAAATTAAATTGAGAAACATTCATGGCGATGGAAGGAACAAAGGAGACAGGTACAGGAAGAGGGAATATAGGAAGGAAAGATACAAGGATGGTAATGGAAAACCTGAGAAGTATACGGTTTTATCAAAAGTGCACTATAAAGCACCATGATAGTAGTAAACATTTCAAAGATGAATCTAAGCGCTAGGTTCACTACAAGGAAAAGAAGCATGTTGATTCGGATACTTCTCTTGGTTTTCATGTTGGCACTGCTTTTAAACCTTAGTCTGTTTGTGACGAAGTGTTGGCTACCAATGATCCATTGGCAATGAGTGTTTCTACACTAGATTTCTATAGCAGTAAAAATATTTCGAATCTATCTATTGCTCTATCACAAGAAATTTCTAACACGACTAAAGACATTTATACTGGAAGTAATTTGGATAAAGCAGGAAACCAATGGATGCGAGTCAAGTTCCAATAATGCATCTTACACCAAATGACGTACACCTTACCTTAATTCCCGAAAATTGAGGTATTCCGTAAGGTAGAGAAAGGAATAGCTCTTGTAAAAGATTCTATAGAAGTATCGAATGAAGCTTCTAAAGAAACTCACAGTGGATATAAGGAAGAATATATAACAGGACTGCAAATCCAAAGTAGAATGGAAGGATCCACAGCCCGAAATATACAAATAGTGAAGATAAATAATGTTGGGTCTTCCTCACATGCCATTGAAGACATTGTAACCCATAATGAGCAAGACACCCATGGCAGGAGTCCCAGTAGTAAGAGCTCACTAGAATCAAAAACTCACAGTCCTACTCAGCAGTTTAATGGCTTGTGCTGCGTGCATTTCAACTCAACACAATGAATCTTCTTCTCTTGTGTATAGTAAACCATTCTAGCAAAAAGGTCATTGGTACAACCTTTTACATCACAAAAATTCTCAAGATTTCCAACTTTATGCCAAGAAGATGGGGAGAAGCCTCATTTACTCAAGTTATGATGAATCAAATCAATAGAGCTTGCCACTGGGTCCACATCTACCATTTTCTCAATGTATTTTCAATCTAGTCATGATAAATTCATAGCAGTAAGATCTAGCAGAAAGACTCTTTTTCCCGATCGATATATCGTAATGCATGCAAAAATTGGAAACATGGATAGGGAAATGCACATTGCTGATGAAACATTTAGAGGAATCACAGATACATTAACATACAATGGTATACCTGATGAGTGAAAGAGTTTTATATTTTTGTAGGAAGGCTTCTCTCGCCTATGGAGAGGTACCAATGCAAGTTTAGCATTGGCCATACCTACTGTAAGTGCCCTTCTAGCAGGCATATTTTAGTAGTCTCTCAAATATTGACTGGTTTTTGTTTTCATTTTTATGGAAAAACAAAACTTTGGTACTATAGATAACAGTGGAATTTAGGTTTAGGTTCTTACTCTCAATTGCATATTAAACTTGTTTATTTTCTTTAGATCCAGTAGCATACCTACTTCCATGATGTATGGCATGTGTTATGGGTTCTCTTTGATCTTCATTGTATCCCTTAGCAATTTTATCAGTGTGGTGATCCCTCTCTTCCTAAGCCAAAACCCATTGGACTGGATCACAGAAATATCACCTAATTCTTCTCATATATGTGTAACAGTGTTCTCATTACCTAGAGGCTCTATTTACTCAACTTGTTATATATACATGGCAGAGAACCTTTTATTTGTAGATCCTAACCTTATGTGTTTGGCCTTGACAGTGGTGAGGATAATTTGGTTGAAATCTTTGGTTTCTAGCATTACTGCAAGAGAGTGTCCAACTTATACCAGCAATTTTAGCAGTTATTCAAAAACCAGTGCAAGGTCAACGTCTCTGTGGGCTCCAAAGGTAGATGGTAACATTGAGGCAACTACTCATAAAGAAGAAGAGAGGAAAAAGGAGTAGTATACAAAGTTCCTGCAAAATTGAAAGAGTTGAATAGAACGGCTATTGCAGAATTGGAAGAGTTGGACAGAAGAGCTGTGACATGTAAGGAAAGGAAGAGGCTGAAAACCATAGATAGCCTGAGAAGAGGGGAGGTAGCAACTGATCCGGAAACGAAAACAACGAGTGCAACTCAAGAACAGGGGATGAGCCAAAGGAGGATGAAACAGAGGTCAACGCTTCTCTATTATTAAAGGAAAAAGTGAGCAATTATAGCCTTGAAACAACTTCAATAAATTCGTTGTAAAAAAATAGTAAGGTTGAAACTTGAAACCAAACTAATGAATCCTCAGTGTCCTGGAGATTCTACAATTTCAAAGGAAGAAAAATTCAATAGCAGTTCTGAAATGAAGGGAAAGGTCTCTTTACCTTTTCAAATTGGGGGTGATACTTCCAAGAAATTTTAACAAGTGGGCAGCAAAAGATAGACATCTAATATGAGACATCCAGCCTGAAAGAAGGTGGAAGCATACATCAAGGAAAGTAAATTGAGAAACAGTCAAGGCGATGGAAGGAACAAAGAAGACAGGTACAGTAAGAGGGAATATAGGAAGGACAGATACAAGGATGATAATGGAAAACCTAAGAAGTATACGGTTTTATCAAAAGTGCACTATAAAGCACCATGATAGTAGTAAACATTTCAAATATGAATCTAAGCATGAGGTTCACTACAAGGAAAATAAGCATGTTGATTCGGGTTTTCATGTTGGCACTACTTTTAAACCTTAGTTTTTTTGTGACGAATTGTTGGCTACCAATGATTCATTGGCAATGAGTGTTTCTACACTAGATTTCTATAACAGTAAAAATATTTCGAATCTATCTATTGCTCTATCACAATAAATTTCTGACCCTACTAAAGACATTTATACTGGAAGTAAAATGGATAGGCATGAAACTAGTGATGTGAGTCAAGTTCCAATAATGCATCTTCAAGCACCAGCTGACAGACACCTTACCTTAATTCTGAAAATTGAGGTATTCCCTAAGGTAGAGAAGGAATAGCTCTTGTAAAGGATTCTATAGAAGTATCGAATGAAGCTTCTAAAGAAACTCACAGTGGATATAAGGAAGAATATATAATAGGACTGCAAATCAAAAGTAGAATGGAAGGATCCACAACCCGGAATATACAAATAGTGAAGATCAATAATCTTGGGTCTTCCTCACATGCCATTGAAGACATTGTAACCCATAACGAGCAAGACACCCATGGCAGGAGTCCCAGTAGTAAGAGCTCACTAGAATAACAAACTCACTGTCCTACTCAGTAGTTTAATGGCTATTATCAATGCGACCATCCAAGATTTTCTTTCAGATAAGTTCTGTCATCTTCATTGACACTGCCTTATCAGATTCTTAAGTTTTAGAAATACTTACCAACACATCAAAATTTTGAAATATATTTTGCCGAAAATTTCAGAAATACTTACCAACGTCATCTTGAAACAGAGACCTTGAAATCGAGAAAGGGAAGGAAGGTGCATACCATTGAACAAACTGGCGAAAAGCGCGGTGCCTCTCTGTTATTAGTCGGCGTTGGAGTCTGAAAGCGAGCTTGTACATGCGCTTGAGGCCGATCACTTAGGCTGTGGCGAGTGTTATCTCCCATAACACCATCTCTTCGAAGTGTATCTTGATTCTCTGCTATATACGAACTATGGGAGGCCCTAACGGAGTCCGGAACAGAGAGTGATGGACCAGAGAGAGTCGGTCAGGCCCTAACGGACCATGATGGGATTCCTATGACTGTTTTTTTCCGACTCGGTCTCACTCAGCCAGCAAGAACTTAGAATATTGGTGTGCACAAAGCCCAGCCACCTCTCCGAACCACTAAAAAATGGGGCGAATGCCATGGAAATCTGGAAAATCGGTTGAAAAAATGGGGCGAATGCCATGGAAATCTGGAAAATTGGGGGCGAATTTCATGTTTCCAATTTTGTGCGCCCTTTTTTTTGTGGGCTAATATTAAATAATTAATTATTTTTAAAATATTTTTTGGGCTAACTTTATTAAACTATAAAAATTGGGTTTTATATAAAAAATTCGCCCTAATAAAATTTAAAATCCCTTAAAATTCGCCTTTGGGCTAAAATTCGCCCCTAAAATTTTCCTTGGCGGCGAAGCTACCCATATCATCATCATGATATGGAAGTTTCACATGGGAATCATCACGGGGGATGACGGAAGAACAAATAGATAAAGGGTCCACCAATGTTAAGCCCAGGGTGATCACTAAAGGGAGTTCAAGTGAAACAATAGGGGAAGATTCAGAGGGAGCTTTTACTGAGGGTCTCATGGATGATGATAGGTAGAGAATGGTGGCTGCGGGATCTATCATATTTACATCAGGAGGGGGAATGTCAATGGGAGCAGGTAAATCCTCAGGCTAGCCCATAGCATACTACGCAAGTACAAGAGAGGCAGATTGGTTCTCTTCAACCTCATACTCCCGAACTACCTTCAAAGAGGCGCGGTAATGCATAAGGTGTGGACAATGGTGAGAGTAATGGCCATGGAGATCACACAAAGAACAAGGTTGGTTGGTGTGAATATTTTTAGGGTTCTTGGCTAGAGTCAAGGAAGAAACATAGGCTTCAAGGATCATAGACTCAGGGAACACAACATTAACCATGGGCTTGATACGGGGAAATTTAGGACAGGTATGGGTGGCATGACTGACGATATCACACAAAGCACAAGGCTTCGGGGGCGGAGGAGGTGTAGGGTCAGTTGGGGAAGCATTTTCCTTTAAGGCCCTCTTCCGAGATTTTCCCTTCTTACCCAAAGTGGTCACAATAGGAGATGGTTCCTGTTGAGGTGGCCGAGGCATTATAATAGCGAGAGAAGTCATAGGGATTGGTTGAATCAGGGTCAAAGCAAGATAAGGTTTGGGTTGACCAAGCAGGGTAGCGGCTAGGGGATCCAAGTACCAGACGAGAATCCCAAGGGTTAGGTTGGGAAGAGAGAGGGTAGCCAGGACAGGTATTGTGTACACCCTTAGAGGGGGAGCTAGGAATGGTATCTGATCGGAGGGGTAATGGCCAGGAGAGACCACTCCAAGATGGTTAAGGCCTGGAGGAACCATTCCAGGAGGGTGAAGAGGCTTATGGATACTAGCTATAGGTGAAGCGCTAGGAGGAGGAGGTCCAGAAGGCTGAATCGAAGGGCTAGGAGTAGGCTGCAGAGGGCAAGGAGACTGCTGACTAGCCGAAGCAAGCCGCTTGAGGGCAGCCCAAGAAGATTTCATCATGCAAAAATTCGATGAGTTGGGATCCAAGACAGGAGGAGGAAGACTAGGGAACGTACCAAGCAATGAGGATTCTTTGTAGACTCCAGGTGAGACACTAGTCAAAGGATCGACGGTTTGCTTATTGGCCACTGAGGAGATGATGGACTCAGGGGAGGTCTGAGACTTCGGTTTGTAATATGTCAACTAGTCAATGGTGACTATCTTTCCGTTATGAGCGAAGGACATCTTGCGGTGAACCGCAAATGGGACAATAGACATCGCATAGTTGTAGCTACGACCCAATAGAATGTTGTAATCTAAGGGGGCATCTATGACTTCTATGTTAATGCAACCAGTCTTGCCTGCAAGATTAATAGGACAATTGCGGAATAAGCCAATGGGCTGGGAGGCGTGGCCATCCCACACTCAAAGACTAATCGTGGAAGGAGCCAACTCAGGTGATCGGAGTTTCTTCCAAATGAAAGCGGACATCACATAGGTGGATGCCCCCTCATCAATGATGCACCGAGAAACATTGGCATTTTGGATCTTGACTAGGATTTGGAAGGCAACGAAAGCAGGAAGAGGAGGATGTTCTTACTGATCAACATTGAAGATAATCAATCGATGATCGGAAGGATTTACAGCGCCCATGGAAGATAATAGGTCTTTTCATTGTGAAGGGTACGACTGGAGGAGTTCCAGTATTGATATGGTAGCAGGAGATTGTGCCAAATCATCTACTATACTATACGAATGGGTAGCTTTTTTAGAAGCAACATTTCAGCGTAGTGGTCCCTTAGTGATCTTGGTATGAACCTCTGCCTTAGGTTGAGGGATCTGCAAGGGACCATTAGGTGTTGAAAGAGGCTCTGTAGAGATCGAAGGAGGTGGTTCAGGAACAAATGTAGCGGGAGGCCTATTGTACTGACAAGACCGAGTCTAAATATTGATATCTATGGTTATAGGTTGGTCATAATTCATCATGAGAATCTGGTAATCGGAGGTACCAGATGGAAGAGGTTGAGTGGCCACCTAACCTTCAAGTGGTTAGGTATCCACAAATCCTTGCTGAGGGAAAGGATTAGTAAACAAAGCCGACTGACTAGGTGCAACACTGGAACGGATGGAAGGGGAGGTTTCATGTCCTCGCAATGTTGCTTGAGACTCCCACATCTACTTCATATATGGTAAAAGAGGACAATCATGTGTGTAATGACCATAAACACCACAACAAGAACAAGGCTTGTTTGTGCGAATAGGCCTGTCCTGCTTGGGCTGAATGCCTTGTTGTTGGTTAGTAGTGTTACGAGCATTATTTTGCAGATTAGGTTTAGGATTACCGGGAGCAGATTAATTTTGAGTTCATTTCCTCTTCTTTTTGGAGGGAGGAGGACTATTCGTGCCCTACTGTGCATACACATGCCCGTGAGGGGGCGGTGGCTACTATTGCGGCGGTTGATAAGGCAAGGGAGGCAGAGGTGCTAATGCTAGAGGAGCTGGAGCACCAAGCTATGGATACAGATAATAAGGAAGTTGGGTAACAATGTGGTAAATAGGAGGTTGCTGAAAAGGAGGAGGCATGTCGTATCCTGGATACATGCTACCGGGAGGGAGAAAGGTGAAGGAGGTGCTGGAACCCCCTAAGGAAAACCATAGCCCATGGGAGGTTGAGCGTATGGATGAGAGAGAGCTCAAACGATACTGTCGACAGCATGAGATGCCCCCGGTGCATTGGCACCACTAGGTCTAGGAAGATCAGGTAGAACTGTATAAACATAACCTAATTGAGCGTAGATTAGGTCATATTTTAATGCAATTTGGAGAGCGGCTTCTTCGATTTGAGGGAAATGCGATGCGACATCTTTGCCAATAGTAGGCAAGAGAGATATAAGGAACCAGTCCATGTAAACAAGATCTTCGAAGGTAGGGGCTCAACATAGGCTCTTTCTTCTCTGCCATTCTTGGACATGATCAGATAGGGAGGTCGCAGAAAATTGACAAAAAGAAGTCAAAAGTTCGGTACTAGTGTCATAATGAAGGGAAAGATGGAAATAAGACAAAAACACCTGAGCAACAGTCGCAAAGGTGGTATGAGATCATGAGGCCTGATCAACATCCCACTTAGAAGCTTCACCTATAAGTGTACATTGGAACAACCGAAGATGGACAGAGTCATCAGTAATGGAGTTAGACGAACACCACATGTGGAAAGATTGAACATGATTTGTAGGATCTTCTCTAGAAAGGCCTTCAAAATTGGGAATGTCTGAAGGAGTCTTGGTAGGCATAGCATGCCAACTAGCATCATGGTGTATAGGGTAATTGATCAACTGGTTAAAACCAAGAATACTAAGGCATGCCATATAGGGGAGCAAGGGAGTAGCCGGAGTAGTTCTTGTTGCGGTCCCACTAGTAGTATTCCTAGCATTAAGGTTGGGGCTACCACCAGCGTTAGGTCCTGAACTAGACATGGTGAATGTGACAGGAGGGGAACCGGAGGTGGAACTAGAAGGAGAACCCAATGAACCAGAAGAGTCAGAGTGCAGACTTAGTGGAGGACTAACTTGAATACTACATGGAGGAGTAAGTCTTCCTACCGGAAACTAAGGATGAAAGCCAAGAAGCCTTCGGGATAAATGCCTTGGTGGCGCAATGGTGATGACACAAATATGGAACAAAGGGAAGAGAGACCAACAAGGGCGAAGAGGTGTAGGATAAACTGATTACAATGTCGAAACAATGGTAGAGAGGTGCAAGATCAATTCATTTCAATGTTAAAGTCTTTTCTTGGCAGTGTTAACCAAGCTCTTCTTCACTTAGGGTGTGTGTGTAAAAGTGTGTAAATTTTAATTTTTAAACCCAGAAGTTTGTAGATAAAAAGAAAATGTGTGATGTATAACTATAAACAAACTTGCAAATAATAGTATATGAAACTGAAATAACAGCTAATAATGCAATAATCTAAACGAAAGGAGGCGGGCCTCGCAACAAGTAATCTGTAGGTGGGAAAAAAACTAGTCAAAACACATCAAAATAGCCAATATATCTAAGGTCGGGAGGGACATGGATCTAAAGGTCAGATCTACTAGAAATAGGTGTCGTTAGACAACAAAAAATCATAGGAAAATTTGTTGTAAATGAGGTGGCGAAAGGCTACCTCCTGGAGGAAAATGGAGTGCACCCTAGAGTAAAACCAAAACAAAACTAAAGGAGGTGATTTGGATGGATAAATAGCTAATCTGAAGTTGATCTGAAGGTAAGGTATCAGATCTAAAGAAATCGCTGAACACTCTGAAAATTTCAGACAACCTGTAGCGGCTAAAACTCTTCCACAAAGTGTGGAGGGTACTGAAGCCCTAGGGGGCTAGGTTCCCACTTTGTTGAGAAAAATAAAACACGTATAGGTCCAGAATAGGCGGAGACGGATGTCAGACAACCCTAAACAGAGGCCCAGACAAACCTAGAAAACTTTCTGAAAATTCCTGCAAAAAGTGAGGTCGTAATTTCTAA
This sequence comes from Pinus albicaulis, assembly GCA_034641835.2. NCBI lineage: Eukaryota > Viridiplantae > Streptophyta > Pinopsida > Pinales > Pinaceae > Pinus > Pinus albicaulis. The sequence continues at coordinate 691,236,856 of CM076576.1, read as the reverse complement.
CCTATTTCTTGTTGAGGTCGCAGATTTTGGGCAGATATTCCCGTCCTGAAGCTCCAGGTCACAGGTTTAGGGCCAAAAAGTGCGACCTACACTTCCGGTGCTCTCGGGAGTAGGTTTCAGCAGAATGTGTTGTCTCAACTGCGACTCATGTCTGTCACCGTGCAATAGGTCCCAAAACACATTTAAGTTAGAATTTTTAATGTTTTAGGATTTTATAGGCTAAAAGCAACATCAAGAAAATCAAAACAAGAAGCTAAAGATAAATCCTAGGATTTGAAGTAGTTGGATATGCAGGGATCTGAAAAACGACAGCGGTCGTAATCATAAACCCATGTGGAGTCGCTAGTTGTTAGTATGAATCTTAATCACAAGTGTACGCAAAAATACCACTTTATTTGTGCATAACAAACAACCCTAACAACAAATATGGCTGCCAATATCTTCAGATATGCAATTAGGCGATCAAGATAAATGCTGCAAAAATCTAGATCTATGCATTAAAAGACATTAAGCAGTAAATAAAATGAGATTTACTCCATGGATCCAATAGACAAGACAAGAATATGTAGAATGAATTTTATATTAAGGGCGCTTGGGACGAAAACATAGAAGGATGTTACCATTTCTCCTCAATGGGATGGGTTCTGATAAGTCCTCAACACTTCAGACCTAAAATTCTTCTCTCTTGATGGTGTAGAAAACCGAGACAAAAATGGAACTCAGAGGGAGCTCATAAGCAAAAGATAGAAAAATTTGACAATGATGGTCGATCAATGTCAAACCAAAAGTATAGATCCAGGGTGATCTTTAGGCAACAAAAGGTAGTGAATGAATGGAAAAACTCTTCTATTTATAGCAAAATATTGAGTTAGTCTAGATATTGGTGCACAGTAAAAAATATAATTAACCAAATCAAGATCTAACTTTTATGGAATATTTTATTATATTTGTTGGAGGGAAAAAGAATTTGACTTGGTTCAAATCCCTTTATTTGTAAATAATAAATAAATAAATGATTTATTTATTATTTTAAGGATGTGGTTGAGTAATAATCAAATAAATAATGATTTATTTAAATAATAATGAATGATTTAGTCAAATTTAACAAGTGATATTATTTAAATAAGGTTTAAATAATTATTCCTAGAAAATAATAAGATAAATAATAATTTCTCTAATTAATCTTCTTATTTTGGGTTAAATATGACCAGGAATATTAATTAAACTATTGTTTAACTAATTATTCCTTGAAGAAAATCAAACAAATGTGGATTTATTTAATATTTCCTCATGGGGTTTCTTGTTTAGACCATAAACAACTTAATAAAGGTGGTTTACTAAGTTATTTTTCATAGTGAAAGAAATTTTACTTAGGGTAAAATTGGTCTTACATGATGTACTTATGTCTATTTAATAGTAACAGGTTACATGACCAAAAAATGGTGTAATAATGGAGAAGTTATACAATTTGACTGTCTCCCTTAGTTTCTTTGTATGTATAAATTATTTTGTTTAATCAATAAAGAACAATTATTAGTCTTAGTGATGTTCATTCCGGGTCTAACAAGTCCACCATACAATAAGATGAGGTTGAAATTGGAAATATGTGATTGGCATGGAAGATTTAATGAAGTCATGGATTGTGGAAATTTGTATGCTAATTTTGAATGCATATATTTCTGAAATTAATGTTTCTTGCCACATATTGGTGTTTGGAGTTGTGTGCATTTTATGACAATGAACTGGTATTCCTGGTGGAAAAGTTCCCTTAGCCCTTGTGGGATAACTGTTTTAGTTTATAGTTGCACATCTATTGCTAAGTCAATTTATCGGTCCTTGAAAGTATGATAAACTTGGGTTGAGTAGTTCTTTGGTGTTTAGTATTCTTTCTTCACCATAATATTGTTGCTCACTTTGGGGAAATCAATGAAGATTGCCATTATAGTTATCTTCCTCCTATAATTTCATTTCATTTTTTGAATTAATTTTTATTTTCGAATATTCTTGGATTAGGATGCCAATTAGTGTATATATGGTGATATGTGGTGGTAAGATGAGAAGTCTTTTACACCCAGTAGCAATTTCATTATTCAATCATTTAAGGAACTAAAAAAAACTTGCCACAAAATGTATATTGATATTAACCATTCAGATTTAAAATAGATCATGTATATTTAAATGATGAAATATTCAATAAAATACTTTTTTAATTCTAGGGAGAGTAATATAAACAATGAATCCATCTTGCCATTACAATTTATCACCTCAATTTTGCAAAGTTTAAATTCTAAAGTATTTCTCATAAAAACATTGATCGATAAATAAAATTGCATAAATGTTTCACTTTTATCTTTTAAGCTACTATTTCCTACACTCACACCTTGCATTTCCTTTGCAACTGTGGTGCAATTGCTAATTTAAAATCATTCTTAGCAAAACAATCAAGGTTTCAATATTTATGTCAATAAACAATAGAGCTTTGCTATTCTTTGGCTGATCCTTCCCTGCCCTGGAAACATCCCCACACCTAAAAGGTGTATTGACCTAAAAAGACTTAATAATGGTATATTTATGTTTCCCAGGTGAAAACTGTATACACCGTCGAATTAGCGGTAGCCTCTGCTTGTCCTCTCTGAAAGGCTTCGAAGTTCTTATATTTGGTTGAATCTCCAAACAACATACTATCCGGACACTCTACCTACGCAGCACTTCACAGCAAGCCCTGAAACCATTATTTATTGCAGAGTTTTATAAGCACTTTATAATAAGTTTGCGTGAACAAGAATGCCACGCATAACCAGCTCGATTCAACCATTTGACATTTCTCTTACTTCTATAAAATCAGAAATTTAACGACTCATTAGTTGACAAATTTCTTTTGTTTTGCTCGATTCAACCATTTTACATTTCTCTTGTTCTTCAAAAATCGAAAATTCAAAAACAAATTTCTCTTGGAGACATCCATGTAAAATATAGGAAACTTTTCCTATACAACTCTGCACAGTTGTTTCTTCCAACTGTACAAACATACATATTCAAACCTATAGCTGCTCAAACGTTTCAAACTGCTGCCCTTGACGAAACTGAATGTCAATGGGTGCAACCATTATCATATTTCAACGGAGAAGAGACGGTCAAGCAAAACGCATAAATTTATTTAATTCAATTATATAATTTTTTTTTATAAGAAGACGAGACTAAAAGGAGAGGTCGCTTCCCCTTGCTTTTCATCGAAACTACGAATTCACAACGAAACTTAGTCTCTCGCTATTACATATGACCAAAAAAATCAATAATAAATCTCCGTTCTGGGAATGTATTTAAAATTATTAATTTTTCCACAATTCTCCGTCTTTGGACAGGACTTTCTGTATGTCCGGCCTGCGAGTGTATTTAACATTTAATTTTCTGACAATATCTCTGATTTTGCACTGGACTTTGAGTCCCTCGCATCTTTGACTGACATTTTAATCCATATTTATATCGAACATGTTTTTCAATGGCTAACAAGCAACTTCCATTGTGTGCAAGTAAAGATAATTTACGTTGAACACAAATTGTCTGACTTTGGACTTGATATCTGTAATTTGAGATATATTTTATTTATATATATTAGTGTAACAGGTGTTTTATAGCTGATTATACGTGAGAAGTTGTAGTGTTCATAAGTGCAAACATTTAAATACGAGTTAAGATATTATAATGTTTATAATGTAAATATTTAAATGCTAACACATTTGTAATCTCTATAAAATACAATTATTAGAGCAAATAATAATAATATAAAAAATAGTATTAGCTTAATTAAAAAAAAAGGTTAGAAGTAGTGAAAACTATAAAATTATTCAACATATTTGTTATATATTGATTTTTTTAATAAATTTATAAATAATATTTTTCAAAAATTATTATAATGTGTATATCATATTAAAAGAAATTTAAGTAATAATTATTTATATTTATTTATGATATGTGATTTTATGTATGTTTAATTTATGTTGATACATGTCTCTCTTAAAATAAAAATAAAATAAAATATTTTCTAAAAAGAAAAACAATATGGCTTATAATATAAAAACAAACATATAAATATATGTGTTTAGTTAATTTTAACTAGCACAACCACATTAAAAATATTAATTTGATTGATATAGTGAAAGTTTCATTTGTACCTACTATTGATAAATATATAACAATAATAATAATAATAATAATAATAAACTATTATAATAAATTATTATAATAAATTATTATAATTATCCTTATAATTATTAGTAATTAATAATTTATATTAATAATTATTTTATTATATTTTATTATTAATTTATTATAATTATTTAATATTAAATGTTAATTATTATTATTTAATTTTATATTGTGCAATATAAATTAATTATTTGATGATGATGATGATGATTAACATCCACTAAGACCAATGCGACCTATTGGACCTCAAGAAAAGGAAAATAAAAAGAGTCTAAAACATATTTATTAAAATTGGAAAATTTTTCATTACAAGGACATCAATAGAATTGATTTTTTTTTGTTATTTTGAAATTTCAAATCCATAATTTAATTCCAAATTTGATGAAATACGTGTTTAAGTGTGATTCTTCAAAATCTTGTTTCTATGATCAAAGAGAATGGAAAGAAACGCTCCAAGAACGTTGTAGATGAGCTAGCTTAATAAGTCAAGAAGATTGGAAGTGTGGCAGATGTTAGGGAATTTTGAGCGAATGTGAGAAATAATTGGGTAGTCTAAAAAGAAGTGCTTTTCATCTTCTACCTACTTAGTATTGCAAATCTGACAAATTCTATTGTTCCAAGGGGTCTTGGGGATAGAACACCCCCCGGTCTCACTCCGAAGCTCATGAGAATTAGTTCTTATCCTTGTGATGTTCATTTTTTATTAGTGATGTTCAACACAAAGAAATAATTTTGGTTCTCGAGGGTGGGATTGATCACTCCTTATAATATCTTAGCTTCATTTTACCCTCCAGCTCCGTATCCTCTCAAAAAATTTCCTTAAACATGGAGGTAATAGTATCTTTGACACTATCTTTGCTTCCCATACTAGCCTCATCCTTAATTCACCAATGGTTGAGCCAAGACTATGCATCCTTATGTCGCTCATGCTTGAGGTGAAGGTGGGGGTTTTGACTAAAGTTAGAAGCAATTTTTGGGAGCCTTTTGGATTCCATGCTATAAAGATTCTTCTCATACATCATATATCTAAACATATTCATACTTTCAATGAGAGACATACCAGATTCGATCAGCAGGAGGTGATAGGAAGTATTTCCCTTGATATTTAGGTTGTAGGTTATGAATTGCTTTTGAATCATCTCAATATTCCTCCATGACTCTCTGGATATACGGTTACCCTAAACTTGACATTTGTATAAGACAACAAGGGTGACGAGAGCCTCAAGAGGAACCTCTTTTTACTCCAAATGCAAAGATTGACCGACTTACAATTATTTTCAAGCTCATAATAGGTTTTCCAATGTCCAATAATCTTTTTCTTGGTGCTATAATTCTGGTTGATTTAATGAGGAAGGTCAATACCCAAATATTTATAAGAGGAAACCTCCTCTAAGCACTGGTTATTACAGAAGAAACTACCATGGGTGATATTTTTGGATTTAATGATCATGACTTTAGTCTTGTTAGTACTTACTGTCATACCCATGTTGGAGAAATAGACATGAAGAGCCTTAAGCTTCTTGTTTAGGTCATCATATATTTTTGCAAGAAGAACGATATCATCATCATAAAGGAGAAGAGTAATGATTACACCAGCGAGCTCGTGCCCTTGTATCCCATAGTTTCCAGACATTCCTCTCGCTTACCGATGTATATGCCAAAAAGGGTAGGGGTTAAGGGACACCCTTGCTTAACTCCAATATTTCATTTAATATATTTATACCACCCTTCTTTGGTCTTAAGCTTGGCAATGATAGTTTCGTATAAGCATATCACAATAAACCTAAGTTTAGGAGGAACCATGATCTCTTCAAGTCTCTCCCAAAGCTTATCTAGAGGAATAGTGTTGAAATATTTTCTAAACTCCACAAAAAAATAGAAGAGATAGGCTTTACTATCGCAACATTCCTATTCAATGATTATGAAAATATGGTCGATAGTCGATTGATGTCTCCAAAAACTAGCTTTCCCTTTATCTCTTTTTCCCTTTATGAGCCCCTAAAGCTTGGTTAGGATGTGGCTAATCATAATGGTTATGTAGTTAGAAGGAACGCTTTTGTCTCCATTTTTTAAGATAGGCGCAATAAGGCTTTGTGTCCAAATATTAGGGAAGTCATGCTTTACAACCAAATTGAGAAGATTGTGGAGATGAGGAATGAGGATAAATATTCCCATTTTAAGGATCTCACCTTGGTATCCTTCAATATCTTTAGCTTTACCATTAACAAACTTATTAATTCCCAACTCAACATCTACGAGAGAGAATACATCCTCCTCAATAGGAGTGTTTAAGGTGGTTCCCATAGTGTCCAGACAGTCATACAACTTATTAAGATAGTTTTCCTAGTTTTCTAAGGGGATCTAATGATTATCCTTGGTTTTAAAAACAAACACATTCTCCCAAAAAATTTTGGGTGTGAATTTAGAATGGTGGAGAAGATGATATTGTCTTTTAATAGTAAATGACCTCTTCTTCCTCTTCATAAGGTATTTGTATCTATTGATATTACGGAGCTTAATGATTTCATTAGGAGTGTCTTTAATCACTTTCCTAGAAGTTTTACAATATTTGTCATACCATGTATTGGAAGATCTATTATTATGCTTAAATGAATTCTCATTAGAGAAATTGCTAATGGTATTGGAAAGGGTGGTAGTAAAATGGTAATAAATTTGATCATTGTTGCTATTATAAGTCATGGATCCTAAATCCCTTTCTAAATCACTTAATAAGAGGCTGAACTTACTTTTATAGAAGCGAATGTGTTTTTTTCTTTCATTGGTCCCTTGCATGTGGGTCGTATGCATAACCAGATTGAGAAAAAAAGACAGAGGTATGTGCTCAAAGTCAGGCTCGAATCTGTTAAGCTCAAATTTTGTAATACGGTTGAGGACGAGGGTGTCGAAAATCACATAATCCTCGACACTGCTACCCATCCCATGGAAACATGTCATATGACCAGAGATGGGCCACTTGTTAATACCATTACAGATTATTAGGTCCTGGGAACTACAAATCTTGAGGAGATCGGTGCCGAATAAGTTCTTGATTTTTTCTTCAGATTTTCTCTTGAATCTATTAGCTAAGTTGGTATCTTCATCAAGCCACAAGAGGTTGGGGTTAGAGTTGTTACTTAACATAATAGCTTGGTTAGTAGTAGGTCTAGCATTAAAGTCTCCAAGAAAAAATATATTACCGTCATTCCTTAGGTTGAAGATGTCTTTTTCTAAGGTACTGAAAGGAAAATTATTATCCAAGTTGTTTTTCTTATAGGATGTAGAGTTAATAGGACCGAAATAGAAGATTGTAAGAAATATTCTATCGGTGGTATAATTAGATATTTCAATCCAAACGTATTGATTTAAGGGGTCGATTTTATGAAGTCGGATGTAAGAGGAAACAATGTTCCTAATATAGAAGGCTATACCACCAAAACCCCTTTGGGGGGATTTCTTATTTTAAAATGACCAAAGAGTGAAACCATCCAGGCGAGGGTCCCTCGATTCATCATGCTCCCAAGTTTCAACTAAAATAATAAGGTCAATATCACTCGGGATCGAACTTAACATAGGACCATTACACCATGGTAAACTACGATAGTTCTAGAAGAGAATCGAGAGTGATGCAAGTCCCTATTTGTCACTCGTGCTTGAGACTTAATCTTTAATAATAGCTTCCATATTCCTAATGATTGACCATTTCCTTGTCTGTCTTGCCTCCTTGACATTTTGGACTTCTTTCTCAAGTTCAACTTGGTCGTCTGGTATGAGATCTTCATTTACAAAGATTCCTATTCCTTTTAGGCTTGGGGATTTCCTCACTATATCCACTTTATGTTCATTACAACTAACCTTGGCACAGATTAGTTTGTGTTTATGCTCAAGTATCTTTCCTACTCTTATTTCTTCAGTGAGATATGTTGTTTGAATTTGAGATTTCATTTTTAATTGTAATTTAAGTATTTATAATGTTTCTTCATTGTTTTTTTCTTCTATACCTAAAATTATAAGGTTTAAATACCAGAAGTTATAAGGTTTAAGGCTCTTTTGTGGCGCTCATGCTCGAGTACAATTAGTTTATTAATTTCCTCTTTTATCGGTTTAATACCTTGAAGTTATTCTCTATGTTATTTAAGGATGAGTTATTATGTATTTGTTCTTTTATACTTTCAATCTTGCTTTTCAAGGTGTCATTTTCTTTAACCATTGCATGTTTACGATGTTCGATTCTTCAATTTTACCTTCCATTTCTTGGATTTGAATTTTGAGTGTGACTATTTTATTTTCTAATGATTAGTGGTTGTTGTCAAACATTGTAGTTAATTCTAATTTAAAATAGTTTTCTCTTTCTTCTCTTTATCTTTCTAAAGATTCAATGTACTCATAAAGATTCTCTAATGTAATTTTACTTGGTCAACTTTTGCAAGAGAAAAGCTTAGAAATATGAGTGGAAATACTCATAGTGTAATAACACAAAACTAAACAAAAAAAGAATAAGTGGGAATGTGTGCACCTATGAGGAAAAACCAATGCGAGGTTGCACCCACAACATCTCAAAGGTTGTATCCAGAACCGATGCGATGTTGTACCATAGCGATTGTACCAAATCACCACATCGGAGACAAATAGATATGATACAAGATGCAGAAGGTGTTTAATGATTTTTTTTACCTTCAATCCCTACTTCTTCTCTACCCAGATTACCGACAAACTTCAGAAATATGTGATAAATGTTTTAGGTCTGTAGTATATACAACCTTCAGAAATATATGATAAATGTTTTAGGTCTGTAGTATATGCTCAAAATCGACATATGCGAATTAGGTTATCAAGTCTGCAATTCACAAAGATTTATAGGTCTCTCGCTACCTTGTAAATATGTTGGAGATGGATGTATCCAGACCCTAATCAAATCACCGTAGACCCTTGTACAAATCTATATGTGATGAGTCTTCCTAATTAGATTACACTTTCAATGTCTTAGGGACTGAGCCACCAGGTGATGAACACTTTTAGATGTGCATAGCCGAATCAAATCACCGCAGAACTAAATAAAAAAAATCACAAACCCGAATCATAAACCGCAGACCCATATCAATGTTAATAAACCATAGAGCCGAATCATAAACCCAAATTGGAGACCAGACTGAACAACAAAATTTTCAATGTTTGTGTTTTCCTTTCTGTGTAGATGCATTTGTAGATGTCGGAGAAGAAGAGACAAAATATATACGGAACTCTAAAGTGCCAAAAACTGTCAGAGCAAATTAGTGTATTTGTCTTAGTAATATTTTCCAAAGAGATTGCGACTAGTCATTTTTTTGAATTCGCTTCAATGACTGACCGATTCTCTCAACAAGAAGATCGATATATGCTTAACGCCACAATGCTCAACAGAATTGATGGTGCCTTTCATATTTAAAAATACTATTACTATAATATTATTATTATTACTATTATGATTTTAAAATAATTATTAATATTACTAAATAATAATTAATAATAAGATTATGGTTATTAATTAATATGGCTATTATTATCAATTAATATTATTATTAAATAATTAAATAATAGTAATTAAATTAAATTAGATAATAATAAACATTAAAGAATTAAAAATATTAAATAATTAAATAATTATTGAAACAAAGGGAATAATATTAAACTTAAAGGAATAATATTATAAACCCAATGGATTAAAAATAAAAACCAAGAGATTATAAACCCAATGGAATAGTACTAAACCCAAGAGAAAAATATTATAAACCCAAGGTATATAAACCTTAAGATAAATATTATAAACCCAAGGGATTTATATTAAACCCTAGGATTAATATTATAATCCTTATGAATAATAGTATACCTTAAGAAACCCCCGAATGGGGTGTGAATAGGAAATATAGTCCAATCGAACCACTCGTGGATGAAGGGTCCAACAAAAGGCTGTGGAGAAGGGCGTGGATCCCAACGCCACCAGATGAGAAAGGTAATGAATTAGTGGGCAGGTGGGAGGTGGGCCAACTACCTCACAATAATGGAGACGTCCCACATATGCTATGAAATGGAATGCATGCGGAGCATGCAACCCACAGAATGTCAACGAATGAAGCAATTGCAGATAAGCCCACGCAGGAGGAGGCAACATAGGGTTCATCTGCACGAAAAGGCACCAATGAAGCAAAGACACATGTATGTAGCCCAGACCCTTCCTGTAGATGATTCTAGAAAGAGGAAAATGAATTATTGGTGGTTCTATTTAGTCGGGGATGGCGGGGCTGGCTTAATTTTTCTTGTTATTCCTGGACCTCTGTTACATGGTCCCCTGAACCTCTCAATTGTTGTGAAAAAACTATTTGGTTGATCCTCGAAACCCTCTTCCGTGATTAATCTTGTTGGTGTCTGGGACCTGAGGAGGCCTTGGGTAGGATGGTCTGGTGAGGGGGTTTGGGATGGTTGGGGGGAGAGAGGGTCTGCATCTTTTCTCTTGGTGAAATTTGGGATATGGAATTCTCATAGGGATCCAAGGAACTAGTTCGGTGAAAATCGGGAGAATTGGGGGAAGGGAGTCACCAATGGGCAAGATTGGGAGGGTAGAAAGGCGCAAAGAAGCATTGTCGGGCCTATTAAAGAGCGTGAATGACCCAATTCTTTGAACCATGTCTTAATTCGGGGAGTGGAGAGCAATGATACCTAATTAGCAGGCTAGTTCAGGCCCTGGGACCAGTGCAGAAAGCCCTATTGTTGGGGTAAGGGAAGCATAAGGATGGAGAATAGGTATGGGGGGAATGCATCCCACTTGTAACTTGGGATCCCACTTTGTCTATAATATATGTAAACTTAGAGGTGCCATTGCACTTTGGAAAATGGATAATTGTACCAGAAAAGAAGATCACCATAATTTTATTAATAGGAATTTATTGTATTGCAGACCCAAGTAATAGGCACAAGGTTGTGACCACTTCTTCGCTTCGGAGGCTATCGGTGTGGATGGTCATGGTTGTGCTATGGGTTGCAAGGGAAGGCAACAGTAAAATGAAGAAAACAGAGGTGGCAGTGAAGAGGAGTTGGCAGGGCCTAAGGAAGAGTGACAGAGGAAAAATGACGACACCTGCATCCTTGAGCTGAACCCCCCAGAAAAGAGAAAGGAGGTCAAGGGTAGAGACAATGCATAATTTACTGCATGTGTACAGTGAAAACTGATCTTCACTGGTGAAAGCCGAAATAACCAGGTGGGAGACAGAAGTGAAAGGAAGAGCTACAAGAGAACAGATGCAAGAACAGTAATGGGATCCACTGGTTGTGAACCCAGGAAATAATAGAGGTAGGATGACGTTGTTTATGCACGTCATCCAAATGTAATGGATGATGAAAAAATTAATGGCAAAATCCATATCGAAAAAGCACCATTAGAGAGAGGAGCTTGTCCAACAGGGGAAAAATCAAAACAGGGAAGAAGAACCAAGTCGAATGGTGCTCCAAAAGGAAATTTAGTCAGTACAAGTTCAGTTGTTCCACCAAAATGTGAAGCTAGGAAGAACGGAGAAGATGTTGTAGAGTATACAACAACAAGAAATTCCAGGGTAAAGTGTGAAGGATCTGGCACTAGTGGATTATTTTGACGAATAGATGGTAGTTGTTTCTATGGTTTTCTATAAATTTTGTTATAATGATGCCGGCTAGCTTTTACATTGCCAGTTGTTTAAGATGTTGTAGTAGGATATTAGACTACATAGGATCAAAAACTTGGTTGAACATCCTCAAAATATTTAAATTTTGGATGGCGTATAATGCAGAGCAGTGTCCAACAGACCTGGTTTCCTTCGGGCATGTTGAAGTCGTCAAGGACATATTTTTTGTAAACCTTCTTTAAAGATTGTGAATGAAGAAGTACTACCAAGTTCACAAAAGAAAAACATTATACCCTAAGAATATGAAGCTTTAGATTGATAAACCAAAGGGGTTGATATTATAAACCCAAGGGATTATTTCTAAAACCCCAAGGTATTATAAACCCAAGGGAATAATATTAAACAAAAGAGATTAATATTATAAACCCAAGGTTTATAAACCCTAAGATTAATATTATAAACCCAAGGTATATAAATGCAAAGATAAATATTTTAAACCCAAAATAAACATGGTTTACCACGATTGATTTTCATATTAACAAAATCTTTGTTGTAAAGTGATGTTGGACTACTGTTGATCATGATTGATTTTTATATTGAGACAACATTTTTCACAATGCTACATTGGAAAATGGTTGGCCATGGTTTACCATGGTTTATTTTTATATTGACACAATATTTTTCAAATTGTGACGTTGGACTTTGGTTGACCATGATTGATTTTCATACTGAGACAATGTTTGTCACAATGCGACGTTGGACAATGGTTGGTCATGGTACATTTTCACATTGACACAATCTTTGCCACAAGGCAACGTTGGATTATGGTTGACTATGATTGATTTTCATGGTTGACCATGAAAATCATGGTCAACCATAGTCAACTAAATTGAATCATGATCAACCATAACCCAACGTTGCATTGTGACAAAGATTGTGTCAATATGAAAGACAATCATGGTTAATTAAATAATTAATTCCTTCAATCATTTTTAATAATAATTATTAGTAATAAATATTAATAAAATGTTCATCTTAAATAATAATAATAATTATTTATTAATAATATTTAGTAATTAATTAATTATAAATTAATTAATATTTATTATTTATTATTTATTAATAATAATAATTATTTATCAATAATTATTAACCTAACAAACTAATTCTAATACCCTAAGGAATTATAAACCCTAGAGAGTAATATTAAACCCAAGTGATTAATATTATAAACCCAAGATATATACACCCTAAGATAAATACTCTAAACCCAAGGGAATAATAAACCTAATGGATTAATACAAAAAACCAAAGGGATTATAAAACCAAGGGAATAATATTAAACCCAAGGGATAAATATTATAAACCCAAGGTATATAAACCCTAATATAAATATTATCAACCCCGAAATAAACATATTTGACCATGGTTGAGCACGGTTGATTTTCATATTGACACAATCTTTGTCACAATCTGACATTAGCCTATGGTTTACCATGATTGATTTTCATATTGAGAAAACCATTGCCACAATGTGACATTAGAAAATGGTTGACCATGGTTGATTTTCATATTGAGACAATATTTGTCGCAATGCGACGTTGGACCATTGTCGACCATGGATGACCATGGTTGTCACAATGTAAAGTTGGACCAAGTGATTGATCAAATCAAGGGATATGAACCCTTATATTAATAAATCCAAAGGATTGATATTATAAACCGAAGAGATTAATTCTAAAACCCAAAAGTATATACCTATGGTTTACAATATTTAATTGAATATTTAAGAAATTAATTAAATAAATATTTTATGTAATCGCTTGGGTTTATAATTCCATTAGGTTTATTATTCCTTTTGATTTTTAATATCGAATCCTTGGGTCTATCAATGCAAGGGTTCATATTTCTAGGGCATGATATTATTCATAAGGTTTATAACATTAATCCTAACATTTAATTGAAATCTCTTAGGTTTATAATCGTGGTCAACCATGGTAAATCGTGGTCAACAATGTTTATTTTAGGTTTTGTAGTATTTATCTTAGGGTTTATATACCTAGGGTTTATAATATTAATCCTTTGGATATATATCCCTTGGATTTGATACTACTCCTTTGAGTTTATAATATTAATCCCTTGGGTTTATAATATTAATCTCTTGGTTTTACTAATGTAAGGTTTATTTTCCAAGGGTTAATATTATTTCCTTGGGTTTATAATATTTTCGGGTTTTAGAATTATTCCCTTCAGTTTATAATATAAATCCAATGGGTTTATCAATCTAAGGGTTAATATCCCCTGGTTTTATCATTGCCTTGGTCCAACGTCACATTGTGACAACCATGGTCATCCATGGTGAACCATGGTCCAACGTCGCAGTATGACAAAGATTGTCTCAATATGGAAATCAATGATGGTGAACCATGGAAAACCATTGTCCAACGTCGGATTGTGAAAAATATTGTGTCAATATGGAAATCAATTGTGGTCAACCGTGTTTATTTTAGAGCTTATAATATTTAACCTAGGACTTATATACCTTGGGTTTATAATACTTATCCCCTCGGATTAATATTAATCTCTTGGGTTTACATCTCTTGAGTTTTTTGTATTAGTCAGTTAAGTTTATTATTCTCTTTGGTTTATAAAATTTATCTTAGATTTTATATACCTTGGGTTTACAATACAATCCTTTGAGTTTAATATCATTCCCTTAGTTTTATAATATCTTGGGTTTTTAGAATTAATCTCGAAAGTTAATAATTATTAATAATATTAATTGATAACAATAGAAATATTAATTAATAGAAAAAATCTTAATAATAATATTTGTTGTTATTATTATTAATTATAAAATAAATAACCTAATAACATATATTTCATATTTTTAAGTTTGTTAATTTTTTTAAATTGTCTATAAGCTAGTTAAAGTTGGTTATTTATAAAGCCTCTTTGTTATTGTTATCCTATAATTAACAATTGTTTTTATGTGAATGGTATATTTTGAAATATTTCAAAAATATATAAATAAAGAGAAACCATTATTTTCATTTAATTGTGTTCATTAAAATTTCAAAATATTTCAAAATATACCGTAAAATTTAAATTTTAAAGAAAAAAAAATTATATATATAATTTAATTTAATAAGAACCGCTCACCATTGATATGAACCATTCAATCTTTCTATGTGATTAGTGTATTAATATATTTAATAGACAAAACCTATTTTCATTGACATGTAATTTCAAATATTTTGGATATTTAGATTTTGGAAAGGTGGCAAAAATACACTTATTAGCACTGGACCAAAAACACTCACAAAATTCTAAACATTCAATGTTTTTATTTCTAGTCATACTCTAGTTTTCATTTTTCACTCTTCTATACAATTAAACAAGCATAGATTCATCTTAAGCATTCTATACAATTAAACATTAATAGATTCATCTTAAGCATAGATCTATCTATGAGCTTAAAGGATCAAATTTCTTCATTTGAAATTTTTTTAAAGTGCAAAATACAATGTCTTATTTTTCATTGCTTAAATTGTATTTGTGAATGCTAAATAGATTATATATAGAACCAAATAAAAATTTAACTATAAAAACTATATAATTTTTCTACATATAAATATATAGGAAGTTGATATGGACATAAATTAGTAAACATTGATATTCAAATAGTTTATTTAAATATATTGTTAAAATATTTTTAAAAAACATAAGATTTAAACATTTCATTCACACATTTCTTTTATTTAGAATTATTTTACAACATATTTTTTTTAATTATAACAGATATTATTTTTTTTATTTATAACATAATTTTGGTTTTTTATTGCAGATAGACAAATTTACACATCTCTTTAAAGAAAATTGTAAAATAAGTCTTTCAGCTCCATAATAATTTGTAGTAGATAACTATAAAGCATTGATGACATGTTCTATCACTTTCTGAGTTATTTAATACTGTTAAAATTCCATATACTTTACTGTTAACTCACAAGCTTTTTTATCATATGTTTTGATATCTATTATTAAATCATCTAAATCTTTTCGTGGCTTTTATCATTTTCTACTTGAAAATTATTTATTTGTTTTTATTAATATATAAAAGAAAATTACATTTCAGTTTTTTTAAACAATTTCTATAAATTTTCCTTTTGGAATTCATAGAATGAGTAGTATCACAATAATGTTTTCCAAAAAACATAAATTAAAGCTAAACCAATCCCTTGATATAATAAGAACAACCAATTGAGCGATTCATTATTTTATAGTTGAATTAGAAAATCATTTTCAATAAGTAACTTTCTGGTGGCCATTTTCATATATAAGCTTGTTATAATAAGATCTATGAGATACAACTACTGTACCATCTCTCATATACATCACCTACAAAAACTAATATTTTCTGAAATTTGGCCATACCTCTGCAACCTGCACTTGGTACATCATATGGACATGGAAGATAAACTCGGAATGGCATGGACATACTCTCCAGACACGTTGCTTCAGTATTTTGCAATTACATTTAGTTGCTGAGTTTAAGGATCTGGCTGGCCTGGTAGCTACCTTTTCAGGATTGTAGTAACTGTAATATTTGAACTCAAAGTGAACGCAGATCAACGGTCACCGACTTCCTATTTGTCGCTCATTTCATTACTACCCTTAACAAACATAACTATAAAATTGATGACCAAATGAGAGATCTGGTAACTACACTTAACAAACATAACCCAAAAATTGATGACCAGTTGAGAAATCTGGACATGCCAATTTGAAAATAAAAATAAAAAGTTTAAAAAGTATTAATTTTGTATGATAAAAATTGCCATGTAATATGAATTCATTTTTTCACATCAAGGCTACAATTTAAACCATAAAGCTTTAAAAAAAAAAACGAACTTACTATCTTGTTCCTATAAATTTAAAAAGTTTGCCTCATTACGACGGGGAAATGAATTGGTATATGGCACATATTATTGTTGTTTTAGGTACAAAATTATTAATATGGTTTATGATTTGACAGAGTGAGATATAAATAATAAATACTGTATATAGACTAAGTCAATATACACTAAGTCAAGTATATAATTGATTTATTATTATTAGTTATTTGGATGAAAATAATATGGCGTTCTACTGATAGTATGAAAAGGCAATAAACTAATTTATTGTACTGTGTCAGCCCTGTGATGACACTATATACTATGTGTAAGCTTGCAACGGAGTTTTTTTAATCAAATTATACATTTTGAATATACGAATTCTAGTGATATAGAATATTTTTTGGAAAAATATTGCAATGTAAAAGTTGATAGTTTATGAATACATGCATAGCAATAGTCTATGAATACATGCATAGCAACATCGACAGGTTATTGTTATGCAAGTACATCATACTTTACCCTTACACATTACCTTCCACGCACATAGCCAGCGGAATTTGCACACAACGAAGACTAGGTCTCTGCAAACACATCGAGTAGGAGTCTTTCTACCCAACCTAGAAAAACTCTTACAAAATTATTATAGATGCATAAAGATTCAGATCATCATAATTGTCTAACTTGAACTACCTTTCACTTAGATTTGATCTATCTATTTATAGAATTCTAGCGCGCAGATACTATGGTCTCAAACCATGTTTTGAGGCCCACAGTTTATCCTCAAACCCTTTTACATCAAAATAAGGACTTTGACCTGCTCCAAAGCCCCTTGACTCATTCGCACAACGCGCATATACAAAACCTGTACAAAAAGATACCAAAAAGTGTACCCCAAGGGACCGTACTCCAACAGACTCCGAACACAAACATGTGACTCATCCCGAGTCACTAAGGCGTTTTCTCCTTAAGCTTAGCTTAGAGTGTGCTGACAGAAGATTTCATAGGGAGCACCATTTCCAAACTTTGTGCCACATCTCCCTGCACTTGCATAACTAAATTCTCCATGGTAGGCCCTTAACTGGCCATCTCGATACTTCTTTGCTTCAGATGAGTCACCTTTAATGTAGTGTCCAGAGTTTGTGAAAGCTTAAGAGCCTCCTCAACACATGGTTGCATGTGTGCCTCTAACAATTTCTCTTTACAACGCAGGTCCTCGGTCTCTGTTTGAATAATTTGGCTCTCCTGTAGGTGGGTGAGGCGTTGTGGAAGACCCAGGGTGGGCACCATTGTCCTGATTTTGGAAAATTGTTACTCTTTCTGGTGCAGCTCATTGCGCAGCTACTGTATGATAGGATCATTATGAACGAACATCCATACACCCATAGCCTCATCCAATAGATTGTCACACGGTGTGACTGCAGCATAAATACCGTTGCTAGATTGTTTTACGTATGTTGCCCTTTTTGCGTGGACCTCAAGCAGAGTCTCAGGCTGTAACTTTATTTGGAGATCTGCAATTTGATGTTCAAACTCTGTGTGGACGGTCTTCACTTCAGCGCATGAGGCTTTCAGGGTTGCATCTAGTCCTTCCAATTTTTCTTAGGGGGTAGTTGTGGCTAGGAGTGTTGGAACATCACTACAGAATTAGTGAAATTTTGCTTCGAGCGCAACACGCTGGGCTTCGGCTATGCCGCATGCTACTTCTGCGGCTTGTTATTTCTGTTGTTCATCTTCGGCCTGTGTCTTGAATTCTACAGCAGATGTGTGAGCAACATCCTCACAAAACTGAAGTTCATCAGCGATCATGGCATGCATCAAATGTATCTTTACTGCAAGTAAAACAGAAAAGTTAATATTGATATCACCCGCACCGCGGAATTGAACGCACTGGGTGGCATCCAGATGGATGGTTGGGGCAGGGATTTGCACAATATGTGCATCCACGGTGGTTGGTAATGCTATATCTAAGGGATGCACGTTAGTGACTTGCACGCTTGTTTGGGTCTGGCTTCCCTGTGCAACGCTCAATTGATCAGGCTCGCTTTCATTGTAAGTTCATGGATCCCAACCAGCAAAACTTCCAGCATAGTCTTATACTACACTTCCATGTCTGACTAACGATCCCTAGTCGCAAACGTGATTGTTTTAGAAAACTCATTCAAATCGTCGTCAGTCAGCATGAAGACCTCCTCTCCAGTCTCTTTAGAGCCCTTCCTTTTCTTTCTTGATCCACCAACATCCTTAGAGCCATGCTTTTTTCCCTTAGACATTTGTGTTTCGACCTCATCCACTATATCTTTTGGCATAATATCGTTCTTCTCTAGCTTCGTCTCTTTCTCTAGGTCAATAGTTTCATCAGTGCTGGTTGGTGTGGCATCTTTCTCTTAAGGTTTCTCAGTCACCTTCTTTGTTGTTTTCTCTGGCAAAGTACCAGTGCATGACTTGATCGGTGTCTTAGTGACATATGTGGACGTACCAGGTTCCAGTGACGCTGCCGACCACTCTACAGTGATTCAGATCAGATCATCTTCGATGACCAAGTAGGATAACTCATACCAAACTCCCTCCATAGTGCCTTTCACGTGGATATGCATGTTGTGGAATGTGGCCTTAAAGTCATATATCATCTTGTATTTCTCAAATAGTGTTGGAGATAGCCTTGGCTTAGACTTCATGGCCTGATATAGCGAAGCATCGAAAAGTACCCAAAAAATTTTGTTTTTCTTTCTGCGCGTGGGGTCTGATGAGTTCCATAGTGCCGCGTACTGCGCGGCCTCACACATTTGTGGTTCAATTTCAGGAAAGTGGGTTTTTCTCAGGGTCTTCCACCAAATCAATGCAATCAACAGTATCATCCAAACATAGTGAAATTGTTTGCGTTCTTCATGTGCTTCGCACACATTTTCTAGAAACTCCTTGTATAAAAACTAGGACCAGTTGTAAATTACACCTTTCTCGCACTATTCTGTGATATAAATCGCGTGCACAGGGACCTCATTTGGTCTACATTTGCGCATCATCTTGCAGGCCAAGATGAGTGTGCCGAATTACACAGCCGGGTTATTTATCTCGCTAATCACAAATCCTCGTCTTTTATACGAGACTTGATACTTATTTTTAATATGATCTGCTATGGATGTTTCTTATACTTTTTCACCAAAATCTGCAATCAGATTTGCGCCTTTAGTAAGTAAAACAGTGATCCTATGGATCAACGAAGTATTGATTGGAATGTGCTCTCCCAACCATAGTGCATCATCATGCACTAGTGCAAGCAATTTCTAGACAGAGATGTCATTTATTGGGCTACGCCCAAAGTGAGGGATCTGTAATAGATTTAACAGGCCTACTTTGTGCAGACCCAACACCCATCTCTTCAGCGCTAAGCGCACTATTCCCACTTCATACTGAACTTGGTCAAGGTGCAGTTCTGGCACGAGCTCAAGAAATTTTTCCATGTCCGCAATTTCCCAATCCCCCATTCTGAGTTGGGACACTTTCACAAACATGTCCCCTTCCAATGGGACATTTTCTGGGAGCAAAGGAATTTGGATGCGCGTGCGCACTTTATCAAGATCTTAAGGTATTCTAACCATCGGTTTGCGCAGTGCGACATAGGTCGAAAACCATAAGAATGGGGCAACTTAGACCACATCCAATTCTCCCTCCATAATCGTTTATGGGAGCTCTGTCATTTTCCTGTTGAGATGCTCAACGGTAGTGGAGCACAGATTTGGAGTCTTTTCCATTGGGGATTTTCTTGTACCATATGATTGCCCATTTTTAGACTTCGAGGGTGCACGTGTTTCAAAAACAAAGACCTCGGGCGTAGCAGGGTCGTCTCCAAGTCATTTCGTCATCATACTGGGCAAAACTACGTAACCCAACCCTGCGCGTCGCAACTCTTCCTCGAATCCCACGTCCAAACCAGACATAGGCACAAAATATGCAACGGAAATGAAAGAGATCAAAACAAATAATTCACTCAGAAATTAAAGGGAACTATTGTGACCCCATAGGTCATATTTATACTTGTGGCGCATCTTAAACGGTGCCTTCTGCATTAATCTGTCTCCATAAATGAAAAAATGGTCCCAAACCTGGAAAAATCGCTTCATTAAATACAACCTAGACACTCCCATAAATAGTAATAAATATGTGTTTTCCATATTTACTATTCCAATGGGTAGTTTTCAACACCTCTGTGACCTAGTCAACCTCCTCACATAGCTACTACACACGTGTCGCACCTTGCTGCACATATACTCCTGAGCTAACAACAACCATATGTAGATCGCCTCCCCCAACATAAGATTATTTATCTATTAATTCAAAGCAGAGCGAGTAGTGTCTTTTTCTTCCCTTAATAACTGCGAACTCTTCTTACATTTGTCATCCCAATGGAATGTCGCACCTTTTCTGGGTAATTTATTCATGGGCGTAGTTATCAACTCAAAGCTTTGAATGTGCTTCCTATAGTATCCAGTGAGGCCAATTATTTAGCGCACCTATCTCACATTTTCAAGGGGAGGGATAGAGGTTCCAGTGACAGTGTGTTGTCCCCTAGGTTTCATAACCGTCAGATTTATGCAGTTCATAATATCTTTCATCTTCACATCCCATGCTAGTGGAGCGCACTTGATTGCAGGCTTTTTTGTATAAAATATGACTTCTTGAATATTATGCAAAGCTTGGCCAATCTTATCAAAGCCACTCTCAAAGTTGAATGTTAGGATAAAGCTCTCTGTCAGTGCAAACCATTCACTAGTACCTCGGTGCAACTCTGTCTCCAAATACCATTTAGTAGGTACCTTCCCCAATGTGTGAATAAACATGTGGACCCATTCAGGTCTTGCTTCTACACCCAAAACCTGATTTCATCTAGCCAAATGTCTACGTGGATCATATTTTCCATAGTAGATGTCTTCCATTCTAATGGTTGGACATTCAAATCGTAACCTCATCATGCGTGAACATTCCTCCCAATTGCCCATGTTTTCCTTATGAGTTTCCCACCATCTTGCGAGAGTAGCGTGCAATCTAAGATCCAAGGCATGGAATCTCTGTCCTTCAGGCATAGTCCTTTCAAGCTCCCCTATAAACATGTTTATATCAGTTAATCCATCATAGTGCAACAATTCACGTACCTCAGATGTTATACATCACAAATATCTGGTCACACGATTGCAGCATACCGCATACACCTCATGCAACCGATTCTGCTAGTTTTCTAATTCGTCATCCGAATCGAAGAAAAAAAAAGAGCTATCCTTCTCCCAATTAAGATTTCCATCTGTTGTTGGGTTAATCCAATCTTCCTCTCGTAAGGTTAGCTTATATATTTGATCAATATCGCCATCAGCGTGCATAGGCTTCATATATATGTGTCCTTCTACAAGGTATAGAGGAATTATGACCCTGACTCTATTGCTTTCAAATTCCATTATTCTTTTATTCAAGTTTATGACACCATACGTGTCAATAGCCCAGTCCAACCCTAGCAGCGCAAGATAAGGATCAATATCATCTACAATTTGTATGACTTCAAATTCTGTCATTACTTTAACACCCTTGATATTGACTACAACCTGTGACAACCTCCCTAATGGAATGATCTTCCGCTGATTGGCCATGCATAGTTGAATGGTAGACCATTCCATCTTGGATTCTCCCATGCGCTGCCAAGTTTTCTTAGGTATAAAGTTCACATTTGATCGCAGATCTAGAATAACCTGGTCCATCTCATAAGCACCAATCTGTGCGGTCATATGCATCTCCCTACCAATTCCCTTATTATCCTTATATACTTTATTGACATATCACGGTTCTACCATTGGTTCTTTCTCTATGCAATTATGTATCAGCGCCTGAATATATTATATTGTCTTTTTGTTGCACAGTAACTTTATGCACGCTTGTAGAAATGGTTTAATCTCTTCATCTCCTCCTGCTTCTTTCATTGGTATACCAGATATTGATGCACTTCCCATTGCAAATTATTCATGCGCTTCAACAAAAGTATCCTTTTCACGATGTAGATCAGATCCTTCTTTGTTTTCAAGTGCCACGGATCCATACATTAGTGGCTGGTTGCTTTCCCTTATCTTCGTTAGTGCCTACATCGTTCCTCGTGACCACATTCACATTGGGAACTTCTTCATGGGTTTCTTCTCTAACCATATGAATATTTTGTGTTAGAGTCTTCGTATTCTTCTCCTGTATTTTAAAAATCAATACAGGACAATATTCCATCACATTATGAATTTTTCTACAATACCTACCTGATTTTTGTGCTAGATTAGGATAGTCACATGCATAGTGACTAACATCTCCACAGTTATAACAAATAACTTTTCCTTTTCCTCGATCATCTGATCTACCTACTCGGCATCTTCCTCTACCCTGAAATCCACCACGCCCAGAGGGAGATGCTGGTGAGGTAGGCTCAGCCTGCATCCTATATATTTTAGCTTTATCCAACATCATATCATAAGTGTGGCAGTGTTTCTCATCATGTCATAGTGATGAACAGAATCTGCAAAACAACTGGTTCAACTCAGGTTGATACTTTTCGATGCTTGGGTAGGAATCTGTGTCATGTAATCCAACGATTTGACAAATTGTGCACCATACAGGACTCTTCAATGGACTAGGACCTCCAGTGTTGAGATAATTACTGAAGACAGGACATTTAAATTTATGGTGCCCAGTAGCTTTACATTTTATACACCAGACCTCTACGTAGAACTCCTTTCCCTTATCTTTGCACAGGCTTTGAATCTCTAAATGCTTGGCTTCCAACTGATTCTAAATTTGTTGAGTCCCAAGAACAACAGGTGTTGGGGTAGATTCTAGCTTCATTGCAACCTCCACAGCCTCAGCTTGTGTGGAAATATTTTGCTGACATAAGGGCTCGCGCAGATGTGGGAGCAACATAGAAATAAACCATTCCTTATGTTGAGTATCATTGATGACAAATCCACCATCTCTGACAGTGCGCTTCAGCCTCTGGTCTGCCTCCCATACAGATTCATTAACCTCCTGATGAAACTCTTTCATTTCTGTCACAAGTTGCGTGTATGACTTAGGTTTCTTAAATTTCTCTTTTATGGCATCTTTTATTTGGTCCAAAGTGGCATTAGTGTTTTCTTCAACATACTTGATGTACCAATCTAATCAAAAATCTTGGAAAGCAGAAACTTGTTGTGCTTTCTTTATATAATAATTATTAACTTGTTGAGCCTTCCATGCGGCCTCGGTCACGAACAAAAAGTGCTCAGTATCTTCATTTCCAATGCCTCTGAAATTATGTAACTTCATCAACGCGACCATATTTTCTTCTGGGGGAGGTGGAGGTGGTGGTTGAGGTAGAATACACAGTGGAGTGGGTGTTTTGTGATATGAGTGTATAAGTGGAGTGGATGGGGTTGGAAAAAAACTCAACGGTTTGTGGTTTGATGAACCTTATTCTACAGAGTTAATAGGGCTAATAATTTTTGGTTCACCTTAACTATTAGATCTAGGCTTTAGAGGGCTATAAATAAAATTTTCTGGATCTTCGCGGTAAACTTTTACACTGCGCATAGTTAGGCCTCTTCGAGGAATTCAACCAATATGTTCACACAGAGGACCATGTTCACATAATAGCACCTTTAGCAACAAATTCAAAGAGCGTAGGAACTTACATCTAGGGCCTTTAAAAAATATTCTTTCTTCTTCAGAGTATGAAACAAATTGATCAATGGCAAATTTAGTCACAAATCCTCCTAAGAGGCGATCGATCCAATGATCTACTGCACGAGTGATCTTATTGTCTAACTTTTCTAATTGTTGAATCACTTTAGGAGTCCACTCAGTGATTGTGTCGTGCTTCACACATGTATTGAATTCAGTAAATCGTGACAACCACTCCTGCAACTCATTTTCAAAGGAGAAAAATAATATCTCATGAACTTCTATATAGAAGTATTTCTGTACCCACTTTTCGTCATATAGCTTAGTACTTTAATTCTCTTAGAGTGGGAATTCAAGGATCTTTCTATCCAACCAATCTTGAAATTCGTTTCACTATACGTGAGACAACATTAAATCTACCTCCAAATGATCCTGTTCTTGGCAACAGAACCATTTTTTGGGTTGAGGGGTCCTGACCCAGGTTCAGAGTTTATTGTGCAACCAACAAACCCTCCAACTATTGGCACTTTCAGCAGTGACCTGCTTGCACAGATCAAAGTCTCACCCAAAGCAGTATGGGGGGGTGTTGGAACCATGTTTTCGCGCACTAAGGAAGAAAATAATGAAGTGGCCCTAATCATATTGATTGCATACATATATCAATCATAAACAGATGTGCGCAATATAGAAGAATACTTATTAGATTACAGATGGAATCGCAGATCGCTTTAGCGCAAATATAACAGAACATAACTAGATCCAAATCTAAACAATTCATAATCACTTAATCAGACTCATCAATCATCAATATAACTTCATGCATAATTAACAAATATCTGTGCAGATATAAATAAGAAACACAAACGAAATGTGATCTTAAAACATGACAGATAACTCAGATCAATACACAATGTTTCACCCAAATTAGTCCTTCTATTAATTCAAATCCTTTCAGTACATCATAATTTACCCTTACACATTACCCTTGTGTGCACACAACGAACGGAGTCTGCACATAACCAGGACTAGGTCTCCGCGCACAAAACTAGCTGAAGACTTTCTACGCAACCCAGGCAAAACCTTACAAAATTATTACATAGACATAAACATTCAGATCATCATAATAGTCTAACTTGAACTACCTTTCACTTAGAATGGATCTATCTATTTATAGCATTCTAGCATGCAAATACTATGGCCTCAAACCATGGTTTAAGGCCCACAATTTACCCTTAAATCCTTTTACATCAAAATAAGGACTTTGACTTGCGCCTTGACTCATTCGTGCAACACACATATACAAATATTGTACAAAAATATACCTAAAAGTGTACCCGAAGGGACCCCGCTCCAACAGGTAACGATCCCTATTCCGAGGTGTGCTTATGGAATAAGGAAAATCGATGACTATGCTTCATGGGAGCAAGGGGTTGGGGCAATAACATAATATAGTGTTCAAAAATGAAAAAAATCTAGTAGGTGAAGTACACATAACCAAAGTTTGATGATCTTCCTAGTGATTTAAATATAAAGAATCTTATCTATGAGTTTCTTTCCTAGTGATTGATCTTGCCTAGTGATTAAGATATAAATAGGATTATATAGTCCTAGCGATTGATATCTCAATAATTTGAAAATATCTCATCCTATCACTAATAAAAATGATTTCATCTTGAACAAAGAGTCGTTGGATCGGGTTCATGTTGCTCCTGCAGAAACCCATCAGGTCCAGTTTCCTAAGTAGGGAAATATTTGTTATATGCTTCACATTTCTATAGTGGTTTTTGTATGGATTCAATATTTCGACCACCTTCTATTAAGTACAACATTCTTTGTTGCTCCATATCTTGGTTAGGTTATTCGATGTGGTTGGTCCAGTTTAGTTTTATACTTGAACTCTTCATGCAAATTTAGTTGTATGCAACCCGTTTATGGGATTTGACGAATAGAAATTTTCTCATGACTACAATTCATTTAGCTTGTTGTGTTAGGACCAGATAATTAAATTTGCATTTGAATTTCATCTAGATGTAATGTGGCCTTTTGAACTCAAAACCCATGAAATTACAATGTTTTTATTATATCCTAAGTGGACTAATCAATATGTGCGGATGGGGTTGTGGTTAAGTGGAGAACATGGTAGCATGCTAGGCCATCTGCCAAAGTTTCAATTCACCCAAATGAATGGTTAGACCAGGTCTCCAAAAGTACAAAGGTCCTTCATCCACACGACCATAATGACTACACACATAAAGAACAATTGGGAAGGTGGTACTATTTGGCTTCATTCACACATATTTTCATAATTTGGAGGGCCATGTTGCCACAACCATGGTAACTCCATTCTATGGAATTATTTGCTATCTCCACATTACCATGGATTCTGCAATATGCAAGCAAGAATGAACTTCACCAAGACAACTTCTTGTTTTTTATCAATTAAACACAAGAATTTATACATACAAAGAAACAAAGGGAGACAATTAAATTGTATAACTTCTCCATACAAGAATAACAGAAAAATAACTAAACATAAATATACAAAAATACCAAGGGATTAGTTTAACATCCCCCCTTTTTTATAATGGATATCTGACATATCAATTAAAGATCTAAACTTTTCAAAAATTTCACGTCCTAATACTTTGGTAAATATATCTCCAATTTTTTCTGAAGTAGGAAAATGTTTCATATGGATTTATTTGGCCTCTACATTATGTCAAATCAAATGATACTTGGTGTTGATACGTTTTGTTTGATCGTGGAACTTAGGATTTTTGGTCAATTGAATTGCAGAAGAGTTTTCGACAAATAGAGGAGTTGATTCTCTTTGTCTCTCCTACAAATCTTCAAGTATTTTCCGAAGCCAAATGATTTCCTTAGTGGCTTGAGCTGCTACAACATATTCAGCCTTAGTGGTAGAATCATCAAGAATCGATGGTTTGCGTGATCTCCAAATCATGGTTGTTGATCCAATATTCATCATATAACTAGAAGTAGAGAATCCTTTTTCCTTATCTCCATCAAAATTAGAATATGAATAACCATCAAGATGGAAGTATAAACCTTTGGAATATTTGGTGTCATAAGTTTTAGTTCCTTTTAAATATTTCAAAACTCTTTTTTCTAATACACAATGCCCCTCACAAGGATGATGAAAAAAACTGGAAAGTATTCTAAAAACATAGGTTATATCAAGACGAGTAATAGATAAATAATTCAAACTTCCAACAAGCTTCATGTACTTTGTTGAATATTCAAATGGTTTTCCATCTTCTAAAGTGATTTTCAAATTATGCTCCATTGGTGTATAAATGAGATTACAGTCCATCATACTCTATCTATTCAATAACTTACCAACATATTTATTCTGAGAGATGAAAATATGTTGTGGTTTTTTATGAATTTCAATTCCAAGATAATATTCATGTAAACCTAGATCTGTCATATCAAAAACCTTTTTCAACTCCTTTTTAATAGATGATATATATATTCATCATTGTTTCCTGTGATCATAAAATCATCAACATATACAACTAGATATACAACAGATCTACCAACTTTCTTAACGAAAAGAGTTGCATCATCTAGGTCAAAACGTTTATAGGTTTACTTTAGAAGATGTTCAGTTAGTTTCTCATGCCATTCTCTTGGCGCTTGTTTCTACCATACGAAGAATTCATTAGTTTTCAAACCTTTTGTTCTCTCCCTTTAACAAAAAAACCTTATGGCTAATCATAACTAGCAGCTTCTTCAAAACAAGTAGGTTCACAATCGACATAAAAATTAAATTCACAATGAGAAAAGTTACCTGAGGAACTTCCAGTCTTAAAATCATCATATTTCTTCGGAAATGTTCAAATATGAGTTGATATTCAGAAATTTTGTATACGAAGTTTCTCTTCTTCTTAATCTATCTCAGTTCCTTCCATTTCTGTCGTTTTCAACTCTGTTGCCGCTTCTATCCCTGTAGTGTCTGTAGAAACATTTTCATCAACCAATTTCTCAACAACAATAGAATTATAATCATTGAGAGAAGGAAACTCCACAAACTAATCTAATATAGGAATCCCCCCTTGAGGATGTGGAAGTATATTATCTTATTCATAATAAAATTTTTGAGGCATAAAATTTTCTATCTGATTAAGTTGTCTATCAACAGTGAGGGAATATTTATTAGATTCAAGAAAAATTACATCTCTTGACAAAATACACTTCTTGTTCTCTTCATCATACAATCTATATGCCTTAAAAGTCATAGAATACCCTAGAAACATACATTGTATGCTTCGCTCACTCAACTTATTCCTCTGCTGTTTAGGAATCAATACATAACATTGAGAACCAAAAATTCAGAAATTTTTAATAGAAGGAAGAAGATTGTAATATATTTCATATGGAGTTATGTTTTTAATGATAGAGGAAGGACACCAATCTCTAGTATATTCTGCACAGATCACTACTTCTCCCAAAAACATCAATTTTACATTCTTTAAAAACATCATTGACCTTACCATACTAAGCAATTTTCTATTCATTTATTCTACAACACCATTTTGTCATTGATTATATGGTATTATGGTCTAGTGTTTGATGATGTTCTCTTGCAAATATTTTTCAAAAACATGTGAAGTATATTCTCCCCCATTATTAGTTGTTATAGTACCAATATCAATATGAGCTTCATTTGCGATCAAGAGATGAATTTTGTTAAACATATAAAAAACTTGTGATTTTTATTTAAGTAAATAAACCCAAAACATCCTCTAATAATCATTAATAAAAGTCAATATGTATTTATTTCCATCTGTATTTGGTACAAGAATAGGTCCACATAAATCAGAGTGTATGAGGCTTAATTTCCTTGTGTCTCTAGAATTAGAATTCTGAAATGACTGTTTTTTATGCTTGCACAGTATACAAGAATTACATGGGGTCAATTTTATGGGAACTATTGGAAGTCCTTTAATCCCGTGTTGTTTCATAATTAATATTACCAAAGCATGTATGCCACAATAAAGAATATGACAAAGTATCATTTTGCTTAACCAAATAATTTTTGTTCAATGCAACAAACAACATACCTTTCAAATTCAACAATTTATCTTCTTCCACACCAGTTATTACAGTTTTTATTGTCAGCTTCTCTTATAACTTCAATAATAACTAAATTATCTCCAATTGAAAATGTGAATCATAAAGCTATTTTAATTATGTTATGCCATCACATGTTATTTTAATTTGAGCAATGTATCTACTTACCTCTTCTGAGACTAAAGTTGAGGTTAAGGCACAGGCATTCCTATCCTTACTTTGCTAGATTGCTAACTATTTCTCCTCATCGGGCTGATCTGGTCCTTTACAGACTCCATGCAATAAATCATTAAATATAAGATTATTTTTAACCTTCCTAAACCATTCCTGGTTATTTTCCTTTCCAAAAAGGACAACCTCAATTAAAGAAACCAAGGAGTTCAACTTTTAGAACTACGAAAAATATATGTTTTAAATCATTGGCACATTTTTTTTTTTAAAACCCCTACCGCAATCATAGAAAAAAACCTATATTTTTATCTTAGAAATCAAACCATTTTGTGCTTTTGTTTTAATCACAATCTCAGACACAAATTTATCTTAAAAAAACAACCCGTTTTAATTTGCATATTCAACAATGTTCAATGATTTTGATTCAACCACAATGAGGCACAATATTTTCTTAAAAAACTGTGTTTTTAACTTAATGATCAAAAGTTGGCGCTAGAATTTATTCTGCACTAGGTTCGATGCTATTCCACAACATCGTCTTCATTCCAACATGGATGAAATACACTAAAAAAATTGCACTCAGAATTTTCTCATCGAAAAAAATCCTGGCTCCAAACGCTGGTAGTTACCTCCACAACGAAGATTCTTCCCAAAAGCCACAAGTTTTTTTTTGCCACAACACTACAATTTTAATGTAATTTGATAACACCTTCGATCACATCTCAACCACTAGTAGTTACCTCAACAACGAGGTTCGAACTTACTTTTACCTTAACCTCTGCACTTAGCAAACCCTCACATGAGACGGGGTCTGGTTGATCACTTCACCTCTATAATCCCTCTACACCATAGATCATGCAATAAAACAAGGGTCGTATCCCCTCTACACGTAGATGCAACCTCCTCGTTTATCATGAAATCAAACGTTGCAAATGCAATAGGAGTTCGCAGCAAAGCCACAACACCACGAAGCCTTCACAACATGGATTATGCTCGAAGTTCAAACCGCACACTCCATTGCCTTCGAGAACCGGATCTCAATGCCCATTTCGCAACAAGTACACCTTATTCACTCGCTTTGAAGCAATGGAGAATTTAGTGTTTTCACATGGAAGATATATTTAGTACCTATTTTTCTTCATGGAATTACAGTTGGATTATAGACATAGGTGCCACTTGTCATATGATTTTTAGAAGAGATTTGTTTGAACAATTCATTGACAATATTGATAGAGTAGTGTATTTTGTTGATAATTCTCAAATAAACCCATCAGGGACTGTTTCAATTTAGTTAAAAATTCTGAATTTCAGATTATACTTTGAATGATTTTCATTACATTCCACAATTCTAGAGGAATTTATTATCTCTTATAAAAATAAGATAGTAGGGAAATTCAATTCACATATTTGATGGTAAAGTATAAATTAGAAGAGCAGCTTCCAATAAAACTATAATGACTGGTGTGGAAGAAGATAAATTTCCAAAGTTGAAAGGTATGTCGTATGTTGCATTGAACACAAATTATTTGGTTCAAAAAAATGAAACTTTTTCATCTTCTTTATTGTGGCATGCACTATTCGTTCATATTAATTATGAAAGTATTAGAACTATGAAACAGTGGTCGATTAAAGGACTTCCAACAATTCCTAGAAAATTGACTCCATGTAATGCTTGTATATTGGGAAAGCATCACAAACAATCTTTTGAAAATTCTAATTCTAGAGCTACAAGGAAATTAAGCCTCATACACTCTAATTTACGTGGACCTATGCTTGTACCAACTGCGAATGGAACTAAATACATAATAACTTTTATTGATGATTATTTGAGGATGTGATGGGTTTATCTGCTTAAAGAAAAATCACAAGTTTTTGATGTGTTTAAAAAAATTCATCTCTTGATTACAAATTAATCTCATTTTAATATCGATACTATAAGAACTGATAATGTGGGGAGAATATACTTCACGTGTTTTTGAATATTTTTTGGAAGAGAATCACATCAAACACCAGACCACAATACCATATAATCCAAAACAAAAAGGTGTTGCAGAACGAATGAACAAAACATTACTTAATATAGTAAGGTCAATGATGTTTTTTAAGAACGTAAAATTGATGTTTTGGGGAGAAGCAGTGCTCTGTGTAGCATATATTAGAAATTGGTGCCCTTCCTCTATCATTAAAAACAGAACTTCATATGAAATTTGGTATAATTCTTTTACTGTCGTTAAAGATTTCTGAATTTTGGGTTCTCAATGTTATGCTTTGATTCCTAAATAATAGAGGAATAAGTTGAGTGAATGAATCATAAAATGTATGTTTGTAAAGTATTCTATGACTTCTAAGGCATACCGATTGTATGATGAAGAGAAAAAGAAGTTTATTTGCCAAGAGATGTAATTTTTCTTGAATCTAATAAATATTCCCTCTCTATTGATAGACAAATTAATTAGATAGAAACATTTTTGGCTCAAAGTTTTTATTATGAATCAAATAATATGTTTCCATGTCCTGAAAGGTGGATTCCTATATTAGATCATTTTGTTGATTTTCCTTCTCTCAATGATGATAATTCCACCTATGATGATAAATTGGTTGATGCAAGTGTTTCTACAGACATGCCACAGAAAGAAACGGAAATAGAGTTGACACTGACAGAAATGGAAAGAAATGAGATAAATGAAGAAGATGAGGAACTTCCTACACAACCTTTGCAAATATCAACTCGCATTCGAAAATTTTTGAATAAATATGATGAGTTTAATACTGGAAGTTCCCCGCGTAACTATTCTCATTGTGAATTTAATTTTTCTGTGGATTTTAAACCTACTTATTTTGAAGAAGATGCTAGTTATGATTAGTGCAAAAGATGAAATGAAAAATGAATATGGTGCTCTCATAAAAAATGGCACATGGAGGCTAGTGGATCCTCATGCTGGCATCAAACTATTCATTTCAAATGGATTTATAAGACTAAGTATACAGTTGATGGTTCACTAGACAAGCACAAGGCAAGACTTGTAGCTAAGGGATATGCAAAGAAAGAGGGTATTGACTATACAAATATATTTTATCATACAAATAAATGTGGAACTATTAGATCTTTGTTTCCTATTGCAGCTAAGACAAAATCGAAAATTCATCATATGATTGTCAAAAATACTTTTTTAAATGGAGACTTGAAAGAAGATGTTTACATGTTTTAGTAGAAGGTTTTTCTATTAAAGGAAAAGAACAAAAGGTTTACAAAATAATGAACTCTTTTTATGGATTCAAACCACTGCCATGAGCATGGTATGAGAAACTTACTGAAAACATTCTAAAGTTAAACTATAAACATTTTGAACTAGATGAGGAAACTCTTTTCGTTAGGAAAATTGGTAGATCAGTTTTATATCTAGATGTATATGTTGAAGATTTGATGATCACAAGAAACAATGATGAATATATATTATCTATTAATAAGGAACTGAAAAATGTTTTTGATATGAAAGATATAGATTTACTTCATAATTTATTATCCTGGAATTGAAACTTATAAAAAACCACAACATATTATAATCTCTCAAAATAAATATGTTGGTAAGTTATTGAACATATATAGTATTATGGATTGTAATCCTATTGCTACACCAATGGAGCATAATTTGAAACTCACTTCAGAAGAGGGAAAATCATTTGAAGATCCAACAAAGTACAAGAGACTTGTTGGAAGTTTGATTTATTTATCTATTACGCATCATGATGTAACCTTTGTAGTTGGAATAGTTTCCATGTTTTTGTATCACCCTTTTCAAGGGAATTGGGTAGCAACAAAAAGAGTTTTGAAATATTTAAAAGGAACTCAAACTTATGGCATCAAATATTCCAAACTTTTAGACTTCCGTCTTGTCAGTTATTCAAATTTTGAATTTGATGGAGATAAAGAAAATGGAATCTTTACTTCTGTTTATCTGGTGAATCTTGGACCAACGACCTTCAGTCGGATATCATGCAAACAATCTATTCATGATAATTCTACCACTGAAGCCGAATATGTTACAACGGCTCAACCCACTAAGGAAATCATTTGGCTCTGGAAAACACTTGAAGATGTGCAGGAGAGACAAAAAGCCTCAAATTATTTATTTGTTGACAACTCTTCTGCAATTCAATTGTCCAAGGAATCTAAGTTCCATGATTAAACCAAACATATCAACACCAAGTATCATTAGATTCGATTTTATGTAGAGGCCAAAACAATTCATCTGACACATTATCCTAAGAAATTGCAGAGATATTTTTCCAAAGCATTAGGATGTGAAAATTTTGAAAAGTTCTAATCTTTACTTGGCATGTCAGATATCCCTTCGGATTAAGGGGGGATGTTAAACTATTACTTCGGGTTTTCTTTATATTTACGTTTAGTTATTTTTCTGTTATTCCTATATGGAGAAGTTATACAATTTAACTGTCTCCCTTGGTTTCTTTGTATGTAGATTTTCTTGTGTTTAATCAATAAAGAACAACTATTTGTCTTGGTGATGTTCATTCTAGGTCTCACAAGTCCACCATACAATAAGATGAGGTTGAAATTGGAAGTATGTGATTGGTACGGAAGATTTAATGAAGTCATGGATTGTGGAAATTTGTATGCTAATTTTGAATGCTTATATTTCTGAAATTAATGTTTCTTGCCACATATTGGTGTTT
Source organism: Pinus albicaulis (assembly GCA_034641835.2). Lineage (NCBI taxonomy): Eukaryota > Viridiplantae > Streptophyta > Pinopsida > Pinales > Pinaceae > Pinus > Pinus albicaulis. The sequence continues at coordinate 691,202,493 of CM076576.1, read as the reverse complement.
GGAGTTGTGTGCATTTTATGACAATGAGCTGGTATTCCTTGTGGAAAAGTTCCCTTAGCCCTTGTGGGATAATTGTTTTAGTTTATAGCTGCACATCTATTTCTAAGTCAATTTATTGGTCCTTGAAAGTATGATAAACTTGGGTTGAGTAGTTCTTTGGTGTTTAGTATTCTTTCTTCACTATAATACGGTTGCTCACTTTGGGGAAAGCAATGAAGAGTGTCATTACAATAATCTTCCACCTATAATTTCATTTCATTCTTTGAATTAATTTTTATTAACCAAATATTATTGGATTAGGATGCCAATTAGTGTATATATGGTGATATGTGGTGGTAAGATGAGAAGTCTTTTACACTCGATAGCAATTTCATTATTCAATCATTTAAAGAACCAAAAAAAACTTGTCACAATATGTATATTGATATTAACCATTCAGATTTAAAATAGATCATGTATATTTAAGTGATGAAATATTCAATAAAAATACTTTTTTAATTCTAGAGAGAGTAATATTAACAATGAACCCATCTTGCAATTACAATTTATCATCTCAATTTTGCAAAGTTTAAATTCTAAAGTATTTCTCATAAAAACAGTGATCGATAAATAGATTGCATAAATGTTTCACTTTTATCTTTTAAGTTACTATTTCCTACACTCAGGCCTTGCATTTCCTTTGCAACTGTGGTGCAATTGCTAATTTAAAATCAATTCTTAGCAAAAACAATCAAGGTTTCAATATTTATGTCAATAAACAATAGAGCTCTGCTATTCTTTGGCTGATCCTTCCATGCGCTGGAAACATCCCCACACCTAAAGGTCTATTGCCCTAAAAAGACTTAATGGTGTATTTCTGTTTCGCCTCAAGTGAAAACTGTATACACCGTCGAATCTGTGGTAGCCTCCTCTCTGAAGGGCTTCGAAATTCTTATATTTGGTTGAATCTCCAAACAACATACTATCCGGACACTCTACCTACGCAACACTTCGCAGGAAGCCCTGAAACCATTATTTACTGCAGAGTTTTATAAGCACTTTATAATAAGTTTTCGTGAACAAGAATGACACGCATAACCAGCTCGATTCAACCATTTGACATTTCTCTTCCTTTTATAAAATCAGAAATTTAACGACTCATTAGTTGACAAATTTCTTTTGTTTTGCTCGATTCAACCATTTTACATTTCTCTTGTTCTTCCTAAATCGAAAATTCAAAAACAAATTTCTCTTGGAAACATACATGTAAAATATATGAAACTTTTCCTATACAATTCTACACAGTTGTTCCTTCCAACTGTACAAACATTCATAGCTGGTCAACGTTTCAAACTGCTTCCCTTGACGAAACTGAATGTCAATGGATACAACCATTATCATATTTCAACAGCTAAGAGACGGGCAAGCAAAACGCATAAGGTTTTTTAGTTCAATTATCTTAATTATTTAAAAAGAAGACGAGACTAAAAGGAGAGGTGGCTTCCCCTTGCTTTTCATCGAAACTCCGAATTCACAACGAAACTTAGTCTCTCGCTATTACATATGACCAAAAAAATCAATAATAAATCTCCGTTCTGGGAGTTTATTTAAAATTATTAATTTGTCCACAATTCTCCGTCCTGCTACTGTATTTAACATTTAATTTGCCGACAATATATCTGACTTTGCACTGGACTTTGCGTCGCTCATAATTTTGAGTGACATTTTTCTCCATATTTATATCTAAAATGTTTTTCATCGGCTAACAAGCAACTTCCATTGTGTTTAAGTAAAGATAATTTACTTTCTGCACAAATGGTCTGACTTTGGACTTGATATCTGTCATTTGAGATATATTTTATTTATATTTATCAGTGTAAAGGTGTTTTATAATTTATTATTGCAGATAACTTGTAGTTTTTATAAGTGTAAATATTTAATTATTGGTTGAGATGCTATAATGTTCATAAATAAGATGTAAATATTTAAATGTTAGTAAATGTAATAATAAAAATAATATAAGAGATATTATTGGTTCAATTAAATATATATATAGATAAATTTAATAAAATGATTTAATATATTTATTATATATTGATTTTTTTCATCAATAAAATTATAAATAATATTTTTCACAAAAATATTACAATGTGTATTTTACATTAAAAGAAATTTAAATAAAAACGGTTTATATTTATTTGGTCAGAGAGTTATTCCATAGCCAAGAAAACAAAAATGAATATACATGTTTAGTTAATTTGAATTTAAAACATTATAAGAATGAATAATATCAACCTCACACATGTCTTTGATATTAATTTACATAAGATAAACTATTTGAATATCTTGCTAACTAATTTACTTTATATATATATATATATATATATATATATATATATATATATATATATATATAGTTTGAAAACAAAATATTTTAATGTTTCATATAATAAAATATTTGATGTTCAAAGGAAAATAGTAATTGAAAATTAAAAAATAATATAAACAATACCAGGTACATCCTACTAATAATAAAAGGCATATATTACATTTATTATTAATATAAATTAATAAATAATATTTTAAAATATTCATAATAATAAAAAAATCAGTGTGGATCATCAACAAAATAGTTTGATATGGAGGGTTAAATAATATTGAAGTATATTTAAAAAAAAAAATTAATATCTATAATGTAGTCCATAGATAAAATGTCTCAATGCATATGTTGGGTAAAATATTTTACTCTCAAATATGTATATTTTATTATTTCTTAGAAAAAGTCATCTATATATCATATAAGCAATTGGAAAAAATAAGTATTTTTGGTTGAAACGTTTTGAATCTCTGAACTCGCCTCAAAACTCAATGGTTGTGGACTAGTAAATCATGCGAACACTCACTCACACTTCTAGAGATCCAAGGAAATGAAATTCTTCCATTCACATATTTGTAATTTTGGAAATCAATTAATTCTTCAAGTTACGGAGCTTGCCAAAATCTTGTTCACATCTTTCATATTTGATTGAGCTTGACTTTTTGAAGAAATCAAATCACTCATTCCACTAGAATTTTGATAATTTCAAATATGATCACCTTCGGGAGGCCCCACAACTTGTTCAAACCAATTTTTGGAAAATTTCAACACCAGACTTCGCCAATATCAATTTAATTCCAAATGAGTGTGCAAATCCAAATAATTTTTCGTGTTTTCCATGGTTGCATGGACAACATTAAGCAGATTCGGTCAGTCACACACACAACATTTCCAGCCAACGACTAGGAATTTTTGGTTGCACTAATGACCCACCATCCATGCGGCTGGGGATAGGATAGAGTAAAACATGATATCTAGCTATCAAACTTGCAACAAAGCTTCAAGGGATCATGTCAACCACCAAATCAGCCTTCCAAGCTCATTGTGACATCAAGAAACTAGCTGCATAGCTTCAACAAGGATCCACATACATCATCAACTAGACCTATAACACACATGAAACTCAGCTTCAAATGAGGCCTTATTACCTCATAGCATCTCTTTTACATACCTTATAAGACTTATGACTAATATTTACATTAGGATGAAAACCCTCAACAAGTGTACACCAAACTCATGATGATACATGGGGACTCATGAGTACATACTTCAACAAGTGACATCAATGGAAACACAAATATGCGAACAAACTCCCCCTTTGCCATTGATGTCAACCTGTAGCTACCGAAAATAAATATGAGATTCACATACATCAATTTGAACCGGAGCACATACACAACTCATATTGTATCCCCCTTTGACATCAATGGAAATTGGTTTTAAGAGAAAATACATGACAATAATGTGATACATAGCAAAAAATGAAGTACTCCCCCTAAAGGGCTACAACAAATAATTCCCTTGAGTTGTTGAGCATTCTCCCCCTAAATATATTTGAGACCACACCATCTTGAAGAAGCAATGTATGTGAAGAAGCATTTCATCTTGAAATCAAGTAAGAAGAAGCAAGAAAACAGTTCATAATGCATTGAAAAGCATGCAAACAACCATCACCACCCATTCTCCAATTTTTTCAACTTAAAGTGCTCTTGGTGGTAGCTATATGATAGCAGAAAAATCCATGAAAAAATGTTCAATTCCTTTGAAAAGGAGTAACACCCATCAACTCTCTAAGATATTCAAATTGCTCCCTTGGAAGCGGCTTGGGGAAGATATCTACAATTTGTTCATTTGAAGCAATATATTCCAACTGCGCAACCTTTTTGGCCACTTTTTCTCTTATAAAATGATATTTGATTGTTATTTTCTTGGTCTTATAATGAAGAACCATATTTTTGGAGATGCTTATTTCACTTTTGTTGTCAACCATGATGGGAATATGTTGTTCATACTCAACATGCATGTCTTGAAGAGTTTTCTTCATCCGTAAGATGTGTGTACAAAAAAAGTCCCAAAAAGTGAGTTGATCTTGAAGTAATTTTCATGTCCTCAATACTACCAGCCCAATCAGCATAAGTAAAAGTAATTAAATTAAAATGTTTACCTTTGGGATGTCATAATCGATTGTCAAGAGTTCCTTGAAGGTACTTGAAGATCCATTTTATAACATTAAGACGAGTCTCCTTAAGATAAGCTTGAAATATTGAGACCAATCCTACATCTTGCATTATATGAGGGTTAGAAGAAATTAGATAAAATAATTTTCTAATCATGGAACGATACATGGACTGATTTACCTCTGGTGATTCATCATATTTACTCAATTTACAATCGGTAACCATAGGAGTGCACATTGGTTTGCAATATTTCATGCCAAAATGTTAATTTCTATTTAAGATACTTAGATTGAGAAATAAAAATCTATTTTTCATCTTGAATAACTTGTAAACCAAGAAAGAAAGTAGGCTCACCGAACATTGACATCCCAATTTTTTTTTGCATTTCCTTTGAAAACATTTGGCCCATCTTCTCCAAATCACTCCCAAAAATAATATAATCTACATACACATGACTTATTAGAAACTGATCATCTTCAAATTTGATATATAAATTCTTGTCTGTCGATCCCTTTTTGAAGCCTTCCTGTTGTAAATGTTTGTCTAGCTTTGCATACCATGATCTTGGAGCTTGTTTTAAGCTATCATTAGAGGAAATTTCAGCCTAAAAGTGTCCATGAAATTTTCTTGTAATTTCCATATTATAATATGTAAACCAATAAAAATTCTACAAATTTAAAAAGAGTTACATGTAAATATTTTAGAGGGAAAATAAGAAAAACTACATTTTTTAATTGTGTTTTTGGCTTATCTTCTTATAGGTTTACTCAAATTTCAAGTTTAGACACTCATTAGATACAAAATTAAATTCCACATCCAACGAGTACCCATTATGCATACTTTTGAGAAGACCCACCTTGATAAAATTGCAGATACGTTAAAAAAGCGTGTTTTAATATGCTTTTTAATGTATCTATAATTTTTATGAATGGGGGTACTCTCAAAAGTATAGATAATTGGTACTCGTTTGATGTGGATTTTAATTCTGCATCTAATGAGTGTCGAAACTTGAAATTTGAATAAACCTATAAGGCGATAAATGAAAATTAAAAATATATATATATATATATATATATATATATATTGTTTTCCCTCCAAAATTCATAACTCTTATTTTATTATTTTTCCTTCAGAGGCCAATTTTAGGGTAAAATTTCCTCTAATGAAATAACCTTTTTCAACCTGTCCACTAGATTCTCATCATTGCCTAGTAAGAAACATTCAAGTTTCTCTATATAAACTTCCTCCGTTAGATCACCATTCAAGAAAGATGATTTTACATCCATTCAATAAGCTTTAATTTCCTTGTAGCATGCAGAGAACAAAAAAATTCTTATAACATCTAATCTAGCTAGAGGTGCAAACATTTCATCGAAATAAATACCTTTTGTCCATGAGTATACCCTTTGCACACAAGTGTTTCTTTGTTCCTTACAAATTTTCCCTCTTCATCCAACTTGTTCTTGAACACCCACTTGGTTCCAATGATTTTTTTGTCCTTTGGCCTTGGCACAAGCTCGCATGTATTTTCCTTCCTAGTCTTATCTAATTCTTCATTCATTGATTTTCCCCAATGTTGATCTTATTTAGCCTCATTGAAGCTTTTGGGATCTATTTGAGATAATAGTGCAAAATGTGCTTCATTGAAGCTATCTAATAACTTCCTCCTTCTTTGCACTTCAAACATTTTGTTTCCAATAATTTGACATTCCGCGTATTTCTTTTGGGTTTCATTTGGTGGAGCCTTCTTTGTAGTGGAGGTATTTTTCTCTTCTTCCTCTTCTTCCAAAATTTATTCATCCTAATATTCTATGAAATCATGATTAACTGCAACGTCTTTGGAATCATTAGATTTAGAAAAATCTTCATCAATAACAATATAAATACCTTTACCTTATTGGGTCTCTTGTTGTGGAATTTGTATCCCTTTCTCTTGAAGGAATAGCCAGGGATTATACCTTCATCAACTCTTGGTTTGAACTTTCCAAGTTTTTCTTTTGTCCTCTTGATGTAGCATTTGCTCCCAAATATTTTGACATGGTCAACTTTTCCTAGTCTTCCTTTCCACAACTCATATGGAGTTTTGTCATTCTTAGCCCTAATAAGAACTCTATTGTCAAAATATATTGTTTTTTGAGTTTCTTCTCCCAAAAAAGTACCAGATACACCACCTTCACCCAGCATAGCTCGTGCCATGTCTTAGAACAACATGTTTTTCGTCTCCGCTAAACCATTTTTTGTGGTGTTCGGGCTATGTAGTATTTACTCTTGATCCCATGCTCCTCACAATAATAATTAAATTTTTTCGACATGAACTCACGTCCTCTATCATATCTAAGACACTTTATCTTCAAACCAATTGCATTTTCAACAAGTACGTTAAAATATTTAAACTTGTTAAATGCTTCTGATTTTTCTTTCATGAACATAATCCATGAGGCTCTAGTGAAGTCATCAAAAAATAGTATGAAATATCTCTCACCTCTTGGACTTTGCTTCCTTGTAGGGCTACATGCATCTGCATTCAATAGCTCTAATGGTTTGCTCGTAGTGAAATCTTTGGATTTGAAATGAACTCATGTTTGTTTCCCAAGTTGGAATGACTTGCATATTGTGTTATATAGTTAGCGAACCCTTGTAATTATCTAACTTCTCCAATATTGCTAATCTTGACTATAAAAATTAATTTGACCCAATCTTCTATTCCATAGCCAATATTATTCTATTTTTCAATTCCAAAAACTATGTCTAGTGTCATAAAGAATATACATGTTGTTATCACTTCTAATGGCCTTTGCCACTATATTTCCTGATTTAGCAATTCTGATCTTGCACTCTTTAGATATGAAAGTCACATCATTCCCATTGCCACACATCTTAATCACACTAAGGATATTTTTCTTCAATCCATGAACATAAAACACATTTTTTCTTCTTCCAATTATCTCTTCAAGAAGATGATGTCTTCTTCATGAGTACATGCAATGGGAGCTCCATCAGTATTCTTCTTCAAATATTCATTTCTTTCTCCAACTCGGCCAAATAATGTTGTTGAACCACAATTTCTTGTAGAAAAATTTCCTTTAATTTCTCAAGCTCATCGAATTAGATCTTCAATAATTATAAATTAAATAGGGTTTATTTCCCTTTAGTTTGTGCATTTCCTCCTTCAACAACTTATTTTTATTTCTATATTTTCTTAGTTCATCAAGTGCAGTAATGAGCTCACCTTCATAATCAATTTCACCATCCTTAAGATATGATTCATCTTCGGAACCAAGGGCCATGAGAACACATTCATTGTGCTATTCTTCTTCTGATGAATATTTCTCACTACTTTCATATAAAATATCACTTTATTATTTGGAGTAGTAACTCCTTCTCTTTTGAGCTTTAGATTTTCAAAAATTATTGGTTTTATCCTTGCTCTTCATATCCTTCTTCTTCTCCTCCTTTTAACTTCTTTTGTTTGGACATTTTTCAGCAAAATTTCCAACTTCTCCACATTCAAAACACTTTAAAGGAAGCATGTATTTATACTTTCCAGTACCTCTCTTTAATTTATTGACAAACTAAGAAAATTATTCATCAGTTCACTATTAGCGTATTCTTCTTCTTCCTTGATTTTTTTTGAAAGTATATTGAGCTTTTTGGTAAGATCCTTGACCTTCTTGGAGGTCTTGAATGAAACTTCACTAGATTTACATTTCTCTTCTACAATACGCATCTCATAAATTGAAATAATTCCAAGCAATTTCTCCATAGTGAGAGTGCTCAAATCACATATTTCATCAATAGCACAAACCTTGGGGTTAAATATTGTTGTTAAATACCTCAAGATCTTCTGAATAATGACTTCATCTTTAAATTTTATATTTATGCTATTGATCAGATTGGTCACTATTTGAACTCTTCTGAAATATTCTACAAAAGTTTCATTTCCTTCATTTTTACTCTCTAAAAACTTTTCCTATAGGTTTGGAGCTTCACTTTCTTCACCTTTTGATCACCATCATAGCTATTCTCAAGTTTGTCCCAAACTTCGTTAGCTTATTTGCAATGCATGACTTTTATCGGCTCATTCTCTCTAAGTGTTGCAATGATGGTATTTTTGGCTTCAGAATTTTTTTGATACTTATTTTTATCAATAGCTGAAGGAAGAAAATTAGGAATACGATATCTAGACACCACAGGAGAGAAGAAATAAACACCTAAACTAATGAGGTGACCCTCCATTCTCATCCTCCATAATTTGTAGTTTTCATCATAAAGAATTGGAACTTTCAAATAATGGCCAACCATTTTCCCTTCTCAAATTCTCCTTTCAGTGATCAAGCTACAACAAAAGAACTAGCCCGGATACCAATTGTTAGACAAAAGTAATACCGAGAAGCCGAGGGGTGAATCAGTATTGCAAAAATATAAAAAAATTTCCACAAATGAAACTTATTCGAAATTAAGTTCAGAATAATATAACAATATCATTCACATGAAAAATACAAAAAAACCATCACATGTATATAATTATATTTTAGGCAGAAAAATCCTCCTCCGAGGAAAAAACCACTTAATCTTTTGCTGCCTCTTTTTATTATCTATTGCTTCAAAATATTCTCATTTACATTACACCAAATACCACCCACTAGAAATGGAGCACCCACCCCTTGATTGGAATGATAAATGTCATCCAAAACCAACTGGGAGCACCAACTCCTACAATAGAAAATTAATATTCACTTAGATTGAATCCCCCACTCCAAGTAAAAAAAAATATTCTATAATAAAATATGATTCAGAACTAAAAGAATTGCTGCATAGATAAAACACTCAACAAATAAGCACACTCATTGAGCCACACTTTCACACTCCAATTGAGAGAACAAATGTCTCCACACACACTCTCCATACTGGGCTTAAATCTCTACACACAACTTTGAAACACTGTTGAAGAATAATACCTAAAGAACACTACAATTATGAAGCTTTGAGCTCACTGCAAAACTCATTGGTTGTGCACTAGTAACTGATGGACACTCACTCAATCACATTATTAGAGATCTAACCAAATGAACTTATTTCCTTCACATATTTTTAACTTCTAAAATCAATTAATTCTTCAAGAGATGGAGCTTTTCCCAATCTGGTTCACATCCTTCATATTTAATTGAGCTAGAATTTTTTATCAAATCAAGAAACTCATCCACTAGGCTTTTGATAATCAAATTTCATCACCTTCTGTAGGCTCCACAACTTGTTCTGACCTTTTTATGGAAAATTCTGACACTGGACTTCACAAATATAAATTTAATTCCAAATGAGCGCGCGAAATCCATATATTTTTTCATTTTTTTCCTTAATCACACTCAAACACTGAGAAAATTTGAACGGTCGCATGCAAAACACTTCCAACCAATGATTAGGACTTCTTAGTCGCAATGATGACACGTCATCCATAAGACCGTGGCATATGATAGAGTAAAACATGATATATTTCCCTCAAACTTGAAAAAAATATTCAGGCGTTCATGTCAACCTGCAAATTAGCCTTCCAAGCCCATCATGACATCAAGAAACTAGCTGCATAACTTTAGCAAGACTCCACATACATCATCAACTAGACCTTTAGCACACATGTAGCTCAACTTCAGATGAGGCCTTATTACCTCATGACATATATTCTACATACATTATAATACTTATGACAACACTTTACATCAGCATTACAATCCTAAACAAGTGTTCAACAAACTCAAGATGATACATTGGGACTCATGAGTACATACTTCAACAGGTGACATCAATGGAAACACAAATAGGCCAACAATGTGTTGTGAAAAACTATTTATTATTGGTACCAAACCCTTAGGTATTCCAAAAAAAATCTTGTACATTCTTAAAATATCTTCTTTCCTTCCAGCCTTAAGAAACACATGGAATCCTGCATGCTCATTTTCTAGAAGTTGATTTCTATAATTATGGGAAAGGAGTTGATTTTGTAATTTCTCTAATAGCTTTATGCTGAGTGCTTGAGAGCAAATATTGGGAAACTCTATCCTTCTCATTTCTAAAACATTCCTCAACCTTTAGAAAATATTTAGGACAAGAGTGCTCTAAAATTCATAAATCAAGCTTTCGAGAATAATAAATTTTAGTCTCTTCCAACATCTAAACTTCAAAAGAATTCTCATATGAATCCAAGCTATCTATTCATATTTTCAAAAAAAAAATCCAAAATTCTTATATTATAAAATCATCATGCAAGATAAAGACATAATTTCAATGTTTTTTATGGGATTTACAGAAGCATATAATGAAATGATAAATAATAGTGCAATTTCTTGTTGTCTCCTATCAATCATTCCTGAAATATTTTCTTAACCATTGGAAAATATTAGGCTTTTTATATTGGTTTCATATCAGGTTTGAACATCCCTTGAATTCTCTCAACACATCCAACCAATAATTCTTGAATATGTAACGTCCTTTTACTTTTCATGATACGAACTAGTGTTGCTTCAATCATAGTTACCAAGTTCAGTCGTACTGGAAAAAAAAATCGTAAATACATTGGTTCATTCGTCATTTTCCAATTCGGTATGGTGCGCTGTGGCTCGGAGATTTAAATTTCAATGATATCAATGCTTTCCACCAGCTGTTAGTGTTCAGTGTGAGTTCCTGTCTATGACTTGAACATGATAAAGAGCTGGACCAATTGCTTAATCTGTTGTCTTTGCTAATAGTGCTGTTGGTGAATAGTCTAAGACAAGGGCAGTGACGAGGCAGGGCTTGCTATAATGGCTAACTTCTCGCTCTAATGGTCAGGTCATCATTCTTCTAAGGTAAGGGTGAGAGGTCAAGGGTGCTTTGTCATCAATGTCCATGTTTTTCCTTCTACCTTGCTTTTTCAAAATGCCTTGCCCGAACCATGAAAAAACGTTCAGTGCCCTAAACACAGAAAAGAGAAAAGGCATTCACATGAAAACATGAAATATAGTCTTAATTAATTTGGAATAATCCTATTTAGTACGAAATATTTAATGGTTATTAGCATGTAATTGGATCTGCAACAACTATTGGTGTGTGCTTGAAAAAATACATTTTTGGACTTTCACTTTCGTGAAAGTGGACCTGCAACAAACACTAAACACTAGTTTGTGTTTGGGAGAATATCAGATTGGATCATCCCAATCGCAATTTTGGAACTCCCTCCCATTTGGTGGAAAATTGAAATAATGTAGCAAAAGATAAAGTTAATTTTAAGATCAATTAGTTCTTATATTTTTTCTTTTAAAAAAATATTTTTGTTTAATAGAAAGATCAATTAGCCTATTAGTAATTCATAGAGAAGGAACTAAAAAAAGATGGTAATTTTTATAGGAAAAAAATTAAAAAGCAGTAATTTCTATATTAGAAAAATTTATGAATGGAAAATTGCAAAAAAAAAAAAAAAAAGAGATAACTCCTACCTTAACAAAAATTATAAAATAGCAAATTGATGAGAAAGTAGTAGCTTCTATATAAAAAAATAAAAAACTGAAACTTCTATATTGAAAAAAAATGATAAAAATGATAAAAAAATAGAAAAAGAATAAATTCAATATTTAAAATTCTAAAATCACAAACTTTAATTCCAAATCCATAAATTATAAAGTGACAAACTTTAATTGCAAATCTATAACCATACAAAAAAAATACTTGGAAATTCGTATCTTTGTAAGAGAGAGATTTAATTAATTTTCATTAAAATTTAGAATATAATAATTGTTCATTTATATATATATATATATATAAAAGAAAGAGAGGTATAATGTCGATTTTTTTTCGTATTGGTAACTATGGCTTCAATCACTCGTACTTTATCCTTTTCCGTTGTCTCCGTGACTTTGTCCTTATCATCCGTACAAGGAAGTGGAAGTGGAATCTTAATACTGGCCATTTTGTGTGTAAAAGCATAATTGAATTCAAGTAACATGTGTAGCTATTGTTTGGTTGGGTGGTTGCTTCAAAAGAATTTTGTAATTTCTGGATATAGGTGAATGTAAAAATCTCTCAACATCTTCATCTTGAAAATTCAACCGAAATTTTCCACCAAGAAGTTGAGGCATTGCACACCTAACCAAGTGCTTTTCCAGGTGGCTTTGATTTATGGCTTGGCTACTTGCTTCGCTTAGCCGACCGAATTTCTCGCTATGGGTCTACAAGATCTTTGGCCCGTTCGATATACTTAGCTCTCTTAAGAAATGGATCTCGATCATGAGGGTTAGAATATCGATATCAATCACGAAGGTCTGAATTTGTATCTCGATATGGTTATTCAATAGGTGAAACAACTAGGTAAATGTGTGAAACTATACTAAGGGGATGTGACTCTAGATCTACAGATTATTTTTAAGTAATTGCGTTAATAACAATGTCCTAAGTTAAAGGTAATTTGTGATACTATGTTTACCTATTTTTATGGTTAATCTGTTCTACAGAGTAAGTTACCACTCCACTACCGCAGATGAAAGTAAGAAAATATGAGAGAAAAAAATAAGTTACCACTCCACTACAGAAGATGAAAGTAAGCAAATGTGAGAGAAAAAAATAATTCAATATGAACCAGGCGGGCATACTTACATATGTTGAATGTTTTACTTGGTTTATGAAAGAGCAATTTTCTAATTTAAAAAATGAAAATGTATTAAAATTATTAGGCTACGGAGTCCACCTTTTCATATTTTACCATTCAACTTCATTGACACCAAGGAAGCCCGGCAAGCCAATCATATAGGAAACAAAAGTTAAAGGCCATGTGTTCTTAGGGTCAAAGAGAGATCTAATTAATTTAAATGGTGAGCTAGCATGTTTCTGTAAATAAATCTGATCAATGCCGGTGTTAACAACTCTTTCCCGTTGTTGTTAACATCCCTTTACGACTCAGATGAGCATTCAGCTTCCTCACTTTCACTTTCACTTCCATTATTATCATCCAACTTCCCTAGTTCACTTTAACTGCACTATCATGAATACGAAGGTATCTAAAACGCTTTGCATAGATCAAATATCATCTACATTGTGTTTTAGTATGTGGTAGTGATCCCTATTTCGAGGTGGCCTTGTCGAATAAGGAAAAGAGATGACTACGCTTCGTGGGTGCAAGGGGTTGGTGCAATGGCGGAATCTAGTGTTCACAAACCAAAAACATTTAGTAGGTGAAGAACGCATAACCAGAGGTTGATGATCTTCCTAGTGATTGAAATATAAAGAACCTTATCTATGGATTTCTTACCAAGTGATTGAAATAGAAATAAGATTATATGGTCCTAGTCATTGATATCTAAATAATATGATAGTCTCTGATCCTATCACTAACAGAAACGATTTCATCTGGAACAAATAGTGGTTGGATCATGTCCATGTTGCTCTTGCTAAATCCCCTTGGGTCCAGTCTCCTAAGCATGTAAATCTTTGTTATATGTTTCACATTTCTATAGTGGTTGTTGTTGGGATTCGATCTTTTGACCACCTTCTATTAAGTATCAAATTATCTATTGTTGCATATCTCGGTTAGGTGTTTCGATGTGGGCGGTCCGATTTAGTTTTCTACTAGCATTCTTCATGCAAATTTTGTTGTATGCAACCCGTTTATGGGATCTGACTAATAGAAATTTGCTCATGACTACAATTCATTTAGCTGGTTGTGTCAGTGCACGAGAATGAAATTCGCATTTGAATTGTAGCTAGATGAAATGTGTCCTTTTAAAGTCAAAAACCATGAAATTATAGCGTCTGTATTATATCGCAAGTGGAATAATCAACGAATGCGGATGGGGTTGTGTTTCAGTGGTGAAGATGGTTGCTTTCTAGGCGACCTGCCAAAGTTTCGATTCTCCCGAATGCGTGGTTGGATCAAGCGTCCAGAAGTACAAAGTACATGTTAGGCGATCTGCCAAAGTTTCAATTCTCCTGAATGAGTGGTTGGATCAAGTGTCCAGAAATACAAAGTACCTTCATCCACAAGGCCTGCATGACTACATGCATAAAGAACAATAAGGAAGGTGGTACTATTTGGCTTCATTCCTGTCACGCACATATTTTCGTAACTCCACATTGCCATGTATTGTGCAAGCTGTAACCAAAGTCCACCATCATTCCTGTCACGCACATATTTTCATAACTCCACATTGCCATGTATTGTGCAAGCTGTAACCAAAGTCCACCATACAATAAGATGAAGTTGAAATTGGAAGTATGTGATTGGTAGGGAAGATTTAATGGATTGATGGAAATTTTTGTGTTAATTTTGAATGCATATATTTTTGAAATTGATGGTAATATTTTTAGTCACGGATTGGTGTTTGGATTAGTGTGCATTTTATGACACTGACCTGTATTCCTAGTCGAAAGGTAAGGTTTTCTTGGCCCTTGTGGAATAAGGGTTTTAGTTTATAGCTGCACATCTATTTCTAGGTCAATTTAATTGTCCTTAAGAGGATGATAAAATTGGGGTTAGTAGTTTTTTTGGTGTTTCATTATTCTTTATTTACTCTAATAAGGTTGCTCACTTTGGCTAAATCAATGAACAATGCCATTACAGTAATCTTCTTGCTATAATTTCATTCTATTTTTTGAAATACTTTCTATTAATCTATGATTTTTGGATTAGAATGTCAACTGATATGTGGCGGTAAGATGAGAAGTCTTGTCTTTTACACAGCAATTTCGAAGGAAAAAATCCTTGCCACAAAATGTAAATTGAAATTAACAATTTAGATTTAAAATAGATCATGTACATTTAACTAACTAAACATTCAATAAAATATTCTTTTAATTCTAAGGAGAGTAATATTAACAATGAACTAGTCTTGCAATTGCAATTATAATCTTTAGTTCAATTTTGTGAAGTTTAAATTTCAAAGTTTTTTTCATAGAAACTCTTTCTTATGTTTTAGCTTTACAACATATAGTTCAATTGATAAATATATAAAATTCATAATTTTTTTACTTCTATCTTTTACATTATACTTTTTTATGGTCCAATTTTAAAGCATTTTCTTTCATATAGTACAATGGCTAATTTAAAATCAATTCTAAAAATAACTATAAAATTTTTAATATTTATGTAAATAATAAGCTAAGCCAATTTACTAATATTAAAAAATAATAACGCGCCAGCTCTGCTGTTCTTGGTCTGATCCTTCCATGAGCCGGAAACATCCCCAAACCTAAAAATTCTACTGTGCTAGAAAGAGCTAGTGGTATATTTCTCTTCTTTTTATCAAATAAAAAATTTAACGACGCATTAGTTGAGAAATTTATTTTGTTGTGCTCAATTCAACCATTTGACATTTCTCTTATTCTTCCTAAGTCGAAAATTCAAAGACAAATTTATTTTGGAAACATCTATGTAAAATATAGGAAACGTTTCCTATACAAATCTACACGGTTGTTTCTTCCAACTGTACAATCATCCCTATTCAAACCCATACCTCGTCAAACGTTTCAAACTGCCGCCCTTGACGAAACTGAATGTCAATGGTGCAACCATTATCATATTTCAATACAAAACGCATAAAATTATTTAATTCAAATATCTTAATTTTTTAAAATGAAGACTAGACTAAATGGAGAGGCGGTTGTTGGAATTTAATTCCAACTGTTGGAATTTAATTCCAACTGCTGCACACTGCAGCAGGACAGCAGACTTAAACACATATGAGATTGGAGAGACGGCAAGATTAAATAGACAACAGCAGCAGCAATCTCCAACTTCAGATCTTCACACAACCAGTCTCCTCCACACTTAACTTAACGATTCACCCACCAGCAGTAAAGCCCTCACCAACCAACAAAGGAAAGTTTTAAATTACACGGCAAAGTCTTTTTTTTTTAATTTAAAAACAATGCCACGCCATAGTGGTCCCCACACACTACAACAAAGCCATTCTGGGGGGATATCAGCTCTGGGGAGAATGGTCTTCATGAAGCCCCGGGAAAGTATGAAGGAATAATGTTTATTAACTTTAGCATAAAGTTTTTTTTTAATTTTTTTTTATTCATGGCAATGTATTTTTCATTAAAGTTTTAACCTTGGGTAAATTTTATTTACCATGTAAACTTTTTCGTTGAATTCAGAAATACGTGTTTTAATGTTTTGTTATATATATATATATAGAGAGAGATTGTAAATATATTATATTTACAATATATATATATATATATATATATATATATATAAGTATTGTAATGTGCCATGAGAGTAGTGGTTGTGTATTGTATTAAGAGAGAAAAAGCTCGAAGGCAAAAAAAACAGAGTGTTGTGTATTAACACAGAGACAGAGAAAAAGACAGTGAGAGTATTTTTGAAGCACTGCGTGTGTAGCAGTCATCTACAGTCATTTTGTAAATCCTTCTGTGTGAGTAAGAACACATTTCTAACAGTTTTTTTTATTAATGAAATAGAAACACTTGTGCAATCTCTGTCTATCAACCAAAGAAAATTTTTATTCTCTGTGTTTGAAGGAGAGTATTATTTTCTCAGTATTTGTTCTGGAATTAACTTAAATTCCAACATGGTATCAGAGCTAATCCAGTCTCTTTGAAGGTGTCAAAGAAGCTGAAGGAAGAAGGATTTATTGCAGCAGTTCACCAGCAGAACTCCAGCAAGCCCAGTAGAAGTATAGTCCAGGTATTTCTCAAAAAAACAGAGTTGTTATTTTGTTTAAAAAGGAGCAGTCCTCAGAAACAAAATTTTGTCCTTTAAGGAAGGAAAAACAGTTTGTCTAGAAAAACACAGTCAAGTTTATTTCAGAGTTTAGTCTATAAGAAATGGCTGGACCAAGCAGTGGTATGAGTATTGGAAATACTCAGTTTCCCCAATTTAATGAGGAGAATTATGATTATTGGGCCATTACCATGAGAGCCATGTTTGCCTCCCAGGACTTATGGGAATTTGTAGAAGATAGTTTTGAAGAACCAATTGATGAACAAGAGTATAATGACTTAACACAAGCAGAGAAGGATATGCTAAAGAGCGATAGAAAGAAGGACTCTAAAGCCCTCTTCTATCTCTATCAAGCAGTACATGAGAGTGTGGTTCCAAGGATAGCAGCAGCTAAAAGATCAAAAGATGCATGGGATACTCTGAAAGTAACCTATCAAGGTATGGAGAAAGTGAAGACAACAAAACTACAATTGCTGAGGAGAGATTTTGAAACTCTCTGCATGAAAGAGTATGATAACATAGAATCATTATTCACACATGTGATTGGGATGGTAAATTAGATAAGGTCTCATGGAGAGACACTTGAGGAAAGAAGGATTGTGGAGAAACTATTGAGGAGCCTACTCTCAAGGTTTGATGTTATTGTTACCACTATTAAAGAGACAAAAGATCTCTCAAAGTTCATGGTAGATGAACTTCATGCATCACCGATGACTCATGAATAGAGACTGGGAAGATCAGTAAACCCATCTCTAGAGCATGCCTTCAGGACCCATATCCCTTTTGGAAGAGGAATAGGTCAAGGCAGAGGAAGAGGAAGAGGCAGAAGCCAAAACAGAGAAGGGAGAAACATCTCTACACATTCACATGGAAGGGACAATAGTCAAAATCAAAGCCATGACCAAAGCAGAAGCCAGCAAGGTAGACACCAACATGCTCAAGCACAAAGGTATGAAAAATCCAATGTCCAATGTCATTATTGTAAAACATATGGGCACTATGCCAATGAGTGTAGGAAAAAGAAAAATGACATGAATAATAGGAAGAATGCTAATGTAGCAAGAGAAGAAAAGAACCTAAGGAATGTGCTGTTAACATGTAATGTAGCACAAGATAGGCAAGATGATGTATGGTTCTTAGATTCAGGCTGCAGTAATCACATAACTGGAAACATAGCAATGTTTGCCAATCTTGATGAAGAAGTTAAATCTAAAGTAACAACAGGAACTGATACTAAGATTTTTGTCAAAGGAAAAGACAGAGTTAGTATAAATGCAAGAAATGGGGAGCAGAAATTTGTGCCAGATGTGTACTATGTTCTTGACTTGAAGTGTAATCTTTTGAGCGTTGGGCAGCTCATAAACAAATGTTACAATGTAGTTTTTAAAAATCACGTGTGCACAATAATGGACATACCTCCAAGAAAGAAAATTATTGCTGAAATACAAATGACCAGCAATAGAATGTTTCCACTCAAGCTGAATATAGATTTGAAGGGAAAAGAAAAAAATGTAGCAGCTGTAACTCAAGAAGTCTTTCAGAAGGAAGTGAAAAATGAGAATTGGTTATGGCACTTAAGATTTGGACATCTCAATTTCGGAGGTCTGAATTTAATGCACAGAAAAGGAATGGAAAGAGGACTACCATTGATAGAGAAACCAGACAACCTATGTGAAGGCTGCATCTTGGGAAAACAACGCAGAGAAAAATTTCCATCGGGAAAGAGCATAAGGGCAAAAGCACCCTTAGAAATTATTCATTCAGATTTATATGGGCCGATGCAAACATCATCAATTTCAGGCAGCAATTACATGCTGACCTTCATTGATGATTTCACAAGAAAAGTATGGGTTTATTTCTTGAAATATAAAAGTGAAGTCTTTGAAAAAAATTTCCATTTTAAAGCTCTAGTAGAGAAACAGAGTGGGCAACATATCAAATTTCTTAGAACTGATAGAGGAGGTGAGTATATCTCAAAATAATTTCTACGTTTTTGCAGAGAAAATGACATACACAAAAATTTTACAACTCGGTACACACCGCAACAAAATGGTGTTGTTGAAAGGAAGAATCGAACCATAATGGAAATGGTGAGAAGTATGCTAAAGGAAAAACATTTGCCAAATGAGTATTGGGCAGAAGCTACAAATTGTGCTGTGTATATTTTAAATAGATGCTCAACAAAAGCTATAATGAACAAAGTTACAGAAGAAGCGTGGAGTGGCAGAAAACAGGGAGTCACCCACATGAGAGTTTTTCGGTGTGTGGCTTATGCACACATTCCAGATCAGTTGAGGAAGAAGTTGGATAGTAAGGGGAGAAGTTTATCTACCTTAGATATTATGAAGATTCCAAGGGATATAGATTGTATAACCCATCCACAAAGAAATTTGTTATAAGCAGAGATCTGCAATTCATTGAAGAGGAAGCATGTGATGGAAGCATTGAGAAAACAGTC
Source organism: Pinus albicaulis (assembly GCA_034641835.2). Lineage (NCBI taxonomy): Eukaryota > Viridiplantae > Streptophyta > Pinopsida > Pinales > Pinaceae > Pinus > Pinus albicaulis. The sequence continues at coordinate 691,182,796 of CM076576.1, read as the reverse complement.
AATGTCAAAAGTTGTTTGTGTCATGATGAAGATGAGGAAAATGTGGCTGAAAATAATACCTCATCGGAAGCACCACCTCCACCAACACAAGGAGAACAAGGGAAATCTCAAGTAGGAGTAAGAACACCCTTGAGACGAAATGAAAGTGCTTCTCCAAGCACACCAAATGGAGTAGATTTGAGTGCTACGTCAAGCACAAGTACACCAAGCGAAAGAGGAAAAAGATTCAGAAATTTAAATGAAATCTATGAGCAAGAAGCAGAAAATGAAGGTATGAACTCCTTATTTGTTTTATATTGTCATGTTGATGATCCTATTCATTTTGAGGAAGCTATAAAAGATAGAAAATGGATAGAAGCCATGGATGAAGAAATTGATGCAATAGAGAAGAACAAAACATGGGAATTAGTAGATATCCCAGAAGGGAAAGAAGTCATTTGAGTAAAATGGGTCTACAAGACCAAAAGTAATGTTGAAGGTAAGATAGAAAGACACAAAGCCAGACTTGTTGTCAAAGGATATAAACAACAACATGGAAGAGACTATGACGAAACCTTTGCACCAGTTGCAAGGATGGAAACAGTAAGAACAATGTTGTCCATAGCAGCACAAAACAAATGGAAGGTTTACCAAATGGATGTAAAATCAGCATTTTTAAATGGAGTGTTAATGGAAAAGGTTTATGTTGAACAACCTCTAGGCTATGAGAAAAAGGGCCAGGAGCACAAAGTTTGCAGATTGAAGAAAGCTCTTTATGGGCTGAAGTAAGCACCAAGAGCATGGTACAGTAGGATAGATTCCTATCTACTGGAGAATGGGTTTGAAAAATGTGAAGGATAACCCACATTATACATCAAAGAAAAGGATGGTAAGATGTTGATTGTGGTTTTATATGTTGAAGATGTGATATTCACAGGTAATGATAATTACCTTATTGAAAATTTTAAAACAATTATGAAAGATGAATTTGAAATGACTGATATGGGATTGCTGAGATACTTCTTAGGAATAGAATTAGAACAAAATGAAAATGGGATTTTTATCTCTCAAGCAAAGTATGTGAATGAAATTTTGGCAAGATTTAATATGCAGGATTGCAAGGCAGCAATTACTCTGACAGTAATGGGATTGAAACTCGGCAAAGATGACAGCAGCAAGGATTTTGATCCAAGCTTGTACAAAAGCATAGTTGGCAGCCTTATGTATTTGATTGCAACTAGGCCTGATATAATGCATGTTGTTAGTTTGATTTCCAAATTTATGGAGAGGCCAAAGGATGCACATGGTAGGCAGCAAAAAGAATTCTGAGGTATGTAAAAGGAAAAAAGAGATATGGAATTAATTACACAACTTTAGAAAATTCTAATTTGATTGGTTATACTAATAGTGATTGGGCTGGAAGTATTAATGATTGGAGAAGCACATCCGATTATGTTTTTCATATGGGTTCAGGAGCCACTTCATGGGCTTCTAAGAAACAACCTATTGTAGCACTATCTACAGCAGAGGCAGAGTATGTGGAAACTACAACAGCAGCGTGTCAAGCAGTGTGGATGAGAAGAATGTTGAGAATTTTATGCCAAGAACAGGTAAAAGGGACAGTGATTTATTGTGACAATAGCTCAACTATTGCATTATCAAAGAATTATGTGTTTCACAAGAGAACGAAACACATTGATGCGAAGTATCACTACATCAGAGAATTAGTGAACAATGGAGAAATTATTTTACAGCATTGTAGAACAAAGGAGCAGTTTGTTGATATACTGATAGAGCCATTGGGGCAGAAAAGTTTTAATTATTTGAGGAAATGTTTGGGCATGGAAGAATGTCTAGCAGTTGAAATTAAGGGGGAGTGTTGGAATTTAATTCCAACTGCTGCACATAGTAGCAGGACAGCAGACTTAAACACAGATGATATTGGAGAGACGGCAAAATTAAACGCAGATGGGAAAGGTGAATGACAACAGCAGCAACAACAATCTCCAACTTCAGATCTTCACGCAACCAGTCTCCTCCACACTTAACATTTCACCCACCAGTAGTAAAGCCCTCACCAACCGACAAAGGAAAGTTTTAAATTACACGGAAAAGTCTTTGTTTTAATTTAAAAAACAAAGCCACGTCATAGTGGTCCCCACACACTACAACAAAGCCATTCCGGAGGGGATATGAGAGCTGGGGAGAATGGTCTTCACGAAGCCCCCGGAAAGTACGAAGGAATAAATTTTGTTAACTTTAGCATAATTTTTTTTAAATGTTTTTTTTATTCACGGCAACGTATTTTTCATTAAATTTTTAACCTTGGGTAAATTTTAGAGAAAAAGCGCGAAGGCAAAAGAAACAGAGAGTGTTGTGTATTAACACAGAGATAGAGAAAAAGATAGTGAGAGTATTTTTGAAGCACTGCGTGTGTAGCAGTCATCTACAGTCATTTTGTAAATCCCTATGTGTGAGGAAGAACACATTTGTAACATTTTTTTTTATTAATGAAATAGAAACACTTGTGCAATCTCTGTCTATCAGCCAAAGCAAATGTTTATTCTCTGTGTTTGAAGGAGAGTATTATTCTCTCAGTATTTGTTCTGGAATTATCTTAAATTTCAATAGTGGTTTCTCCGAATTCACAGCGAACGATAGTCTCTCGCTATCACATATGACCAAAAAAATCAATAATAAATCTTCTTTCTGGTAGTGTATTAAAATTATTCATTTGTCCACAATTCTCCGTCTTTGGACTGGAGTTTCTAAATCTCCATCCTGCGAGTGTATTTAACATTTAATTTGCCGACAATATCTCTGAATTTGCCTTGGACTTTATGAACGCCACAATTTTGAGTGACATTTTTCTCCATATTTATATCGAACATGTTTTTCATGGGCGAACACACAACTTGAATAATATTTATGGACTAGATTTTGTGTCTGTAATTTGAAATATATTTTTTATTTATATTTATTAGTGTAACCAGTGATTTATAACTTATTAATGGAGGGAAGTTGGAGTGTTTATAAATGTAAACAGTTAAAGTTAAATATTGGTTCAGATGTTATAATTTTCATAAATAAGTTTAAATATTTTAATGCTAGTGAATGTTCTATTATGTATAAAAGTTTTTTTTTCAATTAAATAACAAGTGTTAAATAGTATAATTTTCATAAATAAATGTAAATATTTAAACGGTAGCATATGTTGTATTTTTCATAAGATAAAATATTTAGAGCAAATAATAACAAGTGTTACATAGTAGCTAGTATATGTATATTGGTTTAAATATAATCAATTTGAAGTAAAAGACAATAAAAAATTAAAATTGCATATATCTTATCTTGCTATAACATCACAATTATATTTAGGTAAGAAAATGTAGTAGCTTGTGATACATTTATTATTTATTATCTTTGTTCAT